>CM068372.1:61517949-62068465 GCA_034769895.1 Magicicada septendecula | reverse complement strand
GATATATTCGTATGAGCCGGAAACTAAGCAACAATCAACTGTTTGGGTGTTCCAAGATGAACCGAAGCCAACAAAAGTGGTTCGTTCACGAAGCACTTACAAGAAAATGATCGCTTGTTTCTTTGCTTACACTGGACATGTCGCGACCATTGCTTTAGAGGATCGAAGAACAGTTAATGCTGAATGGTATACAACAATTTGTTTGCCACAAGTCATCGATGAAATCAGGAAACACAACCGAAAACGTCGCATCATTCTTCATCACGACAATGCCAGCTCTCACACAGCACGTCAAACAATTGATTATTTGAAGGAGGAAAACATCGAATTAATGTCTCATTGCCCGTATTCACCTGATTTATCGCAAAACGACTTCTTTTTGTTCCCGAATGTCAAACAAAAAATGCCGTGGACGATTTTCATCACCTCAAGAAGCTGTTGAATCCTTCCAAAACCATATTTCTGAGGTACCAACATCAGAGTGGAAAAAATGTTTCGGGACTTGGTTCGAACGCATACAAAAGTGTGTAAATCTCAAAGGCGAATATTTTGAGAAACAATAAAACGATTTGTATCAAAAAATGTTTTTTATTTCATTGTCTTTGTAAAAAACTTAAAAGGTAGCCTATGTAACTTTGCAAGTTAAGAGAATTTTTTTTTAATACATTTTAATTAAATATAAGAGTTTCTATCATATTTACTGTTTGTTTTATTTCAGAACTCAGATGGGGTCCGTGAATTTTTTAAATTATTTGGGGGGGAGGTCCACGGACCGAAAAGTTTGGGAACCACTGTTCTAAGTTACGTCATTAAGTTGATAGTATCCACACCACTGAGTCAAATTCTTCTTCATTGTGTAGAGACTTAACTTTTGCAAGACAAGAAGAAATCTAAATTAACTTTATATCTAAATCTAAAAATGTATATATTATTTTTATTATTTTCATGGTTGTTCATCTGTTTACAGTTCTGATTCAAAATATGTGATGGTCATCCATGTTTTAGTGTTCGCGTGGTATAGTTTACTGGTAAAGTTTTAAAGTTCTTGAGCAATGAAGATATTTTGATTTTCCCATAACTCGAAACTTTTGTTTTTCAGTACCAGCTAAATTGGTAGATAACAGGATAGTTTAACTATTTTTATTTATTTTTTTTTTATCGCTTGCCTTCAACATTATTACTGTTTGGCATTAATTTAAAATAGTTAATCAATTTAAATATTTGGGATGTTGGATGGCAGAAGACAATGAAGAAATAAATGAAATAAGGCAAAGGATATAGGCCGCAAATAGAGCATATGCTTCGTTGACATCTATATTCAAGACAAGGAATACCCACCATCAGTCCAAGGTCACATTATATAAAGTTATGATTAGACCAGTGATAACATATGGCAGCGAGACTTGGACTCTGAACAAACAAGCCGCTAATATAGTCAATACTTTTGAAAGGAGAATTTTGATGAGAATATATGAACCAATCCAAGACTACGGGATATGGAGGAATGTGTCACAATGAGAAGCTATACAAGCTGTATAAAGACAATGATCTGGCCACCACAATCCGACTGCATAGATTGCAATGGGCTGAACACATCATTAGGATGGAAGGCAACCGAATACCTAGAAAGGTACTGTTTAGTCAAATCAAGGGTAGAAGGCCTCTCGGAAGACCCAAGACATGGTGGATTGATGCAGTGGCAAGGGATGCTGATAATTTACTTAAAACGATGGACATCGATTGCCAAGGACAGGGAAAATGGAGGTGGATGATTATTGAGGCTAAGGTTCAACTGCGAACTGTGACACCATAGAAGATTACTTTAAAAAATAAACCAGATTTGTCTCTATTAAAGTATGCTTGTCCTTGTAATTTGCTTTTCCCGAGGTATGGTTTCCTGATGGCAGATGAATAGAGACACAAACACACATCAATGGCACAACCAAGAGCGATTACAATTCTCCCACTGGATAAATTGCCAATGAGGTCTTATTTGTACAATCTGCAAGCAGCCCCACTAGCAGCAGTGATGAAATAGCAAAATGCAGTAGACTATAACTGGTAAATCCCTAGGACTGCAAACATCTATTCCCATGCTTGCCATCATAGAAAAAATCATAGTCTACAACACCCCCCCCCCCCCCAGGAAAAGTATTGTCTGTGCTGCTGACATACAGCAAAGTATATTACACTACATAGTGTATGTCTCTACTAATAGAAACAGATCAAGAGCTGGTGCCAAAAATGCTTACAGTATTTCAGTATGTTTGATACTTTGTATAGAAATTCAACTTGACTTGCTAGAAACAGAGTGGGGAGTCTGGTGACTTGCTACCAGTTCCCCAACCACCCTCAAGGTATCAACGAATTAAATACAATTCAGAGCTGTATGCAAAAATTATTTGATTCTTTTTTCAATTTATTCATGTTTAACGTACCGAGTCACTATATGGTTAATATAATTAAATTACCTTATTCGGTCCACCTTAGTGACACTAGCTGCTGTCGGTTAATGACGCGTTTCGGGATAAAATCCCATCTTCAGATACACAATTATCAAACTTTAAATATATACCACAATTTGTGGTTTGTCATAATTTTAAAATATTTAAAATCTTTTAAATAAAATATATATAAACAAAAACGTAACAACGGAATCGTTCAGAGCGTCCGCATGCATGCACGCTGTATTACGACTTCCTCACGACTGGCTATACTTATCATCCAACCGTATAGCAGTGTCAAACAGATTATTAGAACCGAAGTTCATTTGATCGTTTAATATGTTATTTTTGGTCATAGCGTTTTTTGTAGCTTTGTATATTTCGAACTCCTCTAGACTATCCATTAATTTACCCTTCTTGCAAGTATGCAACGCCACGAAATTGTTTTCGAAACTAGTATAACTATGATCATTTTCTATTAAATGTTGTGCATAACTGGAATTATTATTATTTGTTTTTGGAATGTGCTCTAAAAATCTCGTGTAAAAATCTCTGCCGGACTGGCCAATGTAGAATGCTGCACAATTATCGCATTTAATTTTATAGACACCTGATTTATTTTTTAAAGGAATATTTATTTTAGTTTTGAACAAATTTTTTAAATTATTACAGGTTTTGAATGAAATAGTATAACCTTTACTTTTAAAAACAGATTTTAAAATATTTGGCAATAAGCCAGTATAATTAGCTGAAATGAATTTTTTATGTTTTTTATTATGTTGGTTAATAATATTGGTATTTTTATTTTCTAAACGTTTTTTATGTTTCTGTATCATTTTATCGACTATTACTGGCTTGTAACCATTATTTAGAGCTATTTGTTTTATAATATTTACTTCTTGATCATAGTCTTCGTTATTAAGGGGAACACTAAGTAATCTGTCAATAAAGCTGTTAAATGCACCCATTTTTTGGGCTGGAGGATGAAATGACTTAGCATGTATAACCGTATCTGTGTAAGTGTGCTTTCTGTATATTTTGTATGTCAGTTCATTACCGTTATTCGTTATGGTTAGATCCAAGAAATTAATACTTTTGTTATTTTCAATTTCCATAGTGAATTTTATTGTCTTATGTATTTTATTTAAATAATTATTAAACGACTCGAGCTGTCTATTGTTACCATTGAAAATAACAAAGGTGTCATCCACATATCTTGAATAATATACTATTTTTTTGTCAAAATAATTGTTTTTTAAAATTTTAGTATTTTCTAGATGATTCAAATAAATATCAGCAAGGATACCTGAGAGTGGAGAACCCATTGCTAGGCCCTCGTTTTGTTTGTAGTATGAACCATCAAACGAAAAATAGTTTTGATTAAGTACTATTTCTAGTAGTAACATTAGCTGATTAATTTTCTTTATTTCTAAGGTATTATTATTTATTAAATTTTGTTTGAGTATTTTTAAAGTTTCAGCTATTGGGACATTGGTATAAAGATCCACTATGTCAAATGAAGCTAGCTTGTAACTATGCTTAATATTAATATGACGTAATTTTTCAATAAAATCTTTATAACCTTTTATACTCTGGTTATTATCTAAGCTTATATGTTTTTTGATTATTTTAACCAAGGTTTTTGCTACTTTATAGGTGGAGCGGTTGTATAATTTACTAAAGGTCTAATTGGTGTGTATTTTTTGTGTACTTTGGGTAGACCTTTTAAGCATGGTGCACTAGCTTTTATTGGTTTCAGTGAATAGCATATATGTTTCTCAAATAGATCTGTACATTTATTTATTGTTTTATTCAAATCTAATGTGTATTTTTTGGTGGGATCATTATTTAACTTTGTTATGTTATTATTACTAATGAATTTGTATACCTTTTGTTTATATTCGTCTAAGTCTAACAATGCTATAGTATTGCCTTTATCAACCTTCGTTAAGTAAAAGTTATTTTGTATGAGTTTTTTATTTAGCTGTATAGCTGTTAGTTGTTCATGTTTTGTTGTTGTATAATTTTATTTCTTTTGTTTATGATAATTATTATTAATTGCTTTATTGAATTTATTATTTATTAATATATGTAGTTCATTTCGTTCATTTAAGTCAGGAACACACTTAATTACAGATTCGGCTTCAACTATTTCTTTAATTATGTTATTTTTATTTTTAAGATTCGGTGGAAAATTGTAATTCAGTCCCTTATTGATAAGATTTTCCTCTGTGTTCGTGAGAACCATGTTAGTCATGTTTATCAGTCTAGGGTAGAAAGCATGTTTTTCATTATTGAATTTATCGTTGTTTTGATTGCGATAAATTAATGGATAGTCTAGAGGAGTTCGAAATATACAAAGCTACAAAAAACGCTATGACCAAAAATAACATATTAAACGATCAAATGAACTTCGGTTCTAATAACCTGTTTGACACTGCTATACGGTTGGATGATAAGTATAGCCAGTCGTGAGGAAGTCGTAATACAGCGTGCATGCATGCGGACGCTCTGAACGATTCCGTTGTTACGTTTTTGTTTATATATATTTTATTTAAAAAGATTTTAAATATTTTAAAATTATGACAAACCACAAATTGTGGTATATATTTAAAGTTTGATAATTGTGTATCTGAAGATGGGATTTTATCCCGAAACGCGTCATTAACCGACAGCAGCTAGTGTCACTAAGGTGGACCGAATAAGGTAATTTAATTATATTAACCATACAGTGACTCGGTACGTTAAACATGAATAAATTGAAATTGGAACCTTACCAGGTAAAAATTGCGTATACACTTCAAAATCAAAAACTAAAACTATTAAAAACTAATTTTATATTAAATTTAATAAAATTTGTCTATATAAAAATCTTATCCCAAATTATGCTAAAATCAAAATTAACGAAACCTCTAAATGGCCAGAAAAACTGAGCAATTTGCAAGTAAATACAGGATAAAGGAAGAAATTAAATTCTTATATAGGAAGAAAATCTCATTGAACTCAGCTGTATATAAAACACATTTAGAACTATATAACAATGTTCACCCTTCTCTATGCGATACAATCATGCAACGTATTAATCAGTACATTAAGGATAAGATTAGATTCCAGAAGAATAAACAAACTAATAAAATTGGCCGTCTGATAAGCAATCAAAACAACGATAAATTCAATAATGAAAAACATGCTTTCTACCCTAGACTGATAAACATGACTAACATGGTTCTCACGAACACAGAGGAAAATCTTATCAATAAGGGAATGAATTACAATTTTCCACCGAATCTTAAAAATAAAAATAACATAATTAAAGAAATAGTTGAAGCCGAATCTGTAATTAAGTGTGTTCATGACTTAAATGAACGAAATGAACTACGTATATTAATAAATAATAAATTCAATAAAGCAATTAATAATAATTATCATAAACAAAAGAAATAAAATTATACAACAACAAAACATGAACAACTAACAGCTATACAGCTAAATAAAAAACTCATACAAAATAACTTTTACTTAACGAAGGTTGATAAAGGCAATACTATAGCATTCTTAGACTTAGACGAATATAAACAAAAGGTATACAAATTCATTAGTAATAATAACATAACAAAGTTAAATAATGATCCCACCAAAAAATACACATTAGATTTGAATAAAACAATAAATAAATGTACAGATCTATTTGAGAAACATATATGCTATTCACTGAAACCAATAAAAGCTAGTGCACCATGCTTAAAAGGTCTACCCAAAGTACACAAAAAATACACACCAATTAGACCTTTAGTAAATTATACAACCGCTCCACCTATAAAGTAGCAAAAACCTTGGTTAAAATAATCAAAAAACATATAAGCTTAGATAATAACCAGAGTATAAAAGGTTATAAAGATTTTATTGAAAAATTACGTCATATTAATATTAAGCATAGTTACAAGCTAGCTTCATTTGACATAGTGGATCTTTATACCAATGTCCCAATAGCTGAAACTTTAAAAATACTCAAACAAAATTTAATAAATAATAATACCTTAGAAATAAAGAAAATTAATCAGCTAATGTTACTACTAGAAATAGTACTTAATCAAAACTATTTTTCGTTTGATGGTTCATACTACAAACAAAACGAGGGCCTAGCAATGGGTTCTCCACTCTCAGGTATCCTTGCTGATATTTATTTGAATCATCTAGAAAATACTAAAATTTTAAAAAACAATTATTTTGACAAAAAAATAGTATATTATTCAAGATATGTGGATGACACCTTTGTTATTTTCAATGGTAACAATAGACAGCTCGAGTCGTTTAATAATTATTTAAATAAAATACATAAGACAATAAAATTCACTATGGAAATTGAAAATAACAAAAGTATTAATTTCTTGGATCTAACCATAACGAATAACGGTAATGAACTGACATACAAAATATACAGAAAGCACACTTACACAGATACGGTTATACATGCTAAGTCATTTCATCCTCCAGCCCAAAAAATGGGTGCATTTAACAGCTTTATTGACAGATTACTTAGTGTTCCCCTTAATAACGAAGACTATGATCAAGAAGTAAATATTATAAAACAAATAGCTCTAAATAATGGTTACAAGCCAGTAATAGTCGATAAAATGATAATGAAACATAAAAAACGTTTAGAAAATAAAAATACCAATATTATTAACCAACATAATAAAAAACATAAAAAATTCATTTCAGCTAATTATACTGGCTTATTGCCAAATATTTTAAAATCTGTTTTTAAAAGTAAAGGTTATACTATTTCATTCAAAACCTGTAATAATTTAAAAAATTTGTTCAAAACTAAAATAAATATTCCTTTAAAAAGTAAATCAGGTGTCTATAAAATTAAATGCGATAATTGTGCAGCATTTTACACTGGCCAGTCCGGCAGAGATTTTTACACAAGATTTTTAGAGCACATTCCAAAAACAAATAATAATAATTCCAGTTATGCACAACATTTAATAGAAAATGATCATAGTTATACTAGTTTCGAAAACAATTTCGTGGCGTTGCATACTTGCAAGAAGGGTAAATTAATGGATAGTCTAGAGGAGATCGAAATATACAAAGCTACAAAAAACGCTATGACCAAAAATAACATATTAAACGATCAAATGAACTTCGGTTCTAATAATCTGTTTGACACTGCTATACGGTTGGATGATAAGTATAGCCAGTCGTGAGGAAGTCGTAATACAGCGTGCATGCATGCGGACGCTCTGAACGATTCCGTTGTTACGTTTTTGTTTATATATATTTTATTTAAAAAGATTTTAAATATTTTAAAATTATGACAAACCACAAATTGTGGTATATATATTTAAAGTTTGATAATTGTGTATCTGAAGATGGGATTTTATCCCGAAACGCGTCATTAACCGACAGCAGCTAGTGTCACTAAGGTGGACCGAATAAGGTAATTTAATTATATTATTTGATTCTGTTTGAATTTGCGGCTGTTATCGTTTGCCATAGAAAATACCCTTGTTAAAACATAAAACATTGCAGGTAAACTACCCCTTTCCCTTAACCGATCTTCTCCAAAAACAATAGGTCTTGAGTACACTACAAATAAGGGCTGGATGCAAAAAATTATTTGATTCTGTTTGAATTTGCGGCTGTTATCGTTTGCCATAGGAAATACCCTTGTTACAACATAAAACGCTGGCAGGTAAACTACCCCTTTCCCTTAACCGATCTTCACCAAAAACAATAGGTCTTGAGAACTCTACAATTCAGGGCTGCATGCAAAACATTATTTGATTCTGTTTGAATTTGCGGCTGTTATCGTTTTCCACAGAAAATACCCTTGTTAAAACAAAACTGCAGGTAAACTACCCCTTTCCCTTAACCGATTTTCACCAAAAACAACAGGTCCTGAGTACTCTACAAATAAGGGCTGTATGCAAAACATTATTTGATTCTGTTTGAATTTGCGGCTGTTATCGTTTGCCATAGAAAAAAAATCTACACACAGACACTTTTCGAAAAATGACTTTTTTTCATGTTTTGAGTGTAGTACAATCAGAATCTGCAATAATCTCGAACACGATTTTTTTTGCCATCACCATACTTCCATTTCCTTAAGGAACATGGAAGTAAAAATAAATAAATAAAACATTTTGTAGTATGAGTACTTCGGCTTGCCGGGCTGTAAGGCCGTGGTCCATGGTTGTTTCATGCAAACGTTTTGGCCATGCCTTCAACGGCGATCTTCAGTGCAGAACACTGCAACACACTGACCAAGGTTTCCAGTCAGTGACCACTGAACTGTGGTTAAAGCTTAACAAAATATTGTTAGAAAATAAACATAGATGAACATTGCTTTTTCTCATGACAGAAAAGTATAGGTAAACTAAACTGTTTACTTTAGTATAAAAGTGTTTTCTAGTTACAAACATTTTGATAATTGTATAAAACGCATGTTATACTTTTTTAAAAGTAAAAAAAACATGGTATCAGTTAAGGGACAGTTATACATTTCATACAGCTTCAGAGAGGAAATACTGTTCATTGTTTTGATATTTAGAACATGATGATTAACAAAAGTTAAATTAAATTAACCAAAGACGAAGGCGTGTGTAACGGGGCTAAAAGGAGGGGCTTTTTATTTTATTAAAAAAAAAATCATAAATTTGTTTTCATCTGTGTGGCCAGCCACGTGTTAAATAAAAGCTTTGTTCAAACAAAGGAACAGTACGGTGTAGCTGTACGATGAAATGTGTCAAGGGGCAACAACGCAATACAATTCTCAGAACTTTAATACTGTGACACACACACAAACGCGCAAATACCAGCGGGCGCGCAACCGACGCGGAGAAGCTAAGACAATATGGCCTGGAGATGATATTTTTCCAACATGTGCTTCTGTGCTGGCGGAAACGCAAGGAGAAATCCCGCCCATCTATGTGACGTGCAGAGAGGCAGTGACATTTCGTCAACGTCCAAGACACACAAATAACACGTGTGGTGTGTGCAACGACTAAGACTTCAACAACGAAGGCTGGGAACAGCGATGAAATTGGTTAGCAAGCAAGGCAGTGATGTCCGGCCTCATGTAAGCCCAGTCGACTTCCAGCATAGGCCGTGCACGGTCACTTAAATTGTCTACCCGGGTAATACAATGTCGGCCGACAGTAACAGCATGCATAATTAACTAAAATATAATTAAAAGGTAAAGTGATATAATCAGTGGTGAAGTGTAACTCAAAAAAACCAATGAAACTATAACATCTTTTACGGAAAGGAAATCGTGTGGGTGACGCGTCATGAGGTTACAGGAGACGCCATGGTAACTGTAATTATATCCAACACAAAATTATTGTGATCATGTATAAAAGGAGGTTTTGAAGTAATTATATATAAATAAATATGGGGTGTTTATAAATTGGTATGAATGTGAGCATGTGGCAAGCTGGGTTCGCCTTGATTAGTAGAATATATATTGTACCGTAACAGAATTGAGGTCCCCAATGTTACATAAAAAATTGAATTAACTATGGTCAAGGACCATACCCCGAATTAAGGTTGCTCAGTAATTAATGCATCTGAGATGTACCTCAAGTCAAAAGATATAATAAATAACATTGAGTATAAAATACTATACCAATTAATGGTTAATATAATAAATTGTACTTGTTTTTTATACTGTAGCATGTTAGTGTTCACAGAATATTTATGTTATGCTTTGAGTATAGTAAGAGTGAACTAATGTTGTTTAATAGGAATACTTAATCAGTGATAATGTTTTTATTTATGTTAAAATTGTCTTTAGACAATTATGTATAATTACCTGTATTAGCCATTATACTATGTTATATGTAGTGATTAAAATTGGATGACGAAGTTGTTTTAATTAATGTTTGTAAACTTGGCCAGGAGGGCAATAAGTGTTTAAAAGTTGAACAGTAGTTCTGATAATTATGTTGTAAACTAATGAAGGGTTCCAGGACAAGTTAATTAAGGTAATAAAGTAAAAACCAGGAAATTAAAATTAATGTAAATAACCATTAACCAATAATTAATTGTACAGTAGGTCAGGTAAAGAAAATTAAGTTAAAAAACCAAAACAATATTATAACAGTTGTAAGAAAACCTATAGGCCTAAATTTAATATTTGTAAAAGGAAATTAATACCTTTTTAAGAAGTCCAGTCCAATGAAACTATAGTAAAACATATACTGTTTATGAAGGAAGGTTAGGTGAGAATTTTAGGTAATTTAGTATTATTCCAAGCATGGAGTATTTTATTGAAAAAGAGTAGTAATATTCTATAATTCTGGCTCTAGGATATCTAATTTCATCCAATGACAGAAAAAGTGGTTGTTAAGGCAACTGAAATGTACAAGAGTTGTTGATTTGGAATCATTCTTTTCGATTGTTACATGCTATTGAGTTGAGATGGGAAAACACATTTAAAAAAAATGAATGATAAAATTTGAAGAAAATATGAATCTAAATTAAAAACCCTATTTGAAACCTAATTCTATAATACTACTGATGAGTAATAAAACCAATTAGACTTCCAAATTATAACTGAATACCTCTAAAAGAGTTGAAAACTCCTCACTTCATTCACCAGAATAATTCCACTGGATTCGATATTAAACCGATTTCCCATGTAATCAGAAGACTAGTTGAGAGAAGTAAAGGCCGAAACTAACGGAATTATTGAGAAGACATACGAAGACCTCGTTTTGCTGAGTTAACCATCGCCTTCAAGAAAAGCTAGAATCCTATTCTCATTCCAACGTGACTGGCAACTATCAAGATCATAAGAGAAGAACGGCAGTCAGAAGAGTTCCTGAGAGCTTCCCTGTATACTCCACCATCAATTTTATTAAGGGCCAGAACACTTTTTACTGGATGAACGTGATTTAAGCCGAGCATCTTCAACTGTTTACAGACGCCCAATGCCAGTTTGAGTTTCGTCAACTCGGTAAAAAACAACTTATTTTTAAATTCATTATATTTAGAGTTAATAACCTTATGTAATACTTGAGTAACCTTAATTTTGAATTTTACCTGGCCTTACTAATGGTTAAAAGAATCTTACGAACCCTGGGATAAGAAATATTTATTGTTATATATAATTTGTATAAGTCAAAGGAACTTAATCAATTGACAATCGATATATCTTTGTATAATCGATTTGATAATATTATTATTTTGGAGATAACGGTTACTATGAAATAACGTATAAAATTAATAAAGGATCTTTATTGTATAAGATAATGTTTTATGTTATTGCAGAATAGGTACTATATGTTGGGGGTGAAATAATTTACAGGAAAAGGTTGATTAAAATCCGATGAACGGTTAACCTAGAAACAAGCTTATTACAAATAACAGTGCTAATTGTCAACAGCTGGTGGAACGGGAGATTGCCGAACTAGCGTGTTTTCTGTACCAAATTTGAATAGAATTATCTAATATCGAGGGACTAGGGTTGACCAGAATACTCAATACATTCAGTCAATACACCAATACACGATATATATAGTTAATATTGTCTAATTATTGAATACTAAGTTAAACCTATATCATAGTACGATTATAAGTTAAAAGAACATAATCATAACTATATTTGCCTAATAATATATTTTCAGGAGGTTTCATCTGTAACAACCTAATAGATACATTCATTAATGACATATTGATTAAAAAAAGATAACAACATTTTAATTGTTACAAATTGCCACCTTCAACGTGTTACTTGACGTTGATACACGGGAGTCTCATATAAGTAAATAAAACACCTTAACACGTTTTATATCAAATTGGCGCATACCAACGTGGAGCTAGATTAAACCCCGGAACACACAATTTATAACTTGGTTATTTCAAATTGGCGAACCCAACAGTGGGGCTTTCACACATCCTCGAATATAATTAAACATACCAGAGATCTTGTTTTATAGCAAATTGACGACTCCAAAGTGGGGCTGAATTAAGAAGGACTCACTTGTAAACGTTTTATTACAATATATATATATGTTAGAATAAGAATATGTTTCCATAAGTGTACACGTTTTATCTGTTGAAAAGTTGAGTTAATTGAAATTTATTTAAAATGAAGTAAAGCAAATAAATTTTTGAATTCCATCAACAAATGAGTGTAGTGTACGTTTGTTGCGTAACCTTATAATCACACTAGCATTACAACGTTCGTGTGACGAACTCTGGGCGGAGAAGAAAATTTTAAGGTAAGTGGAGAACAAATAAATTTTATGATTTTAAATGTATTAGAAAGTAATTAATTTCACAGTTGGAGCGTCCGAAGCAGGGACAGTTTTTATAGATTGAAGTTAAAATATAAAGACCACACCTACAAATAAAATGCAAGTTTGATTTAAGGTTGAGTAACGGTACGCCAAAAAATACGTAGAAGTACGTAATTTAGGCATTATTTACTTAAGATTGAAATGGTATGAGTAATTCAATTAATTAGAGTAAATTAATAAATCATATAAAGAATAAATAATGGATACTAATGAAAATATTAACAATGAAGTCAGCTTCACTGACAGCCAGACAGAAGGTCAAATAAAGAGCGATTCAGGTATTCAAACAGAGTCACTGTCAATAAGTGACAGTAATGTAGACGAATCTGTAATTAGTGCGCCGGGAGCGAATTCCACTCCCGTGGTAACGAAAACAAGAGAAAAAGAGTTGTCATTAAATGACTTATTTAATCTTATTAATAATAGATTTGATATTAATAACAGCAATTTCAATACCAAGTTCGATGAACAGAAAAACGAAATCCAAGAAATTAAAAGTAGTGTCAATGAGAAATTAGATGAACAAAATATTAAGTTTGATGAGTTAAAAAACCATATAAATGAGATCAATAAGCATGTAGAAAATACCTATGAAATATTTAAAAATAACTTGAACGAATTCGAACAGAATATTGAGAGAATGGGAGTGTGGGTGATAAAAACAGATAAGAGTAAAACAAGTGAAAATTATAATGATATGTGTCAAAACGTGGTATTAGAGAGTAAGGTGATTAAGGAAGATGTTGAAGTAGAATTTAGTAACGAAGTGTTGTTAGCGAGTGCTGATGAAAGTGTGAGAGAGTGTAGTGAAAATTTTGATGGGCAAAGGGCAAGTTTTTCCCAAGTTTATTGTGACATGGAATGTTCACAGATGGTTAATGAGGACAGAGTTTCCTCCAGTAGTTATGTGGGAGACATGGTGTCTCAAAATGGTCCCTTTATTTTTTGTGATGATCTTGGAAGTGCCAAGACATATATTAAGTTTGTGTGGCCCTTTGCATGGAATGAGATAGCTCAGGGGGGGTAGTGACAGGTGTTATGATGATGAAAGATGTTTTGAGAGAGAGTTGTGTATTGATAGGGAGATAGAATTATATCAGTTGAAGAGAAATTATAATGAGTTGAAAGAGATGTTAGAAGTGGTGAAGATAAATGATATAAAATACTTACCTTGTAAAATAGAGATTGATAATTCTTTTGAGAATACCTGTATAAATAATAATAACTTACCTGATGTTTTAATGAGTATAGTAAATGAATATGATGAGAAAATAAGTTACTTGATGTTGAATAAAAATACTTACGGAGACAGAATTGAAATCACAAACGTAGACCGGTTTTATGAATCAATAGGTAATAATGGTGTCAAATATTATGTTGATAAGGGTTATTACAATAATAATAATAAATTGAGTGTGAGTAAGAATGAGAAATGTTATAAAAAAATAAGACTATTATACAACAATGGCGGTTAGATAAGAAATCAATAAATGGACATTTAAATATATTAAATATTTTAATGTATGGTTATGACTTGCTGAATTTGGAAATGAAGTGTGGTAAAATTGAACAATTTAATGATGAAGATTTGTAAATAAATTTTAGTGCAATTAACTGTGTGTTTGTATGGGAACAGGTATGTAAAGTAAACAATGTGTGTATGTAATAGAAATTGATTTTAATAATAATAATATTTTATCAGACAAACGAAATAATGAGTTGGTAATAAATGAATTGTAATTGTGGAAGTAAGGTAATTAAAATATGTTGTGTTTTTAATACCTGATTGAAGCAAATAATCTGAGATGTTTAAATATTTTTTGATTGATTTACAATGTTATATAATTGAATTTTCTAATGAATTTAAATTATTTTATGAGATGTGAATTTGATAATAATTAATAAATAAATAAATGTTAAATTGTTTAGTATGGAATAAAATTGTTGTTAAAATGTTTCAGAAGGTACAGGGAGTTATTGATGTTTATATTTGTGTGCTTATGACAGGGTATGAGCGATGTACTGTAAGTATAAATTTAATAATACAAGTCAAATAGAGTAAAATGTTTACAGGTGTTGAAAAGATTTTGAACTCAATGATGAAACTAATTTGAGATAATTGTACTAAATGGAAACCATAATCAAAAGATAGTAATAACTGAAATATGAGATAGAATAAATGTTAATAATAAATTTGAAATTTTTGAGGAATCTAATTGTAGTAAGTGATAAATAATGAAATGATGATACATAGAAGAGTTAATAAAAAAAAAATTTTTTTGTTTTCAAATTATAATGTTTATAATTTTCTGTATAAATTATTTAAAAGAGAACTGTTTGTTTAATGTGAATGTAACAATGCTAATGATCAAGGTTAATGTATATTTGTTTATTATGTTATGTTATGCTATCATGCAAGAGATGTGGGTAATTTTGGGGGGTTGTGTGGTGTTAATAGAAGTGATAGACTTACGGAATGTAGAGACTGCTACTGTAGAAGGACATTAAGTTTAGCTATAAGTAGGCTAGTACAGTGGTGGCATGTGCCACTGTAGGTAGCCGTAAGTGTTGGGGGTAACAGAGAGTGTTACCTCCATCGGAGGCCAAAATGGCGTAAAATACACGGCACACCCTTTTATATAATTTTATATTATATGTTGATTTGTTGCCGTGCAGTGTATTATAAAACGAAGTCAAATATGCGTTAAATGAAAGATGATTTCCCCGCCTTTTCGGGCGATTACTGCCTTACCAGCACTAATCGTGGTTTTGGATGGCGGCCAGCTATGGCCAAAAAATTGTAAACCTGACCATAGCTGTGCTTGAAATTGGTGTATATTTGAAATTAAAGGGGGGGGTGACTTTAGGGGAAATCCCCGGAACTATGGAACAGCGGCTGCCACTCTGTTCGCGTGGGAACAGTAAACCAGGTGGTAGACCCGCATTAAGGGCTTGTAAATATGAAACAATAGATATGATGATATCTAAATATTTTAAAATGTAAGGCCGAAGCAAGGACACGGAGATGCCAAAATTCCTCCACCAATGCCGTCCTTGTGGATGCAAATGGACGCAACAGTCCACCATCAGAAAACAATAGTGTGTGTGGTAAAGGAGGTTACTCAGGGGGGTAACGAATTAAAAATTTTGTTGTAACTGAATAATGATGACTCGCTACAGAGCTAACTAAATAATTTTGTTTTGATTTGAGAAAAGGGGTGCAGTAGACACTTTTTATACTGTGTTTATTATGTCTTCTAAATATATTAGTTTATTGTATTAGAGACAAGGATTGATAAAATGTGTAACTTGTATAATTTTGAAATATGTCAGTAGTAAGGTCATTTACCTTGCTAAGAAAATCAGCTGATCAGCTGTAGTGTATCACTTATAAATGATTTGCAAATTTTTCAATGTAGTTAAACATTTGAATATAATGAAAATTGAATATAATTAATGTTTGGATATAATGATTTCAATGGTTAAAGATTTTAATATAAATGATGAGAAAATGAATTGAGATAGTTAAGAATTTTAAATGGTTTGTAAAAGGTGGTAAAGTTTGATTTTGGATGATTATTATTTAGTTAGGACATATAGATCAGTCCAGTTAAGTTTAAAGGGGTGTTAGAGAGAACAATATTATTGTGAATAAAAGTAAGGTAGAATTTGAGATGTAATAGTGACACAGTAGCTATGGGGAAAATATGTAGAATATTGATTGATATATTGATGTAATAAGTAAACGGAGATATTTTGTAGATGAAAGTGATGTATGGTGAGAGTAATTAGTTGATGGGAATTTTGTAAGGGGGGGTGATGTGATAAAGAGTCCGCAACTAAAGGTGTTGGGACAGGAAGGGACCGATTGGCGCCGGAAAGGGTTACCTAGGGGAAGTCCAGGGACCAATATAAGGGAGTGAGCTTTGGGAGGGAAACACATCCTGAGTACAACGGGGTAGAGAGTATTTTTTTTTATATATAAGGGTAGAATGATGCAAAATGAGTTGAGTAGTAAGTTGGGTTTAGAGAATGTTTGATAGATGTTTTGATAGAGAATGGGTGTCATATTAGTTAAAGCTGTTAGTGAGTATTAGAGTCAGAAAGGGGGAATATTATAAATGTATAAATGCCAAGTTGTAAATCAAGTTATTATGAATAGTTAAGTCACCCAAACTAACTGAGAAAGAAAATGTTAAAAAGGAAAGTCATAGCCAAAATATATAAAAATAATTGAAGCAAGTGACAAATTTTGAAAGAATTTGAAAATAATGTAAAGCTATAAAATGTGTAAATTTTGGTCAATTTAAATGTAAATTTTATTGTTTATTGTAAGTTAAAAATAACCATGATAATTTTAAATGTCTTATTATATTATACTAGCGAGTACCCGGCATGCGTTGCAATGCCACTCAAAGAAAGAAAGTGTTTGTATATATATAATATATAAAGACTTCGTTCGCGTGGTCTTCAATTTAATGCGATAATATATTTAGAACAGAATCTATTCCATTGGGTTGCCATAGTAACCAGATCTAATAAGTTAGTTTTTTAAGACTCCAAAGGACCCCCCAGAGGATCGTATCGAAAAAAAACACCTGTCCTATGTTGGTTCTCCCGTTGCGTAAAATATTTCTGCCAAGTTTGGTTGAAATCGGTCCAGTGGTTTAGGAGGAGATGTGGAAGACCCCAAAGAACCCCCAAAAGAACCCCATTGAAAAAACACCTATCCTATGTTGGTTCTCCCCTTACGTAAAATATTTGTGCCAAGTTTGGTTGAAATCGGTCCAGTGGTTTAGGAGGAGATGTGGAAGACCCTAAAGGACCCCCCGAAGTATCATATCGAAAAAACACATATCCTATGTTGGTTCTCCCGTTGCGTAAAATATTTGTGCCAAGTTTGGTTGAAATCGGTCCAGTGGTTTAGGAGGAGATGTGGAAGACCCCAAAGAACCCCCAAAAGAACCCCATTGAAAAAACACCTATCCTATGTTGGTTCTCCCTTTGCGTAAAATATTTGTGCCAAGTTTGGTTGAAATCGGTCCAGTGGTTTAGGAGGAGATGTGAAAGACCCCAAAGGACCCCCCAATGGACCCCGTCGAAAAAAACACCTATCCTATGTTGGTTCTCCCGTTGCGTAAAATATTTGTGCCAAGTTTGGTTGAAATCGGTCCAGTGGTTTAGGAGGAGATGTGGAAGACCCCAATGGACCCCGTCGAAAAAAACACCTCTCCTATGTTGGTTCTCCCGTTGCGTAAAATATTTGTGCCAAGTTTGGTTGAAATCGGTCCAGTGGTTTAGGAGGAGATGTGGAAGACCCCAAAGGACCCCATCGAAAAAACACCTACCCTATGTTGGTTCTCCCGTTGCATAAAATATTTGTGCCAAGTTTGGTTGAAATCGGTCCAGTGGTTTAGGAGGAGATGTGGAAGACCCCAAGAACCCCCCATAGGACCCCATCGAAAAAAATTCATAAACCTTCGCGGGCGTGCGCACAACAACTCACCGAAGTTTCATCGCAATCGGATGAATGGTATAGGAACGCATACGGGACAAAGAAAGAAAGAAACAAACATTCATTTTTATAGATATAGATTGTACTGTGTTTGAAGATAAGAAATTTTAAAGATGTCTTATGTATAACCTATGTATGTCAAGGTCGTTGACTTGACCCAGAGAGATCAGCTGATGGCTGATGTTATAGGCCAGACCAGTTTCTAGTAATTGATTGAGGCCATTTTGTTTTGTTTTTTTATTGAATTAAATATTTTGTGTTCTGAAAATTGAAAAAGATATTTTGATAAAAAAAAATTTTTTCTTTTGATGTTTATGCCTGCCTTATAGATGATGTTTGAGTTTTAGGTATATTCTTGTTTATGTGTATTAATAGCGTTTTATTGGATTATATTGTTTAGAATATATGTATCAACAAATGTTAGAGTACGTAAATTCATGTTTAATAAGGTATTCAATTTGTTTCCTTTAGGGTTGTTATTAGTATTGAAGAGAATTACTAGAGTTAATGGATTCATGTAACAGATTTTGTTTCTTTTTTGGTTTTTGAGGAGGTAACTTAAATGATATTTTAATTTAACGATAAATCTTTTCTGAATTTTAAATAAAAGAATGTATTAATGAGTGTGTACGCGCCCAGTACCTGCTAAAGGCAGCCCAGTGTGCATGGTAAGGGGGAACATATCGGTTGAGGATCTGGCATGGTATAAGACCAAGGGTTTGGATTTTAGGGGGTGGCATGTTGGAAGGTTAGGTGCGCTGTGGTGCGTGTCTGTTCGATTTTATGGTGTTGGGATCTCGAATAGAGAAGTCCAGTAATATCGCTCAGGTGCGGCCATAGTCTCCTAGGAGGGTAAATATTTAGAATTAATATTAGGCAATTACCTGTATTAACTTCCGTCTTGTGACTTATTTGGTTTTTTCTTAAAACGACGCGTTTCGAGAATAAATTCTTATCATCAGGTTCCAATACTATAAAAACATCAAATTCACCCAAAAGGGGTCATCAACTAGTTAAAATACACAAACACAAAAACACCACACATAATTTAACACCGACACAGTCACGGCACAGTCCGATGCGCATCGTCTCGTTGCCAACGACCAACTGTTGCACTTTGTCTTATACGACCGTTATCATTGCCCGCTGACCCATCGATATCGATGGCCGTGTTGTACAGCAGATTCGATCGGAACGAAACTTTGTCATTAAGTAGCTGGTCCTTTTGTAACTTAGAAGCCCTGTATATCTCATATTCCTCCACAGCGTTCATGTATGCACCCTTTTTACAATTATGAAGCAGTTTAAAGTTTGTGTGGAAGTCTGAGTACTTATGATTATACACAATATATGCTGAGCGTAACTGGATCTAGTTTTCGAGATATCACTTTTGGGCAGGTGTTCTTTAAAACGTTCGGCTGACGGCCTGCCCGTTTGTCCTATATAGAATTTGTCACAGTCATCGCATTCAAGCTTGTACACTCCAGTTTTCTCTTCAGCCGGGATATGAGTTCTTTGTCCCAAACGTTTTTTGATGTTATTTGTGGTTTTAAAGGCCAATGTTATTTTACGTTTTTTCAGCTCATTCTTTACAATGACTGGTAGTACATTCGTGTACTCAGTTACTATAAACTTAGTACATAATAAAATTATGTGTGGTGTTTTTGTGTTTGTGTATTTTAACTAGTTGACGACCCCTTTTGGGTGAATTTGGTGTTTTTATAGTATTGGAACCTGATGATGACAATTTATTCTCGAAACGCGTTGTTTTAAGAAAAAACCAAATAAGTCACAAGACGGAAGTTAATACAGGTAATTGCCTAATATTAATTCTAAATATTTAGTAACGTGACTTGGAGACAATTAAAACAAAATGAATCTAGGGGGTAGTTTACCCATGATGTGTAAGAACGAATGGGGGGTGTTGGCACCATATCCTCACCGATCCTTTTAGGGGTTTAGCAATGAGATTTCTTCTGTGTCGTCAGAAGATCTCTCATTGGGGGGGTATTGTAACGGGGCTAAAAGGGGCTTTTTATTTTATTAAAAAAAAAATCATAAATTTTTGTTTCATCTGTGTGGCCAGCCACGTGTTAAATAAAAGCTTTGTTCAAACAAAGGAACAGTACCGTGTAGCTGTACGATGAAATGTGTCAAGGGGCAACAACGCAATACAATTCTCAGAACTTTAATACTGTGTGACATGCACACAAACGCGCAAATACCAGCGGGCGCGCAACCGACGCGGAGAAGCTAAGACAATATGGCCTGGAGATGATATTTTCCAACATGTGCTTCTGTGCTGGCGGAAACGCAAGGAGAAATCCCACCCATCTATGTGACGTGCAGAGAGGCAGTGAAATTTCGTCAACGTCCAAGACACACAAATAACACGTGTGGTGTGTGCAACGACTAAGACTTTAACAACGAAGGCTGGGAACAGCGATGAAATTGGTTAGCAGGCAAGGCAGTGATGTCCGGCCTCATGTAAGCCCAGTCGACTTCCAGCATAGGCCGTGCACGGTCACTTAAATTGTCTACCCGGGTAATATAATGTCGGCCGACAGTAACAGCATGCATAATTAACTAAAATATAATTAAAAGGTAAAGTGATATAATCAGTGGTGAAGTGTAACTTTCAAAAAAACCAATGAAACTATAACATCTTTTACGGAAAGGAAATCGTGTGGGTGACGCGTCATGAGGTTACAGGAGACGCAATGGTAACTGTAATTATATCCAACACAAAATTGTGATCATGTATAAAAGGGGGTTTTTAAGTAATTATATATAAATAAATATGGGGTGTTTATAAATTGGTACGAATGTGAGCATGTGGCAAGCTGGGTTCGCCTTGATTAGTAGAATATATATGTTAGAATAAGAATATGTTTCCATAACTGTACACGTTTTATCTGTTGAAAAGTTGAGTTAATTGAAATTTATTTAAAATGAAGTAAAGCAAATAAATTTTTGAATTCCATCAACAAATGAGTGTAGTGTACGTTTGTTGCGTAACCTTATAATCACACTTGCATTACAACGTTCGTGTGACGAACTCTGGGCGGAGAAGAAAATTTTAAGGTAAGTGGAGAACAAATAAATTTTATGATTTTAAATGTATTAGAAAGTAATTAACTTTGCACAAAACATCCATGGACCACGGCCTTACAGCCCAGCATGCCGAAGTACTCATATCACTGAAGCTGGCTGTGAAAGCCTTAGACAGAATTATAGTAGTACGTCTGGTTATTTTATATACTGAATTTGATAATATAATAATTAAAAAATACAACTGCCGGACACTTTTTTTTGGTTCCAAGTTGCTAACTGACAATTTTAAAGTGTTGAAATAAATGTATTATTAATGCTATCGCAGTAAAGCTGAATTTTACACGTTTTTTGAAATATATTTTTATAACTCCTTGCAAGGAGTTATTATTATTATTATTGGGTCCTCCAGTCTTTCGACTGGTTTGTACCCTCCCCCCATATACCCGTGGTGCATGTGTTACTGAGTCTCTCACAGGCATATGGGACCTACAGTTTAACGCCGGATCCGAATGGCATGGTTGGGGGAGGGTTTATACTAGGCAGGATACCTGTCGCTGGTTTGCCATCGCCTTGCGAGGGGGAATGGTCGTATCTAGATCAGATGGCCCCGGCGGGAATCGAACCTGCGCCAACAGCGTAACAGCACCACACACTAGCCACTACACCACGACCGCTCCTTGCAAGGAGTAGTCCTTAGAAAATATACACAAATAATTATACCCAAAAGTATCAAGAACTGAGCTAAAAATGATAAAATATAATAGAGTATAAAGTAATGCAACTGGTGGCTGAGTGTTTGGCACACTGCCTTCCTTGTATGCTGAATGGCTGACAATAGGCAGCCTACCACTACCTACTCGTACACCACTTTAATGGTACAAAAGGGATCTATTATTATTATTATAAAGTAATACAAATAATCCTGTGTATAGTAATGGTCTAGACTACTATCGTTTGTCCTTGCTTGCTTACGTCAATGTCGAGCTCACAGATTCATACCGGTTAATGTACAGCTCACATTGCTGTACATGAAGGTCATGTACATTTGAGCTTTTGTATGACCATTAGTATTATAATATTCTCACATAGGCTTCTGCAACCGGTGTCTGTTATGTTTTTGAAATCTTCCGGTATGGACCACTTCAAAAATGTCTTGTATGACATTTCACTCATATTACAATCCATAAACCAGACATTCCGCTACAACTAATAGTCAGTGCAATTAGTTCAGCTGCTCACCCCATAGCCAAACTCATTGCAGAAGCATTACAATCGATTGTAGGGAGGACATCCTCGTTTATAAGGGTACAGCGGACTTCATAAGAAAAATACAACCTCTAACATAGGGTCAGGCATTCCAGTAGATGACGCCTTAAAGGTTATTAAACCTCTATTGCCGCCTGATTTGTTCTGCTTAGCTTCAGCGTGTCTCAAGTCAACATATTTTTACTGGGATGGCAAATATTACGAACAGTTACAGGGAGCAGCTTGGGATCACCATTGTCACCAGTCGTAGCCAATATTTACTTGAAGGAGTTTGAAAGACGTGCGTTGGATTCAGCAAGACTAAAACCCACACACTTTTACCGATATCTGGACGATACCTTTGTTATCTGGCCTCACAGTCACGAAGAACTACAAGCTTTTTCACCATCTAAACTCAATACATAATTCAATTTGGTTTACCATGGAGGTGGAAGCGAATGCTGAAATTCCTTTCTTGGATGTATTAATATCACGAAAACTGGACGGATCTCTAGGTCATCGAGTGTACAGGAAACCTACCCACACTGATAGATATCTTCATGCAACCTCACATAATCACCCTGCACAAAAGCAAGCCGTTCTCATCAAACTTTTTCATAGAGCGAAGAGGGTATCTGATGACGAACATTTCCTAGAGGAGAAAAAGCACCTAACAGATGCTTTTGAAAGGAACAGATATAACAGGGATGCTATACATAAAGTGTTTAAGAAAACCGGAAAACCTTCAGAAACTCCTACAGCAGACGATAATAATCACAGAGCTTTCTTACCGTATGTAAAAGGTATCACAGATAAAATTACCAGTATGTTCAGGAAATACGTCATTAAAACAGTGTTTCAACCACATAAGAAGCTGGCACAATTTTTAAAACCAATCAAAGACAGAATCCCGTTCAACAATGAAGGTATCTACAAAATTCTATCCAGTTGTGGAAAGGTTTACAGTGGCCAGACAGGTCGCCTGATTTCCATAAGAGTCCAAGAACGTGTCAGACATACGACGAATTCGGCAGCTGAAAAGTCTGCAATTGCTGAGCATTCAGTTTTAACTAATTACATGGTAAACTTCGAAGATGCATCAGTAATAAGGTCATGTAATAGGTATTATGACAGATTGATCCTAGAAGCACTAGAAATTAATAAATACAAGAATAACATCAACAGAGAAGCTGCCACACTTAGAACGACTTGGTACCCTTTACTTTATGGTTTGACTGCATGCGGGTTGATTGACTGCACAAATAATGCACACAGTGTAACGCGTACAAGGCAGGGTCCACTCACAGGACCACCCACCGCCACTACACTATATAACTGAGTTCGCTTGCCGGTGTTTTTGTCACTTAGACCTGAGGATACTCATTGTAATATGAGTGAAACGTTGTCATACAAGACATTTTTGACGCGGTCTATACCGGAAGAAGATTTCAAAAACATAATTAGTATTATAAGTCTAATAGAGTACAAAATCACGTACAAGTATAGTATTACTGTGTAGTCCATGTGAACATGTTGGCTTCTGAATGTTCTACTTCAAAAACATTTTTCCCTTTTGTGTGTTTGTATTCTACTGGTTAACAATTGGGTACAAAGTACACTGCATAATAAATCATACCATAATCAGGCTTACGCCCTAGGACAAATCCAATTTCCCTAGAACGTGTTTTTTTTATGCTAAACTTGTGTTGCTACCACTAATACTCACACTTCCATGAGCCGAGAGGCTTGAAAGCGCTCATGGAAGTGTAAGTGAGTATTAGTGGTAGCAACACAAGTTTAGCATAAGTTAGACTTAACCACTAAATTGTATTTATCGTTTAACGTGTTTTTTGCACAACATTACTCCCAAAACTGTTGCAAACATTCATATAAGTTCCAGCAATCGATAGTTTAAGTATGGTGGTTAAAACTAATGTCAAAGCATACAAATTTAACCCTTACATTTAATCTAGGCAAGATAGTAATTACACAGATATTTATATAAATTCATATACTAATAAGCTCCCGGAACTGCAAAACTCCCTTACTATTTTGAAAAAAGTACATTTATTATTACATAAATTTTGATAGATCATTTTTAAATTAAATGAAAAACTACAAAAATCCCTGTTACTATTTCTTTAGTAACAGGGTAATTGTAGAGCACACAATCATACAACAAACACTAAACATTTGAAATATTAAGATTTGGGTTACAATTCCTTTTAGTCTAACATTTTGATTTCTTTAATTTTGAAATTTCCAAAACTTAACACTACATTCATATGTTAGTTAAAATTCTTTTTAATTTGATACCCCACATGAATTTGTCCCCTCGATCCAAAACGTTTTGAAATGTTAAAAAGTCGATACTATATTCAGACTGTGGTTAAAACTCCCTTTAATTTGATACGCCACATGGGCTTTTGTGACTCTTTCACAATTTTGAGCCACCTCACATGTTTGCCTCCTGCCCCTCTTTTTTTGGTGGACCAATCTCAAAAACACTAGGAGTTCTATAGGGTAAAAGTGTAGACACGAGTGCCAAGTTTCACGAACACCAGCTGATGTATTCAAAAGTTATCGTAAGACATATTCCAAACAGACAGACGGTCAGAAGCCAAAACGTCAAGTTAAACTGAGAACTTGCTTCACTCGTTCAATGATGATGTGATACGTCAGCTGTCATTGAGTGATGGCAGCCTCTGTGGAGGCAACCAATTACCTTTTAAGTCTTAAACAATATGAAACAAGATGCTGAATAAAAACTGAGAGAAATGGTATTTTCGGTCCCCCGAGGATTCTTTTAAAAGTTGGGAAGCCTTGTGAACTAGAGATCAATTCCAAAAAATGAGTACTTCGTTACAAAAAGTGTCAAAATTTATATTCATATTTTGCAGATACTTGCCAGTTACTGACCTAACAGGTCGCAAACATATTCACTGTAGATTTTCAAACATTTTCAAGCAGGTAAATTATTTCATATAGATGGGCATACACTTCAGAGTTAGTAAATACTTTTTTATTGTTCTGTTATTTTGGATGTTTAATCTGGGTTTTTATTCCTTACAAGCACATACTTATTGTACTTTGAAGAATCAAGCACTGAAACAAAACATTTTTTCAAAATATGCTCCCAATTGGTTATAACAAAGTCAGCTGATTTTATCTTGCACACTGTATTCATTGCTAATGAGTTAGTTTTCCTTGTTGGTTAATACCGATAATTTTATTTATTTATTTTACACTCCAGACAGATATTCCTCAGTCTACCCAAATTACCCCTAAACCTGTTTTGCGGTATTGTTCATGTGCATTGTTCTTCTGTTTTATGGGTGTTGTGTATTTTTACAATAAGTATTTGTTTGTATAATTTAATCTTTTGATTATATATTAAGTGAACTTTTGTTATTATTCTTTTGTACTCTTCATACGCGTTGATAGATTATTACTTATTTCTTTATATGTATTAAGAGGGCGATTTGAAAAGTTCGCGTCCTACCATATAAACGAATATGTGGCATTTCTGTTTTTTACTGCATCGTGGCACCACGTTCGCCCCACGAACAGCTGTGAAGCGTCAAGTCACATCAAGTCATTGTTGTGGAGAAACACCTTTATAAATAAGGTTATCTCGCAGCAACGCCAAAAATGGAGAAAACTCAACATCGTGCAGTAATCAAATTTTTTAAGAAAGGTTTAAAGCCAACAGAGATTTTTAATGAGATGAAGAATGTGTTGGGTGATGTTGGACCTTCATTTACTATAGTGAAAAAATGGGCTACTGAATTTAAACGTGGTCATGCAAGTTTGGAAGATGACCCACGTACTGGGAGTCCGAAAAGTGCCACTACACCAGAAATTATCAATAAAGTGCAAGATATTGTTTTGGAAGACCGCCGTTTGAAGGTGTCTGAAATTGTTAAGACTGTGGGCATCTCAGATGAAAGGGTACATCACATTCTTACGGAATTACGTATAAAAAAGCAGTCTGCAAGATGGGTGCCGCGTTTGTTAAGAAGTGACCAAAACCGCATGCGAATGCAACCTTCTCAGGAATTTTTGGACTGTTTCCAATATCCGAAAGAATTTATTCGTAGATCTGTAACAACTGATGAAACTTGGGTCCATTACTTCACTCTAAAACAAAACAACATGTAACAGTAAATTATGCAACCTATTTTTAGCTGTTGAAGAGTGAGTCACAATTACGCACACAAAAAGGAATGTATAAACAATGTCGTTGTTTGGGTGAGGCAGGACAGAATGCGGTTTATGTAATCAAACTGTAAACAAGTGACATCAGCCAACAGCAGCAATGTGTGGCGGAAACAAGAAAAAACTGGTTTTAAGTGCAGAGTAAAACAAGCAGCATTGGGTAGAACAAAGAAAGCTGAGTCAGTCTCACAATCGCCAGCAGCCACTACAGATGTATTTTAGTGCGTGGGCAACCACGGTATGTCAGTCAAGGTAGGCCTACTGCATTCTAAATTGGAAACAGTGCAGAATTATACAAATTTGTGAAATGTAGTGCACCAATCTTTTTTAGCGGTTTTTTTAATTTTCATCAGAACAATAATTCCAGAGAAAGTGCACGGTTCCGCCCGTGTGGTGCAACGATGAGAAACAAAAATGAGACTCACCTAAATTCAGATAAGTACAAAGAACAAAGACAAAAAGGTAAAATATAACAAGTCTGGGGAGTTTTTTTTTGCCAAATAATAAAAACTGACATAATGAAATAAAACTATATACAGAATAAGAGTGTGAGAGAGCGAGAGAGAGAGAGAAAAAGGGGGGCAATAGCATAAGTACTGATTTGCTGTAGTGTACTTTTATGTTTTGTTATTTCATTTTTATTAATAACAATGATATGCTATTACAATAAAATAAGAATTTTTATTACAATGTGTTAAGTTAATTTCTTATGCCACCCTACCTAACCTATGTATGACCTGCGTTCCAAAAGTTCGTCTAAACGGCCTTGGAATTTACTGTAAGGGAGTTTATTTTAAAATTGTTTTCATGGGGAAAGTGATACGGTTTCTATATTTCCTCCTATAAAAATGTGGTGGTGACCCTGGGCTTTTGGTATTTTTGGGAATCTTCTGTCTGAACTTAGGTAAGTAAAAAAGTAGTATCGGGGCTTAATTTCTTCATTCCTTCTTTTGTTTTTACCTTGCCTGATTTAACTGAACGATTACAAACAGTCAAAACAATGGATGCATAGTGATTTGCCGCCTCCAAAAACAGTAAAATCAATTTTGTCGGCTGGAAAGTGCATGGATCCATTTTTATGGGATGATAAGGGGATACTGTTACTAGATTGCCTTGAAAAGGGTCAAACGATAAATGGAGAGTATTACGCTAACCTTTTGGGCCAATTAAATGACAAAATTCAAGAAAAAAAGACCAGGTTTAGCAAAGAAGAAGACTATTTTCCATCAGGATAATGCACGCCCTCACATATGCGTTGTGTCTATGGCAAAAATCACAGAGTTGAAGTACAATCTGTTACACCAAGCTTTCGTCTATTCCCAAACCTCAAAAAAATTGGGGGGGGCAGCGATTTTCCTCAGATGACGAGCTGAAAGCGGCAGTAAACAGTTATTTTGAGGACCTAGAAGAACTGAACTTCCTCAATGGGATAAGTGACGGGGTAAAGACTTGACGCTTCACTGCTGTCCGTGGGGAGAACGTGGTGCCATGATGCGATAAAAAACAGAAACGCCACACATTCGTTTCTATGGTAGGCCACGAACTTTTCAAATCGCCCTCATAGTTTATAATAAACCTGAAGACACGTGCTGATTGTTTGGGTGACCAAAACATCACATTTATATTTTTCCTGTGAAGGCGAAAGGTCCATCAGTTAGATTCTAATTCAAATGTCTACAATCCATCACGCCATCTTTGAAAGGAATGGCTGTGATGGACTTTCACACATCTAATTGAGTCAATTACTATCCATAAGTTATTTTCATACCATAATGAAGTTTAAATGTTTGCCCTTTTTTTTAGTTTGCTCCCTTTCGAAGATTCAATGTGCTTATTACACGAGTTTCATACTTGCTGTATCAAGAAAAGTTTTGACTGCCAAATTTTAAAAATGTCATGATAAATTCGAGTTGTGGCAAATGTAACTTAACATTTTTATACAATGAAATACTTTTTTGTTACACAATTTCAACTTAATTTCTGAACAGCCCTTCTAGTTAATAAAATAAATAAAAAAAAAAAAAATGTAAATTTCACACTCACATTTCAACAGGAACTGTATCACAGATATGCTTGCTTGCAGAATCAGCTGCTAGAAATGTCCGTGCACAAGACTCGCATGTATATACGAAACCTACTCGTGGTATATCAGTCACTATTATATTGGCGGGTAATTCATTTTCTCCATGTTTCACTTTGGTAATGTTTTCAGACTGCGGTGCTTCTTCTGTTACACATATTCTAGTGTGATGCTCATCTGGTTGCGGTGGTTCTTCCGTTACACACATTTTACTGCGATGCTCGTCTAAATGTGAATCTCTGTTGTTATTAGTTTGTACACTTGACATTGTTTCAGGTGTTTTGGGAAAACTATCGCTAGGTGTAAAAACTAAATCAGTCTCTTTTTTGGAACCCATATAATTCGGCTTTCTTCCTCGTTTTGTTCGACGTTTCCTCCCCCAGGCTGTTCGCCAAATTTTAGTCAGCTTGTTATTTGGTCCCCTGTGGTATTCAGATTTTCTGCTTATTTTTCTAGGGTGTCCTAATGGTACTTGACATTCACTTTGGCTTACAGCCCCATTGACAGGTTGGTTAGTGGTATTTCCTCCAATATATGAAGACGGCATTGTGTAGGTAACACTAAAACAAATTTGAATTATACACATTAATAAGTTGTAACAAACAAAAAGAAAGTTAATACAACTGGTAAAAAGTACAATAGTGGCCAAACTTGTGGAAACCTTTTGGGAAAAGTGTATTACTGAGGTCTGATGGCTCACAACACCACTTTTTTTTAAGTACTACTGCAAAATTAATTCTCAGACACCGTAAATCTTCGAAACCTTATTTAATGTAAAATAGGCAATTGCGATATAGAATTAATTCTTCGTATTCTTATTTTGGTTGATACTTAATTTTTCTTCATTAATTCATTTAATTTCATGTGTTTTTTGGGGTCTTGGGGAATAGTCAGCGGCAAAATGTAACTTCCATCGCCGCGCGTGTACTATATTTCAGTGTCCGATGTGTACACCAACTGTTTTCTTCACAAGTAACTAATGCCAGCTTATGGAGGTTATGTACGACAATGTAACTTAAATAAAATTTACTTTGTTAGTGTACATTAAAAGGATGTATTTATTGGAAGTACAGAAATTAGTTTACATTTATCGCACATAATTACGGTACAGAGACGATTTTGGGAGGTTGTGGCTACGTTTAACAATATAACTTAACCTTTTACATTTTTAAAATTAATTAGACTTAACAAACGTTTCCTTAGTTAGTGTACATTCAAAGGGTGTATTTATTGTATGGATAAAAGGCTGTATATAACATTAACGGCTGTATTTATTCGAAGTAAGTAATGACAGCTTATGGAGGTTATGTACGACAATGTAACTTAAATAAAATTTACTTTGTTCGTGTACATTGAAAGGGTGTATTTATTGGAAGTACAGAAATTAGTTTAATTTATCGCACATAATTACGTGTACAATTTTGGGAGGTTGTGGCTACGTTTAATTATTTAACTTAACCTTTTAGATTTTTAAAATTAATTAGACTTGACAGACATTTCCTTAGTTAGTGTACATTCAAAGGCTGTACATAACATTAAGGCTGTATTTATTCAAAGTACCGGAATTAAAACGTACTTCCAATTTAGAACCTAGTACAATCTAATGTATAACCAAACAAGTACATTAAAATCCTTTTTTCAACATAATGCAATAAAAAGCAATGTGCAGTTTCTGTTAACATGCAAATGATTAAGTATTAATAATGGGTTAGAGTGGAATTTAATGTTACTACGGTCTGAATTAATGCAAATAAAATTGGGAGAATCTCATAAACATATTAAAGAATGCTTGTATATTACACACAAAATTATTATAGTACGGACCTTTGTTAATGATCAGAAACAAATTTGACTCTATACTTTAGTATGTACCAATAAAATTCACCTTCTTTCAAATACCAATATCTGTTGTTTCTTCATACCCTTAAAAAAAAGGTCATTAACAACATACATTATGAGAAAACGCGATTACAAATAACCAGCCATTAGTTACTTGTGAAGAAAATAGATATAACATTTACAAACATCAAATCTTGAATTCTCTCCCTATTTGTTTTATAAAAACTGGAGTTTCTACTGCAGGTTTTAAGTCCACTAACTACTTAATTAAATATACATAATTGTTCCTGTATCTTGTTGGGTAACATATTATATTAATACATCTGCTTCCTACTCATATGTGCAAACAATGTTTTTAATGTACAAAAACATTAAAATCTTTATCAGCACTTTATATCTTTAAAATTTAGATAAAGTGTAATGAGCAATTTGGCCTAACCTGAATTTACATGACCTGGCTCAGAACAACTTTATTTTGGCAAATACAAAGATGAACACTGGTTGCAATTTCTTCAGGGCTCACACCTGCTGCCAGGCTTAGTTCTATAACATAAGGAAGAAAGAAATCAGCCCAAACCTGCAACCACTGTGGGAAGGCTTTTACACCATTATCAATAAGATTAATGATGTCATCGAAGAATAACTCATTAGCTTTATTTATACATTTAATGCATCTTAATTAGTACACTAACAGCACTGCTCTGTCTTACAGTAACACAACACATTACACTAACTCAAAAGAATTTCTTGTTTTCAGTTTAAGAAAGTTGAAATCGTGTATTTATTTTTGTTAAGAATTGTGTTTGATTAATATAGATGTTGAACTAAAAATTTTGACGTGTAGATTCCTTGGTTAATCATTTTAATAATGTCGTGGAGTTAAGTTGGCCAGGAACATGAAAATAATGGTAGATAAGCGGACTGTAATTTAATACATTTATTGTACGTAAATGGTACAAATTAATTTAGATTTGATGCAGGTTAGCTAAGCCTTCAGGCATCATGACGTTTGAGAAAAATTACATTACGAAAGAAAAAATTCCATTTGAGAAATGAAACACAATTATGCAACACTTAAAGAAAAAATGAAATAGTTTAGGCCAAAGGCCCTAAATAATATGTCGACATGAAAATAATTAAGCCGACAGGCGAAACGCAACAAGCGTAGCTAACGTCTGTTGTATTTGAACGCTCGGAGCACTGTGAACGTCACATCTGAAGTAGCAAGCAGAATTAGATTATGAATCAGATTAGCCAACCTTACATCAATATAATTCCCACATTACAAATGCCAACATTATTGTACGTAACTGCCCGCAAAAAATCATTTTTTTTTTTTGTAATACATTGTTAACAATTTATATTATAAAGAAAACACAAACATGTATATTCTTACTATAGTACGGGACTTAGCATTGTAAGCTTCGAGGTTACGCAATAGTAACAGCTCTTCCCCGCCCCTCGCCCTCCAGCGTTGTCGCACGTTACACTTGGTGATGCGTAGGCAATGGCGGGGAGAGCGGGGAGTGAAGTGACATGGCAATACCGCAGTCGCCTCGAAGCTTATATTGATACGTCTCACATTATAATAGAGATTAACCATTAGTAATTTGATGTCTTAATTATCGACATTGGAATGTTAGATAACAAAGATTATAACATTAAGTTGTCCAGAGATAAAACCTTGGACTGGTAGATAATGATAAAGTTAAACAGGCCAAAGTTGGCTTGCAAACTGATTCATACATGATCAAAAACGTGCATGAATCAGCAGACATGCATACAATGCAAAACATGCAAGCTTGATAATGAATAATCTGTGACTCATCCCTTGATGGGCCAGATTTAAATTGCAAATATTTATGCAAGTCATGATTAATAATTTAAGCCAGACAAGCCAGCTGATTTATACATAATAAGATTGCATATTATTTAAAATGAATAAACAAGATTATTACAAAACGTTACATGCATATAGAACATAGATTAAGCATAAGGCTGTAGTATAATAATTAAATAGCGCATGCTATACCAAACAATTGCACGAATGCACAAATACATGAATGCAATAATATAGGTGCGATACATGATCATAAAATACAAATACAAGAATATGTATAAAAATATATGCGTGGTGCACAATCATAGACAACAGATGCGGGTACAATAATATGTGTTACATAGATACAAAATACATGAATCAAATGTTGTATACAAGAAAATACATAAAATAATTGAAAGCTTTACACCTTAAATAAATTGACCCTTGCTTGAAGTAAAACAAAGCAATTTCTGTATTGAAAAGATACAAACTAAAGCTCATGATAAAAATAAATATATGCTTATATAACTAACATAATCTTCTTTGAAACATTAACATATGTTTAGTAAATACATACATTTAAATTTTAACAGAAAATAAGCGACATCCTTTAATTTATATAAAGAAAACATCCTCAAAAACTGACTCAATATAGTAATACAATGATAGAGACGTAATAGTAAATACAATAAAGAAAGAACATAATAATGTACATGCATAGTATTGATATAATGATATCAAATTCAATGATACATAGCAGTAAAATAGACATATCCGCAAGGATGTAAAATGTATAATATGCGTATACATAATACATAACGTAAGAACTAATACCATCAATAGACATAATACATAAACCACTAACAATAGCAAATATGAATATATCAAAGACATAGTATATGTCTTACAGAGTTATCAATCCATGTAAATACAAGAATAAGTACAGTACATTACAATGACAATATAATAAGTATAAATATAATAATATAATGCATGTTTGTACAATTACAAAATACATGCGAATTTTATATATGAGATGCACTACAATGAGATATCAATATATAACGTGTTAAAAAATGTTTGTGACAGCACATATCACCAAAATTGAAGTTGGCCAAACTATAATAAACAATTAAGTAATGAAAAGCTCGTGGCCAAATAAAACATAAAGTTGTGCTAAGTAGTTACATTGATATCGTGTCTACGTTTCGTCCCGCGCTGGCACCAGACATAACTTGTGAATTGGTCTGCGAAAGGTGCCAGCAGGCGTGCGAATGTCAACTACCCTAATTAAATTGTCTGGTCCGGGAAATGTGGCTGTGATTACCCCAAATTTCCATGCTAATGGAGGCAAGTTGTCCTTGATTAGAAGGACCAGGTCACCAATGGAGACGTTTTCTTTAGCGAACTTCCATTTGTGACGCTGTTGCAATTAGTGTAGGTAGTCTGCGACCATGATTTCCAGATAGCTTGGACAAACTTCTGGAGAAGTTGCCAAAGGCCGAGACGAGAGATAGGAACGTGTGACAAATCAGGATCAGGTATTGCCGTTAATGGTGCACAGGTTAAAAAGTGACCAGGGGTAAGTGGCACTGGATCGTTTACATCTGATGAAACGGCAAATAATGGACGTGAATTTAGACAGGCCTCTACCTGTGATAAAACCGTAGTAAACTCCTCAAATGTGAGTATAGACTTGCCGACAACGCGGCGCAAATGATATTTCAAGCTCTTTATACCGCTTTCCCAAAGCCCACCAAAATGAGGTGACGAAGGAGGAATGAATGACCACTTAATACCGTGAGAAGCTGCAAATGATTGAATTGTTACAGTGGCATCCTTGTTATGCCAAAGATTGCAAAGCTCACGCAAGACGTTGTGGGCCTTCCTAAAGTTCGTGCCATTGTCAGAATACAATTGGCTAGGTATGCCCCTATGGGCCATGAAGCGACGTAAGGCGGCTATAAAAGCATTGGCTGTGAGGTCGGAAACCAATTCCAAATGAATGGCCCTAGTGGCTAAGCAAATGAATAGAGCTACATATGACTTGGACAGAGTCCTAGATCTCTGCCCGCCATGACGGATCATGAAAGGACCACCATAATCCACTGCACAAAATAAAAACGGCCTGGAGGGGGTAACCCTAGGAGATGGCAACACACCAAGCCTTTGAGCTTGATATTTAATATTAAACCTGAGACATTTGATGCAGCTACGAATGATGGAACGAATCACAATCTTGGCGTTAATAATCCACCAGCGTTGACGAAGTGAATGATGGACAAGTTGAGCACCAGCATGGAGAAGTCGAATATGCTCACTCTCAACTATGAGGCGAGTGATGTGAGCCGAAGTATGCAAAACAGTAGGATGCTTATAATCATAGGGTAGCTGCGACTGCTGTAGACGTCCGCCGACACGCATGATGCCGAACTCATCAAGAAATGGGTCAAGAGAAGACAAAATTTACTCCTTTTAGAGACAGATGCTCCATTTCGAAGGCAATTAAGCTCAGTAGCGAAATGGATCGACTGGGATTGCTTTATGAAAAAGTTAAGTGTAGAATGAATTTCAGTAGGGGGGAGAACTCCCGAAATTTTCTTTGCCTTTAAGGATCTAGCATTTTTTATAAATCGAAAAAAATAAGTGTACACGCGGGTCAGTCGGTGCAACGAGGAAAAGTCCTTGGAGATATCAATAGGTAAGGTAGAAATTAGAGAAAGCTTGGAGGTTTGTTTCTCCTGAACGGAACATTCAGGCAGCGGCACATTAGAAGGTGAAAAAACATTGGGCTCAGAAGATTGAGACAGACAAGTAGGACCATGCCACCAAAGCGAACAATCGCGCAAAACGTCAGGGTGACATCCTCTAGAAATCATGTCCACAGGATTATGTTGCGAATCAATATGATGCCATGTGTGGGTTTCAGTGAGACGCTGAATCTCAGCAACACGATTAGCGACGTCGGTCTTCCATCTAGAAGACTGAGCATGAATCCAATAAAGAGATACCATGGAATCGGAGTAGAGGTGTACGCTATTGACAAGGAACGGAGAGCAGAGGTGACCTTGAATAGAAGTCGCGATAACAACAAACAAGCACAGAGCTCATTGCGGGGTAATGAAACCTGTCGAAGTGGAGCCACACGAGATTTAGAACACAAAAGGTGACAAGAGGCCAATAAATCTTGATAAATAACTCTAATGTAAATGCAACATCCATAACCCTTTTCAGAGGCATCCGCGAATCCATGTAATTCAATTAACTTGGGCTCAGACTTGCTGCGTATGGAGCGTGGAACAATAATTTCACCAATTAAATACAACTTGTCGCATAATGAACGCCAGTACGAATATAATTGCTCAGAAATTGGCTCATCCCAACCAAGACTGCACAACCACAGTTGCTGCATAAACTGCTTGTAAAGGAAAACAATTGGACCAATAAGTCCCAATGGGTCGTAGATACCCGCTATAATTGACAGGATTCTTCTCTTAGAAATACTTGAATCAACTGGAAATGACTTGATGTCAAACATGAATGAATCTGCAGAGTTGTTCCAAAGAATGCCCAACGTGCGCACATTGCCTTGTTTGTTTAACTGAAGTGATAAATTACTATGATCAGTGACTACATTTGGCTCATTTGAGGCCCATTTATGTAGAGTAAAGCCATATTGACTCAACAACGTACTTAAGTCAGATTTTAATTTGATCAAATTAGAAATGGTGTCTGCTCCGGTCAACAAATCATCGACATAAAAATCATTAATTATAGCTGAAGCAGCGTCAGGAAATGAAGCTTCACTATCCTTACCAATCTGAATGAGGCAGCGAGTTGCCAAGAACGAAGCGCTAGCAGTACCGTATGTTACAGTTCGCAGCACGAAATGTTTAAATTGTTCAAGCGAAGAATCACGCCATAGAATACGTTGGTAATGACAATCGTTATCAGAAACTAGAATTTGCCGATACACCTTCTCGATGTCAGCGATTAGAACATAATTGTGTGTACGAAATCGCAAGAGAATGGAGAAAAGATCTTGCTGGACATTTGGGCCAACTAACAAAATATCATTGAGGGATAGACCATTGCTAGTTTTAGCAGAACCATCAAAAACAACGCGAAGCTTCGTCGTGGCACTAGAATATTTAAAAACGGCATGATGAGGTAAATAGTAGGTATTTGAAACCTTGGAATCAGCAGGACAATCTTCAACCAGCGTCATGTGGCCAAGATCCTTATATTCCTGTATGAAATTTGAATATTGTAACGTTACCAAATATGGTAGTTACATAATATAAGCTAATATAACGTCAAGTAAGAGAAAAGCATGGAAGTATGTCTAGATAAATAAACCTAAGTGTATAAAAGTGTGTATCTACAAATATATTAATATAAAAATCCAACGATAAAGAAGATAATATTAACATAGCAACATCAAATACAAAATGAAGAAGGAAAATGCCATGAGCCAAAACAAAATATCAGTAACCAGACCCAATAGGATCCAACAGTGAGGGGAACCGACAAAATAAGGACCAACAAACTCCCACAGCGAGGGAAATAAATAAAGACAGTGACTACAACGAAAATACTGAAGAAGAAGAAAGAAGAAGGACAAGGAAGCGTACCATGAAGAGAGAAGAGGATGGATGGATCATGCAAGGACTCAAAATAAACCACGTAAGTGACCAAAAGGAGTGATGATTATCAAATATGAAAAGAAAACCAGTGTTTAACATTTAAGGAACCACAAACAATTACAGTGAGTACTTAACATAGATGTGAAACCTGTGAATAGTTAACTAATTTCAACTGAATAAACCACACAAACAATCCCAGTGCTGAAGTTTATAGTGTAAGAAAATATGTTAATTTCATAATGAAACAGCAAGAATTAAAATAGTCAAATAAACACAGACAATGAGTGTGACTAATTTAATAAAGGTTGTAATCAATACAGATAATCATAAGACCACCAGAATAGAATAAAATAGAACAATTATGTTATTGTTCATAGATAACTGACAACAAATACAAAACCTTTGTTATGTATCAAACAAAATGACAGGAATTGGATTCAACCAATGACCAGAAAAATATTGTAATTAATACAAAAAGATTTGTGTTATTGTTTAAGAAGGAGTTGTATAAACAAGTGTAACAAAATAATTATAATATAGTAAGATACCATACTGAAGTCATGTTAGTAGTAGAAAAATACTGCATTAAAACATGTGGTACATTTGTTACATAACCCCATAGGGAAGACACCTATGAAACAGAAAATCATACATGTTAATATAAATAAATGATCATCAACTATGATATCAATCAAGAATTTGTTATAAATAATAATAAATCCTAAGAGACAATGTATTATATTGCAGCACAATGCAAATAAAACAAAGCAAATATGATGACACAGAGATAGTAGAGATGGAACAAGTATGACAATTTAGTTAGACAAAATACAATATCAAAACAAATACCAATGTTAATAAAAGTATTACCAGTAGTGAGATAAATATCTGGTACTACCTTGAGAACAGATTCTGAACATAATAATGACAGTATTGTAACCAAAATATTGTAAACTAACTAACTATGTACACATAACCAGAAGTAAGCTGAACCATTGTATGACTAACTAGCTAAGAAAAATACTGTATCAAAGATTGAACACAGATTGTTAAGGTTGTTACCAGTAGTAAGAGGGAATCCCAATGCTACTTTGAGAACAGACTATGACCATAAAAACAGTCATTTTATATACAAATAATTAAAAACCAGATGACTATAATAAAAGCATCCAGATGTAAACAAACCATGAGGAGCAAGTTATTTATGAAAAATATAACATGTAAACTTGTTTAAAAGTAAATGAAAACATTATCAAGAGTTAGTATAATGTCTAATACTACTTTGGAAACCCAAACCAAGGGTAACAATAACAACTTAGTTATTGTATTAACAAAAGTAAATGACTACTATGATATGACACAACATAAACAGACCCATTACTGAAAAATTGGAGGGTTCTGAACTAGCCAAAAGCTAACCATTATGTATAATGAATTAGGTACAATGTGTGTACACTAATTACAACTAGTACATAATATCATTTATATAGAAAAAACCAAAAATAAGGTAACAATTGTATATAAGAGAGATAGAAGGGGACTAAAACAATGTAAATAGTAGATTAAACACAGTCATGTACAAATATTCTAGTGTAAATTTATGTAAATAGACGTTACTAGTATTATTAGATCGCAATATTACTGTTTTAAATAAGAAAAGTTAGTTTTAAGCACATTTATAAAAAATCAAATATGGATGCCTAATGACGCCATAGCGAGATATGTTTAGGGAACAATTATTCCCAAATTTTGAATCAAACCAATTGAGATATGGACTCAGAGTGTTTATTTAAAAAGTGTTTTAATATAAATAAGTGAAATTTGGTGTAATAGACTTATAGAAATAAGATACACCACAGATAATTAATAAAATCGTTCTAGTGATAGAAGTGATGGACGGAAAATAATCATTCTTAGACTTAAATTAAAGCACAGGATGTCCGCAATTCACTGACATCAACCATTTAACGATAGGACATAGATTAAGAAAGTTATTGTGATTTTAAACTTTTCAATTACATTTTTGTACCAGTGCTGACGTCACAAAAGCCTCAACCTCAAAATCGAATTTGTTAAAAAATTAAATGTTTTAAGAAAACAAAGGCTTTTGAGTTGGAGAGTATAATTTTTTCAACCAATAGAATGAATGAACCTTAGTCAGACGAGAAGACGCTTAGAGAGAGCATCACAGTTCACGATCAGTCTTTCGACGGAGAGGCGACGCCGCTCGCCAACATGAAAAAGTTTTAATTTTGAATTTGTGCGCGGCATTGACATTAAGTAAACCAACATACATAACCTTAACACTACACCAATATTTACGAGTGAAAAGTGCGGAGTTATTTAGTACGATTAGTGTATAATGTCAATCGTACTCGTGAGTGTTGTGAAAGATAAAAAACAGGGAGTACAATTTTTTATTTAAATAATATTGAAACAGAAATAATAATTTCGTAACAAGTAATTTTGACACTACGCAAGTCAGAAAAGGCGAAGTATCAAAAACCATGATTGAATTATCAGAATTAAAATAAATATTAATTCACAATTATTAAAATATTGGAAAAAATATTTTAATTATTTATCATTATTAAAAAATTATGTTAGAAACATTTATTACTAAATACGAGTAATAAAAATAGTCACTTATTTGACTAAAATTGTTTTCTTGACTTTTCGATGTTTTAAAGTAAACATTATTAACTTTAATACGAAAGAATAAATGTAATCCTGATAATAACACATCAATATATTACGAATAATGTGTTTATATTTAGATTAAGAAATAATAAATATTAAGAAATAGTTAACCATTATAACAATACCCGTTATAACATAACCTCAGAATCGTAACGGTAACTTGCCAGTTTCACTGTTAATGGTCTGTTCTCAAGTAAAATCCAAACCAGATGGAAATAATAACAAGAGTTTTTTAATAAATTTTTCTCTTGCAAATAGATAATTATCAAAACGAATTATTAAAATAAAGTGATACATTTTAACTGTACAAGCCAACGAGCTTGTTAATTGTCAGAAGAATACTAAAAGTTGCGTGCGCATTCCCGCGTACGATAGTACCATAAATATCAGATATATGGTATTAATTTTCGATTTTTATATTTGTTTGTTCATTATTAATTATTGTTCATTTTATATCGTTACTAATATTACATCTTGTACCTGGTATCATGTTACCTAAAAGAACCTTACGAATATGGTAATTCACTGATACAAGAGAACATAACCTCTTGAAATTAAATTATTGTACAACTAACAGGCTTACCAGCCTTGAGTCTGAACAGAGTCTTATTTTGAATCTTTAATTGTAATTATTATCTAAAAGGTTGTTAACTATTGATTGTTCATTGTTCAAAGATTTTATAATATATCGAATTGTTAATAAACCTCCACTTTTATTACCAGTGAAAAAGAGTATCATTTCAAAAGTAAATTAAATCATTTATTTTTAATCAGTTCTACCTAAGGTGGCGGAAGAGTTTAAATAGATCTAATAATTCAGAATATTATTTAGATATTATTTCATTTATATTGTGTGTGACAACTATATTGAATATTCAAACTGAATATTTACCTGTATGTAAAGTATATGTATTTCAGCGGAACCGTCACTGAATAGGACTGAAATATCCACGTGTGGTAAGTGAGAGAGGTATATAACAGAGTGCGCGAAACATTTTAAACCAAAAAAGTGGACTATTAATACGCACCCAATTAAACTATACAATCACACTAATAACCATAATATTTACAATTACGACATTTTATAAAAAACAACATTACCGTAGATACCAGTGCGTATCTGCACTCACACTACTACACCACTATAAATCTACACTTGTATCTATAAAGTTACTTTATAGATTGGCTAGCCCAACAGTGTGGCTTGAAGAAGAAGGACAGCATTATATTATATTTTTAGTTACTTTATAGATTGGCGCCCAACGTCTGAGCGCGGATTAGGGAAAATATACCATAACCAGTAACCTAATCACTCCAATCCGTGAAAAGACAGCAGGTACATTACCAGCATATCAAGATGTACACCAGCAGATCAAAATCGAGATCAAAGTCGAGATCAACGTCGAGAAAGAGGGCAACAGAAGTGGAGAAGGAGGCCAGAAGGGAAGAAAAGGAGGCTATGTCGACGGAAGACGTGGAAGAAATTTTAATGGAAGTAAAGGACAAACCAATTGAACCGGCGGAGGGGGTTCAGCAGCCTATGGAGGAACCGGAAATAATATCTCAAGGAGTTCTGCCGGAAATAACACCACAAGAAATTCTACCAGAGGATAGGCAACCCGAAAAGTTGGTGCACACCAAAGACAGGTACATCATCGAAATGTTGATGAGAATGGAGGAATCAATAAACAACAAAATAGAAGAAGCCAGTCGATCCACCAAGGAGGACAGTCAAAATTTGAAGGCGGAATTAAACAGTAAAATAGAAGAAGCCAGTCGATCCACCAACCAAAAAATAGAAGAAGGCCAGAAGGAGAACCAGAAAAATATGGAGTTACTAAAAGAAGAATTTAATAACCAGATAAATGAGACGAACAGGAGGATGGAAGATGGGCAAAGAAAAACCGAAGAATTGTTGGAGAAGAAAATGGCCATAATGAAAGATTTATCAGCAGAGTTGGGAGTAAAGATTGATCAGACCAACCAAAAGATTGATGAAATTAATGCTAAATTCAATCGAGATGTTGAAACCATACAAGCTGACCACGAGAGAATATGCAAACAAATAAATACCAACAATGACAAGATGGAAGAAACCGCCAAGGATACGGTAGAAATGATTGAAAGAAGATTGGGAGAAAATGTTGAGGAAATCGAAAAACAAATGGCCATATTAACAACAGAAATTAATGTTGAGATGTCTGAAGTGCGAAAAGAGGGCGAAAATACCAGCCTGAAACTAGTACAGACAGAAATGGACATCAACCAGCGCATTAGTGATGTGGAGAAAAAACACGGTACACAACTAGGTGTGATAGCGCAGGAGCAAACCAAAATGAAGGCAGTACAATCTACGTTAAATGAAAAGTGCGAAGAAGTCTCTGTAAAAGTGGACGCGATTAAGCAGCAAGTGCATGATGACAAGACCCAACTAACAGAACGTCAACGGAGAGAACTAGATGACCTCCGAGACGAGATGCATCGTCTGCAAACAATACCAAACTTCCTATCCGGACTGAGTCACTTAGAAAGCAAGGACCAGGTTGAATTTCGAACGTATTCTAAAAATCCACTAGAATTCTTAGAGAGGATAGAAGAGATAATCCATAGAAACCGAGAGAGCAGATGGTCCATAATTAAGGGGATGTTGGATGAATCTTTTAAAAATACATTCGACAACTGGTGGACAGCAATCCGTCACGAAGTGGGGAGCTATGACACTTTTAAAGCAGCATTTAAACAAAAGTATTGGTCGGAAGCCACCCAGAACATCATCCGAGACGACATTACAAATGGAAAATTCGATGTGAATGGAAGGCAATCGATGACAACCTACTTCTTAGGCAAAATTTGCCTGGCTAGGAATTTGGAGCCTGCAATTCCCGAAGAATGCCTTGTTACAAAACTGGCGTACCATTTTAATCAAGGTATATCGCAAGGAAGATTGAACGCACAAATAAAAACAATTCAAGGGATGTGCGACTTGCTAGAAAGCCACGAAAGAGAAAGATATTATCAACGAAACCGGCAAGTACCTAGCCAAACATATGATCGGGGAGGACCTGGAAATAACAACCCCACTATACACAATGAAAGAAATGCTCCAGGAAGAAATTTTAACAACCCACCAAGATTCCAAAATCAACCAATACCATGCCAAGACGGAGGTGGCAACAACGTGAATCGAGGAAATTATAATAACCATCGTCCAGGTGGATACCAGAGAGACACGCATTACCAAAGAGGTAATAATTACTACAGGCCATATCAAAACCAATCTCCTGATCATCAACCACGACAAGGCAATGGTAACCAAAATAACAATCATTTCCGTAGGGTCCACTACACACATGCCAGCCGAGGTGGGAATCGTAGAAACTATTACCAGGGACGAAGGAGTTTCCCAAACCAGCACAGTCACTCCAGTAATAGTGATAGAGAAGAACGAGAATCCGGCTACCGATCAAATGGAAGTGACAGCAGTGGAGGTCATAGAACGGTCACACAAACTACAGAAGTTTATCACAATGGACATGGGCCTGGAAGTCAGGAACCCATAGCTTCAACGTCACAAGACAGGCACGAAAACGGTGACCTGCCTTTAAACACCAACCGGCAGTGAAAATCCCAAGAACACCCTTACTGAACCGGACTATTGGGTCTGATATTTTGGCGAACCATTCGAATCATCGCAAAATATATAACAACAACTACCTTAAGAACATAAGAAAGGATTTGATGGAAGAGAAGGAAAGTGTTATCGGCGATGCGAGCAACAGTGAAATTGCGTATATATCTGTGAAAGTCAACAACACTAGTGCCACAGCAATGATAGATACCGGTGCCAACGTATCATTAATTGATAAAATGGAATTGGACAGAATCCAATCAGAAAATAAAGCTACCATACCCACATTACCAATTAACAACATAATACTCATCGGAGCCACCGGACGTCAGAATAAGACTATTCGACAACAGGTACAACTAGACGTATCAAGCAATGGGAAAACCATACAGATGGTATTCCTAGTAGCCAGTGGGCTACCATTCACTCTACTCATTGGTTGTGACATACTACGAAAATACACAGCAATAATTAATATGGATACAAATACGGTGATGATGAAGACAGAAGAAGTTGAGTGGACCGCCAATTTAACAGAATGTAGGAAGGCACCCTCGGAACATGTAATATATTACATCAGGGAAGGCCACGAGCATCAGGAAGGCGCCATCAACCAGAAACTTCACGATAGTCCAGAGGAAGCTTTATGGGTGGAGAAAATTAATGCAATCCGAGAATTTAAAACCAACCAGAATGGCCATGAGTTAACTGGGGAACAACAGGACCAGCTAATAAATATATACTATCAATATCGCCACGTATTTTCTGATACGCCTGGGAAAATCAAGAATTTCCAATGTGAATTAAAGTTCAAGGACCAGACAGAATTCAGGCGGAAATCTTACCCTATCGCCTTTTCACTCAAAGAAGCTGTAAGAGAGGAAATCCAACGTTTAATAAAAAATTATATAATTGAAGTCAGCAATTCTCCATACACCAACCCTATTGTCGCTGTACCAAAGAAAAATGGTGCAGTAAGAATTTGTTTAGATGCACGTGAACTCAACAAGACCATAATTAATGACAGGACATCGCCTGGAGAAATCGATGAAATACTAAAGAAGTTTTATGGCACAAAATTTTACAGTATATGGGATACGGTCTGCGGATATTGGCAGATCGAACTGCATCCAAATAGCAGAAAGTTCACTGCTTTTATTTTTGAAGGCCGAAATTACCATTTTAAGAGATTACCATTCGGTTTAGTGAACTCAGTGGCAATATTCGTCAAATGTATGGACGAGATACTGGGCCACAGCACATTGCAGTTTACGACAGTCTATGTCGACGACCTCTTGATCGCATCTAACAATTGGGAACAGCATTGTAACCGGGTGGCACAAGTATTACAAAAATTGGAAGACAACCATATTACACTAAAATTAGACAAGTCACAATTAATCGCAAAGGAAGTGCAGTTTTTGGGGTTTAACTTGTCAGAATATGGAATTACACCATCCCAGGAAAAGATGGAGGCAATTCAGCGTTTCCCCGTCCCGAAGAACAAAAAGCAGTTACAGTCGTTCCTCGGAATCTGTAATTATTACCGAAAATTCCAAAATAATTACTCTGAACTGACAGCTCGATTTTCAGCACAGCTATCATCGAAGGAAAAATGGAAGTGGGAAGCAGATCAAGACTCTACATTCGAATTAATTAAAGAAAAGTTTCTTGAAACTGTTATGCTGCATCACCCTAATTTTGAGAAGCAGTTTTTCATGAACTGTGACGCTAGCGACCTAAGCCTTGGCTCTGTACTATACCAAGAAGACCAAGACGGGAATCATCAAGTGATATGTTTCGCAAGTCGAACTTTGAACAAATGCGAACGTAACTACCATACAACGGAAAAAGAATTATTGAGTATAGTGTTTGCTTGCGAAAAATTTAGGACTTTTATTTTGGGATATCCAGTAACAGTAAGGACAGACCACAAATCTATTTCATTCCTTAAGAATTGCAAGTTAAAGCACGGCAGATTGACGAGATGGACCCTTACACTTCAAGAATACAACATACAGTGGGAGTACATACCTGGAAAGAACAACACAGCTGCAGACGTGTTGTCCCGAATAAACATCAACGCCCAAACATTTGAAGGAGAGAGGGAAACCATTGCGAAAGTCTACCATCTACTGAAAAGTAAATCTGAACTCACTAACATATTATCGGATATAACCATTCATCAACAACAAGATCCCAAAGTATCACTGATTGTCCAGAAACTAGCAAACAATGATGCAACCATAAAACATTATTACTGTACTCATAATCAATTGTTGTTCACCAAACATAATAAAAATGGTGAAAGATGGAAGGTAGTTATCCCGAAAGCCCTAGAGAAAGAATTGACCATCGACTACCACATACGCTATGGTCACATGGGCGCGATAAAGGTCGTAAAAGCTTTGCAGGAACATGTGCATTTTACGGACATGAACAGAAAAGTCAGAAAATATGTCCAGAACTGTCATATTTGTCAACTTGTAAAATGCAGCAATGAGAAACGAGAAGGAGTTATGATACCAATTACATCGACGGCTAAATTAGAAAAAATTTTCTTGGACATTTGTGGACCGTTTCCACGGAGTGGTGGGAGACACCAATATAAATATATTATCATCATATTTGATCACTACACCAAATATACTAAGCTGTACCCACTTAATCGAGCTACGACAAGTAAAATACTGGAAATGGTAATAAACAAATATATACCCGAAGTGGGTAAACCTTTGACGATAATTACAGACCATGGAACGCAATTCCGAGGACGAAAGTGGCGGGAAACACTGATCCATCTGGGAATAAAAACATACAAAACGTCGGTGTATCACCCCAACAGCAACCCTGCTGAGAGAGTGTTGAGAGAAGTAGGAAGGATTTTAAGAACCTACTGTCACAGCCAGCAGAGGAAGTGGGAGGAGTATCTATCCCCGGCTGAAGACTTCCTAAACCTAGCGTACCATCAATCGACTGACGAAACACCCTACATGGCTATGTACGAGAAAAGACCACCCCGGGAGATCACAGAGATCATTAATTTTCCAATAAGTGCAGAGGTCGAATTTAACAGAATGAAGTTCTATAATAATGCAGTTGAGAGAGCTAAGAAATTGAGACTCAAATACAAAAAATTGCAACCCAAAATTATCACATATGAAGTGGGAGACAAAGTGCTTATCAAAAATCGAGAAATCACAAGTACTATCGAGGGCATTGCAAAGAAACTGCTACTGCTATATACCGGACCGTATACTGTAACTAAAAACAATCTAAACAACACTTATGAATTGCAGGACCCTATTACAAAAAAGATAAAGGGTACCTATAATCAGACTTCAATGAAAAGATATATTGACAATTAAAATAAGGAACTAAAAGTGAAAAGATGGCGATAAGAATTATTTTATTATGGATATTATGTAAAGGATGAAAATGTTCATTATGAAAAATGAAAATATAATTATGAATATAACTGTTGACTATATCAAGATGAAAAATGAAGTGTGGCCATGAAGATTATTGTTTCCTAAAAATGTGAAAAATGAAAGTATGATTATAAAAATAGATGTTGACTAAAGAAAAAGGATATATTATTGTTATGAAAATTATTATGTGTTTATATTAAATGAAAAGTAACTATATAACTATGTATTGAACATTGAATATATATATTGTAATTGTATAATGTGAGAAAACATGCTCCCAAAGAATTAATGTAAAGGATTCAGAACATTGTATTTATAAATAATAGCGTACTATAAAAAAGAAAAATATTTACGAGAACGACAAACAACATCTTTGGCACAAAAAATTCCAAGAGCCACGTCAACAAGTAATTTTAACATCTTACCCGTACTATGAATAATAAAGAAAAGGTACTTACGAGACTGACGCATTACGTCTTAGGCATAATTACTTCCAAGAGCCAAGTCAACAAGTAAAAACTTAACATCCTACCCGTACTATGAAATAATAAAGAAAATACAATACGAGACTGACAACTTACATCCCTGGCACGAAAATTTCCAAGAGCCACGTCAACAAGTAAAAAAGAACACCATACCCGTACTATTGAGAAAAGAAAAAGGAGCAAATGAGAAGTTGGAAGAATAAAAACAAAGAAATGTATTAATGTAGACAAACCACCACACACAACCACAATATTCTAGTGTATTTTACTAGAAGAAGAGCCAATACCACATGGAATTTAAATACCAACTAAAACCATGAGAAAGAAGAAAGAAAAAATAAATGTACTTATGAATTATATCTAGAAGAATGAAACCTGAAACGAAGAACATGACGAAACGACGTTCAAAGTGATACAAAATGAAGAGATTAATCAATGATGAAGAAGAATGAATAATAATATACTAACGAAGATAATCATGAGAGTATACCAGTGAGGAAATGTAAAACAAACTATCCCTATAATACGTGAAGAATATCGTTAAGTTGAATCAAGAAAAGAGAGAATAACAATGTATAAACCGCAGATGCGTGAATTAATCCCAAGGATATTTATTATTTGTCGGAAGAACGACCACTATTATTATTTTTTGATGATTTGAAATGAACTGACTGAGGAGTAATGCCAGCAATCATTTATTATTATTATTGAAGGAGATGATTTGCCTCCATATTTATTGAAGTTAGTATGGCCAGTAGAGTTGAATAGCCAAAGTGAGCCGCTCTAAACTGCCCCAGCTAAACTTATGTTAGGGAATTAGGGAACTAAATAAACAAGGGAGATGATTACATAGAGAAGAAATAAATATGATTCAAACAGAAGAAAGTGATGGGATATATGGAAAAAACATGTGAATCGACATGGAATGTACAACAATTGATGAATTCTTCAATGAAAAATATAGTATAATAATTCAGAATTAATCAATTCTTATAGGAAGGCATATGTAACGTTACCAAATATGGTAGTTACATAATATAAGCTAATATAACGTCAAGTAAGAGAAAAGCATGGAAGTATGTCTAGATAAATAAACCTAAGTGTATAAAAGTGTGTATCTACAAATATATTAATATAAAAATCCAACGATAAAGAAGATAATATTAACATAGCAACATCAAATACAAAATGAAGAAGGAAAATGCCATGAGCCAAAACAAAATATCAGTAACCAGACCCAATAGGATCCAACAGTGAGGGGAACCGACAAAATAAGGACCAACAAACTCCAACAGCGAGGGAAATAAATAAAGATAGTGACTACAACGAAAATATTGAAGAAGAAGAAAGAAGAAGGACAAGGAAGCGTACCATGAAGAGAGAAGAGGATGGATGGATCATGCAAGGACTCAAAATAAACCACGTGTACTAAAGACTATATAAGTGACCAAAAGGAGTGATGATTATCAAATATGAAAAGAAAACCAGTGTTTAACATTTAAGGAACCACAAACAATTACAGTGAGTACTTAACATAGATGTGAAACCTGTGAATAGTTAACTAATTTCAACTGAATAAACCACACAAACAATCCCAGTGCTGAAGTTTATAGTGTAAGAAAATATGTTAATTTCATAATGAAACAGCAAGAATTAAAATAGTCAAATAAACACAGACAATGAGTGTGACTAATTTAATAAAGGTTGTAATCAATACAGATAATCATAAGACCACCAGAATAGAATAAAATAGAACAATTATGTTATTGTTCATAGATAACTGACAACAAATACAAAACCTTTGTTATGTATCAAACAAAATGACAGGAATTGGATTCAACCAATGACCAGAAAAATATTGTAATTAATACAAAAAGATTTGTGTTATTGTTTAAGAAGGAGTTGTATAAACAAGTGTAACAAAATAATTATAATATAGTAAGATACCATACTGAAGTCATGTTAGTAGTAGAAAAATACTGCATTAAAACATGTGGTACATTTGTTACATAACCCCATAGGGAAGACACCTATGAAACAGAAAATCATACATGTTAATATAAATAAATGATCATCAACTATGATATCAATCAAGAATTTGTTATAAATAATAATAAATCCTAAGAGACAATGTATTATATTGCAGCACAATGCAAATAAAACAAAGCAAATATGATGACACAGAGATAGTAGAGATGGAACAAGTATGACAATTTAGTTAGACAAAATACAATATCAAAACAAATACCAATGTTAATAAAAGTATTACCAGTAGTGAGATAAATATCTGGTACTACCTTGAGAACAGATTCTGAACATAATAATGACAGTATTGTAACCAAAATATTGTAAACTAACTAACTATGTACACTTAACCAGAAGTAAGCTGAACCATTGTATGACTAACTAGCTAAGAAAAATACTGTATCAAAGATTGAACACAGATTGTTAAGGTTGTTACCAGTAGTAAGAGGGAATCCCAATGCTACTTTGAGAACAGACTATGACCATAAAAACAGTCATTTTATATACAAATAATTAAAAACCAGATGACTATAATGAAAGCATCCAGATGTAAACAAACCATGAGGAGCAAGTTATTTATGAAAAATATAACATGTAAACTTGTTTAAAAGTAAATGAAAACATTATCAAGAGTTAGTATAATGTCTAATACTACTTTGGAAACCCAAACCAAGGGTAACAATAACAACTTAGTTATTGTATTAACAAAAGTAAATGACTACTATGATATGACACAACATAAACAGACCCATTACTGAAAAATTGGAGGGTTCTGAACTAGCCAAAAGCTAACCATTATGTATAATGAATTAGGTACAATGTGTGTACACTAATTACAACTAGTACATAATATCATTTATATAGAAAAAACCAAAAATAAGGTAACAATTGTATATAAGAGAGATAGAAGGGGACTAAAACAATGTAAATAGTAGATTAAACACAGTCATGTACAAATATTCTAGTGTAAAATTATGTAAATAGACGTTACTAGTATTATTAGATCGCAATATTACTGTTTTAAATAAGAAAAGTTAGTTTTAAGCACATTTATAAAAAATCAAATATGGACGCCTAATGACGCCATAGCGAGATATGTTTAGGGAACAATTATTCCCAAATTTTGAATCAAACCAATTGAGATATGGACTCAGAGTGTTTATTTAAAAAGTGTTTTAATATAAATAAGTGAAATTTGGTGTAATAGACTTATAGAAATAAGATACACCACAGACAATTAATAAAATCGTTCTAGTGATAGAAGTGATGGACGGAAAATAATCATTCTTAGACTTAAATTAAAGCACAGGATGTCCGCAATTCACTGACATCAACCATTTAACGATAGGACATAGATTAAGAAAGTTATTGTGATTTTAAACTTTTCAATTACATTTTTGTACCAGTGCTGACGTCACAAAGCCTCAACCTCAAAATCGAATTTGTTAAAAAATTAAATGTTTTAAGAAAACAAAGGCTTTTGAGTTGGAGAGTATAATTTTTTCAACCAATGGAATGAATGAACCTTAGTCAGACGAGAAGAAGACGCTTAGAGAGAGCATCACAGTTCACGATCAGTCTTTCGACGGAGAGGCCACGCCGCTCGCCAACATGAAAAAGTTTTAATTTTGAATTTGTGCGCGGCATTGACATTAAGTAAACCAACATACATAACCTTAACACTACACCAATATTTACGAGTGAAAAGTGCGGAGTTATTTAGTACGATTAGTGTATAATGTCAATCGTACTCGTGAGTGTTGTGAAAGATAAAAAACAGGGAGTACAATTTTTTATTTAAATAATATTGAAACAGAAATAATAATTTCGTAACAAGTAATTTTGACACTACGCAAGTCAGAAAAGGCGAAGTATCAAAAACCATGATTGAATTATCAGAATTAAAATAAATATTAATTCACAATTATTAAAATATTGGAAAAAATATTTTAATTATTTATCATTATTAAAAAATTATGTTAGAAACATTTATTACTAAATACGAGTAATAAAAATAGTCACTTATTTGACTAAAATTGTTTTCTTGACTTTTCGATGTTTTAAAGTAAACATTATTAACTTTAATACGAAAGAATAAATGTAATCCTGATAATAACACATCAATATATTACGAATAATGTGTTTATATTTAGATTAAGAAATAATAAATATTAAGAAATAGTTAACCATTATAACAATACCCGTTATAACATAACCTCAGAATCGTAACGGTAACTTGCCAGTTTCACTGTTAATGGTCTGTTCTCAAGTAAAATCCAAACCAGATGGAAATAATAACAAGAGTTTTTTAATAAATTTTTCTCTTGCAAATAGATATTATCAAAACGAATTATTAAAATAAAGTGATACATTTTAACTGTACAAGCCAACGAGCTTGTTAATTGTCAGAAGAATACTAAAAGTTGCGTGCGCATTCCCGCGTACGATAGTACCATAAATATCAGATATATGGTATTAATTTTCGATTTTTATATTTGTTTGTTCATTATTAATTATTGTTCATTTTATACCGTTACTAATATTACATCTTGTACCTGGTATCATGTTACCTAAAAGAACCTTACGAATATGGTAATTCACTGATACAAGAGAACATAACCTCTTGAAATTAAATTATTGTACAACTAACAGGCTTACCAGCCTTGAGTCTGAACAGAGTCTTATTTTGAATCTTTAATTGTAATTATTATCTAAAAGGTTGTTAACTATTGATTGTTCATTGTTCAAAGATTTTATAATATATCGAATTGTTAATAAACCTCCACTTTTATTACCAGTGAAAAAGAGTATCATTTCAAAAGTAAATTAAATCATTTATTTTTAATCAGTTCTACCTAAGGTGGCGGAAGAGTTTAAATAGATCTAATAATTCAGAATATTATTTAGATATTATTTCATTTATATTGTGTGTGACAACTATATTGAATATTCAAACTGAATATTTACCTGTATGTAAAGTATATGTATTTCAGCGGAACCGTCACTGAATAGGACTGAAATATCCACGTGTGGTAAGTGAGAGAGGTATATAACAGAGTGCGCGAAACATTTTAAACCAAAAAAGTGGACTATTAATACGCACCCAATTAAACTATACAATCACACTAATAACCATAATATTTACAATTACGACATTTTGTAAAAAACAACATTACCGTAGATACCAGTGCGTATCTGCACTCACACTACTACACCACTATAAATCTACACTTGTATCTATAAAGTTACTTTATAGATTGGCTAGCCCAACAGTGTGGCTTGAAGAAGAAGGACAGCATTATATTATATTTTTAGTTCCTTTATAATATTCACGCACAAGATCAACATCATGCTTGAACCTCCGTTCTAAACTTAAAAATCTCGCTTCAGCGGTAGCATAGGAATCACCCAGCTGGGCATTATCAGAAACAAATGGCAGTGAAACGACAAATCTGCCTTCATTATTACGATTAGTAGATTTAACAAAATGTTCTTCGCAAACTGATTCGTTAACAATGGGTACATTATCAAAAACGGTTTCAGTCTCCCAAAACTTCTCAAGAGACGCTAGAATTTGATCATCGTCATTTCTTGCCAAAAACGAAACAGCAGGACCCTTTAAATGACAATGCTTAGGCAAATTGCCTGCTAGAATATAGCCTAACTTAGTTTCTTGTATGACAGGAAAGTTAGGACCACGAACATATTTGTTAGCTTGAATCAAGTCTAAATAAAACTGCGCTCCCAACAATATGTCTATGTCAGCTAATACATTAAAATTTGGGTCAGCAAGGAAAATATTATCTGGGATATTAAAATGTTTTACGTCAAAAGATTGTGTTGGAAGTTTATGGGTCAAAGTAGATAACACTGCACATTGAGCATTAAAAGTAAAATTTTGATAACGGGAAACAATACAAACTGATACCAAATTATTAGCGCAACATGTTGCATTATTAATACCTGAGATCGGTATATTAGATTTGGTTAAATTAAGTTGCAATTTTTTTGCAAATGATGCAGTACAAAAATTAACTTGCGATCCTACATCTAGTAGGATTCGCGCAAGTTGCTTGTTACCAGCGCGGTCGATAACAAATACGACAGCTGTAGATAAGATAACATTGTTCGCTGATTGCAATTTAAATGAGCAGTAATTACTACTGCTGGCAGGACTGTAATTTAATTCCTTATTTATATGAAGTAGTGTATGGTGCCGTCTGGAACAGACCTTACACGAATGCTTGACCTTACAATTAGGAGAAAAATGATCTGGTCTCAAACAATTAGTGCAGCATTTGTGCTTTAGTATAAATTGCCCTCGTTCCGATACGCTCAAATCGCGAAATTTGTCACACATATAAATTGGGTGACTTGCCTTGCAGTATAGGCATGAATGATTATTTGAAGTAGAATGATAGCTTTTAAATACAGTGCTGCCAGCAGAGTTTCGTAACTTAGATTTTTCAGACTTATGGTTAAATTTTGGAATTGGTTTGTTAAGCTGCTGTCCAGCTTCCAGCGGTAACGTGTTTTCTAATAGTTGCCTACGGGCATTTAGAAATTGTACAAAATTCTGGAAATTGGGAAGATTTTCAGAATTTATAGATTCTTTCTATAGTTTAAAGGTGGAATTATCAAGTTTTGTTGACAATAGCTGTATGACAATAAGTTCAAATGAATCTACTCACAATTGCATGGCTGTCAGAGAATTGACAGAAGACGTTATAGTATTTGTAAATTCTGCCAAGCTCTGTACAGAGTCCTTAGTTGTAGATTTTACTTCTAATAAATTTTGAATATAGTATTTGGCCAATATAAATTTATTGTCATATCTAGCGGACAGCAAACTTAACGCTATTGAATAATTTTCGTTACAAATAGGCAAAGCCTTGATTAAATCTAGTGGTTCATTTTTGAGAGATGAATATAAGTAGTGTAATTTTTGCACTGAGGTTAAGTCTGATCTAGCATCTACCAAGTCTAAAAATATCGAATAGAAGTGCTGCCATTCGAGAATGTTACCTGTGAAGCAGGGCAGCTTGATAGGTTTTAATTGAATATTGCTATTTAATGTCTGAGATTCAGTCTGGATGTTGAAAAGTGTCTAATAGTTGTAAAATCTTAGCCTCGGTTGAATACAAAAGCTCTTCAACCTCGACTCTGTCCTCTTGGGCAGTATATATGTCTCTAGAAAATAGTTCGATCTCAGACTGGACCTCATCGTATTTTGTTGACAAACTTTCAAGTCTTACAGTTAGAAAATGCTTGGTATTGCTATTTTTATCAAAGTTAACTATTGCCGAATTAATTCTCACTATGGCAGACTTTAAGCCGCCTCTCTTTCTAACTAACACTCTTAAGCTTTCTTCCGTCATTTTTTACGCACCTTTTATTGATAATATTATGTCGTGTGTTCGGTGAGACGTCTTGCAGCGTTGAGGCCGTGCAGCAGATGGTAGACACGCACGGACTGGAGGGATGAATACTCACAACTTGAAACCACTCAAAACCTGGCGTGTAGGCGTTGACACGTGGATTTTTTTATGTGCTATGGTGCGGTCTATGAAGTCCAATCTCAGCGACGAAAGAAGTGTTGAAATGAGTACCGACACGGTCGGATCAGTGAACATACTGAATCGCCCGTGATGGCCAGAAATTGGAGTAAAAAATGATTAAGTGAGAAGCCGCTTCGCAAGGTATAAGGTTGTAAAAGAAGTTTGAATGATAAATCCAGGCCCGGAGTGACCAAAAAATGTTAAGAATTGTGTTTGATTAATATAGATGTTGAACTAAAAATTTTGACATGTAGATTCCTTGGTTAATCATTTTAATAATGTCGTGGAGTTAAGTTGGCCAGGAACATGAAATAATAGTAGATAAGCGGACTGTAACTTAATACATTTATTGTACGTAAATGGTACAAATTAATTTAGATTTGATGCAGGTTAGCTAAGCCTTCAGGCATCATGACGTCTGAGAAAAATTACATTACGAAAGAAAAAATTACATTTGAGAAATGAAACGCAATTATGCAACACTTAAAGAAAAAATGAAATAGTTTAGGCCAAAGGCCCTAAATAATATGTCGACATGAAAATAATTAAGCCGACAGGCGAAACGCAACAAGCGTAGCTAATGTCTGTTGTATTTGAACGCTCAGAGCACTGTGAACATCATATCCGCAGTAGCAAGCAGAATTAGATTATGAATCAGATTAGCCAACCTTACATCAATATAATTCCCACATTACAAATACCAACAGTATTGTACAATTTTCTTTTCCATTCACTATTTGTAAAACGTGCTTAAAATTAATATGTGTACGCTTACTATATTGAAATCCAATGTTCACTATCCAAAAATTACAAATTTTGTGGAATTGTAAAATTAGTAACACTATGTACTACTGTGTGATTATCAGTTGAATTTCTGAATTCCTTTGATTCATTAATAAATTTTACTAATTTGTTTCTTTATGTCTATAATGATTTCTTATTAGTTTTTAATCTTTGTGTTTTCATTATTCATTTGTAAATTTTTGCATTTTGTTGTCCATGACATGTTCATTGATTAACTAATTATCATTAAAGCACACAGAGGACTGATCCTCTTTTGCAAGTATGTTTTTAATTTTTTTAATTGTATGCAATGTGGACACATACAGAGGAGTGTCAGTTTTTTTATGTTTTTCCAGTAAATAACAATGAGAGGGGGGAGAGAGAGAGAGAGAGAGAGAGAGAGAGAGAGAGAGAGAGAGAGAGAGAGAGAGAGAGAGAGAGAGAGAGAGAGACCAAAAATAACACGTACAGAAATTACATCAGAACTTTTCCTGACAGTAAAAAAATAACTAAATAATGAATGGCAAAGAACGTTAACAAAATTAATGGAAATTATAGTTATTATTTGTTGTCTAATGAACAGGTACTAGTAAAGACAAACTAATTATTCAATTAATAATTTTCTTTATTGAGTATCCAGTTTATTACTGCAGTATGGAGTACAGGTTTTATCTTTTTTAACAATTTTTAATGCAGTTTACTGGAGTAAGATCTTATAGATAATGTTCTTATCAGTTTCATTACCCCATTATTCTTATCTCTTTTTATTATCTCAGACAATATTTCTAGTATACAATTTTAGTTAATGACTTAGTATTTTGTTCTTCATGTATCATGGTCATGAAATGGTTTAAGTTGGGGCCTATTTTATGTAAGGGGAAAACATAACGTTACAATATTGTAATTACTTTTATTTCTATAATTATTTATAAGTATTACTTGTACAAACAAAACTGGCTTAGAAATGGGTCTACTTAGGAAATTATGGAATTCTGCTGAAATTTCGAATAGTTCTGGAGTGGAATTGATCCCCTGATAACCCCCCTCCGCAAGTTACTCCACTGATCCCACTCTACACAGTTCCAAGAAATCCTGTATTTAGAAGTTCAAAAGAAAGTGATACAGACTCTAAAGATCTCATTGTAGCATTCACTACTGGGACAGTTCATGGTTTAGAGCTTCCCTTATATGCCTGGTAAGTGAAGGAGAAGGGATCTATTTAACGTGCAAGTTGAAGAATATATTTAATTACTGCACTTAACTTGATATAAGTACTGATTACATTTCAGGATTATTATTTTCAGTAATAATGTATGTAAACCAGTTTTCCCCATATAAAGTTAATTAAAATTCTTTAATGCATAGCATTCCAGCCATTTACAGTAGTAGATTCGTATTACTAAATTTGAATGTACACAAATAATTCTCTTTGATTAACCAGAGTTACACACACAAACTAAATGCTGAGTGTATAAATTCAGCTAAAACAGTATTCCAAAAACTTACCTTGTTACTAGAATATGTGACATGAGGAACTTTTCATCATGTGTTCAACTTTGTGTTGGGAGTTAAGCATTTTAATAATTTTTATTTATGCAGGCGTATAGCAAAATCTGATCATCATGGAAAAGGAATAAGGTATTTTGTAATAGCAATTAACTGATTAGTTCCTGCTGTATTACCGAATCATATTACAAGACCAATTTTTGTTTAATTGAAAAGATATATTTTAACTGTTTCTTTTGGTGCAATCTGTAAATTCCATGACACACGTCCATAAAGGTTTGAAAATATGCTTACTCCAGTTTGATAGGAATAAATTCTCAAAAAACTAATACAAATTTGTTATGTCTGATCACACCAGCTATCCTGTCTATTGGCAATGAGACTTTTATCCAAATTTATCATATAGTATTGTGCCAAGATATTACACTATATTTGTATACTGTAATACAATATATTATTTGCAGACTGACAGGGTTATAAAAAATTCTGAAAGAATTGTTGCTTTTACAACACCATCCTTTATCAAGTGACTACTCAAATCTGCCAGTTTTTCACAGAAACTGAAGTTTGATGATTAGATCCCCTAGTGATGCTCCAAACATTTCAAGGATTCTCCTGGCCTTAAAAAACTGGACTGGCCTCATTGATTGACATGACTAATGTTAAATTTACTTTGGGATACTTCCAAACAAAATACAGTTTACAATAAACAAACAAAATATTATGCCTGTCTAATTTTTCCAGAACTGTATACACATAATTTGATCTGGATAGAACATTTATTAAACAATAATACTATTTGATGCATATAATTAAAATATCGGTATGGAGAACCATACATGACTACCATGTTTTAAGATTTATATTTGAAATCATTTTAGAAATGAAATATTTCCACAGAAACTACTTCTATCTTCAGCCTCAACCAGCTCATGTTAGCGCACTCGACTTTCACCGATGATGGCAGTCGACGGCACTTCCGAAACGTCTGGTTTTGCAGAAAACATTGGACCACGGCCAAACAGCCTGGGAAGGAATTTTATCAACAAACTACTTCAATGTTGCTGATAACGTAGTACACATATAAAAAATTATCCCCTCCCCTTCACCTATCATTTCCATTTATAGAAAATTATCCCTCCCCCTACCCCTTTTCATTTATAGATATTTCATATACCTTTCCACAGTGGATTATTATAACCTTTTGAGGATACTTTATTTATCAAAATTAAGTACTTTATTCTTGTTAAAACAAAACGTTGCATTTAAAACTACCCCTTCTCCTTAACCGATCTTCACCAAAATCAACAGACCTTGAGTCCTCTCTACAATATGCAAAAAATTATTTGAATTTGCGGGAGTTATCATTCGCTATAGACAAAATTCTACACACAGGCATCTTTCTAAAAATGACTTTTCTTTATGTTTTGAGGGTAGTACAATCAGAATCAGCCCTCACGGGACACTAATTATTAGATACAATTTTTACCTTCATTTAAGCCAGCTTCCACTCACTGTGTACTTTCTCAGAGGCTATAACATGTTCTTTTTAACGTTGCTGAACATAAATTGATGTTAAATTAAAAATAAAGTAAAGGCTTAGCACCTTAAGTTTGCAACGTGCAAGTTGAAGAATCTATTTAATTATTGCACTTAACTTGATATAAGTACTGATTACATTTCAGGATTATTATTTTCAGAAATAATCTATGTAAACCAGTTTTCCCCATATAAAGTTAATTAAAATTCTTTAATGCATAGCATTCCAGGCATTTATGGTAGTATATTTGTATTACTAAATTTGAATTTACACAAATAATTCTCTTTGATTAACCAGAGTTACACACACAAACTAAATGTTGAGTGTCCTCCTAGTGTATAAATTCAGCTAAAACAGTATTCCAAACACTTACCTTGTTACTATCTTCGACGGGTACATTGGTGTATAAATTCGTTATGTCAAATGATACTAATGTTGAGTTGTGTGGTATATGGATGTGTTCTAATTTTTTGACAAGGTCTATGTTGTTTTTAACAGAAGTGTTGTTGGTTAGATTTATATGTTTTCTGATTAGTTTATCTAGGTGTCTGGCGATTTTGTGGGAGGGTACTTGTGTGTTATTTATCAAAGGTCAAATGGGTATATTGGGTTTGTGTATTTTCGATAATGCGTTTAGTTTTGGGGGGTTAGGTTTAATTTCTTTTTAGGTATTTTGTTTTCTGTTTGGATTATGTATTTTGCATATTTATGAATTTGTTTTTGGTATTTTATTGTGGGATCTTTGGTTATTTGAGTTATAGTTTTCGGAGAATTTCTCAGTTTTATTGTTTATTTCTTAAATATTAGAATTACCTTGGTTCCTTCTTTGCAATTATGTTTATTTCTTGTTTGTTCATTATGACTGTTGTAATTTCTGTAGATACTTTTGGTTGTTTGTTGTAATTTTGTGTTTTACATAATCTTTTGTGATTAAATCATTTGGTGTAAAATGTTCCAGATTATAAAATACACCTAACAGTTTTAACATACAATATATATAGTAACACCTCTATACATAGTAACATGTATATCAATATGCCTGTAATCACAGGTATGGGAAAGTAATGGCAAATCTTACATAATCTTGTTATCAGTTATTGTTATTATTCGGCTAGTGCTATTCAATTCATATTGGCCCAAAGTGATCACAAAAGGAATTTATTATATTTGTTTACAGTCATCAGTGTAGATTCCAAGTGATGATTTGAAATTTATATAAATTAATTTTCACTCACATGAATGAAGTTGCAACCGTAAAGAAATACAGAATATATTTTCTATGACAGCAGACAAGACAGGACACTTGTATTTTGCCTTTTATGTGTGCACATACATTCAGACATCATTTATTTGGATTGACTTCTGCAAGTTTGAAATCAGATACTAATAATGTTTTATGAATATTAATTACTACACTTTCACATGTGAAACTTACTTTGTTTATTTTCCTCGTACGACATTTCAGTGTGGTGTTCGCCTTCCTCAGCGAGGTATGATACAGAATGTCCAGAACGTGTAACACGGTTTGTCTAGTTGGTAGGTTGTGTGGGGGAGTGTGGAGGTGGAAGGGGGTTATGTAAAATTATAATCCTCAAAGTATAATATTGAATTAATTGGGATGTTTTGTTAAATTGTTACAACGGTCTCACCGATCGTCACATAGTACAGTGGAAACCAAAATAAAACACACTTATGAATTTGCAAATTACATTTATTATATATTTCATTGGTGTTGTTACATACTTGTTCACTTCTTTTGTTACATTTAAATCAGTGTTGTGTTGTGATTAGCTATGATGGTAGTGTTATTAGTACAGACGAGGATGCTGCAGTTTCTTTCCTTAAAGAAAAAGATTTGGTTCACAATTGTCATCAATGTGGTAATGGACATGATATGATTTTAGTGCTTGGGCAGCAACAGCGTTGGTGTTGCAATAAGAAGACTTGCCGTGAGTATAAGGTAGTTCGCAAGGACACATTTTTAGAGGGGTCCAAATTACCGCTGAGAACAATAATAAAATTTATTTTTGACTGGTGTGAAGGGCGTAGTAGTGTGAAAAACAGTAAAAATCAACTGACAATTGACGCCAAAACACACGCACATTGGACGGCTTACTTAAGACATATCTGTGCCGTAGACATCATAAGCAACCCACAGAAAATTGGAGGACTGAATTTAACAGTTGAAATTGACAAGAGTCTCTTTGCCAAGAGAAAAAATAATGTTGGCCGGATGTATCCACAACAGTGGGTTTTCGGAGGATTCTGTCGAGAAACAAAGGAATGTTTCTTGTGTCGTATCGAAGATCGGTCAGCAGCTACCCTCCTACCTCTCATAATAGCAAATATTGAACCAGGGTCCATTATAATGTCAGATGAGTGGCGTTCATACCGTCAAATTGTTAATTTGCCACAACAGTACACTCATTTGACTGTAAACCATAGTTATAACTTTGTGGATCCTCAAACGGGAGCGCATACACAAGGCGTAGAAAGCATGTGGCGGTCCTGTAAATGCCGAAACGTGATTGAATGTGGTACGAGAAGGGAACGCTTAGATTCCTATTTAAGTGAGTTCATGTGGCGAACAAGAAATGCAAACCAGGATTTGTTCGAGAAAATGCTTGTAGATATAAAAAAATATGAGGCCCCTTTATGATTCTTGTTTTACATGGTTTTGGTAAGTATTATCAATTTGGTATGTTCTATTTAGAATACGTAGTTCATAATGATATTGACTTTGAAATCATGTGTTCAGTTTAATTATTCATTGCTCAAGCTTAATCCAATACCATTTTCAAGGATTTTAAGTACTCTGTAAAAGTATTTCGTTTCCTTATTGAACACAGTACATGACACATTAAAAGTATTCAGTACTTAAAAGTAGGTTAGGTTACATTATTATTATTATTACTATTATAACTATTACATTATTATAACTTCACAACAGCTGTAACAAAGTTAATTATAAAATAATAATCATTTTGTATTTTTTCTTTTACAAGTGGATATTAAGCCAAACAGCTGATATCATATAAAGTGTAATAATCATGTTCAGTGTATTATTATGTTTAATATCATAGGTTACAGATTAAACTAACCTTATACTCACGAGGTATAATTGTACTGATTTCACCTGTAAAAGAACGGTTGGCTGAAAATAAGACACAATTGTAACACATATCACAACCTATGTGTTTTTTTTTTGGTGGATGCATCAATAATCTGTAAACCCTTTAATATTGGTCTCCTAGAATGTTGACTGATTAAACAAAATAATTGATTAATGATCATATGTCAGTACTTTGTGTGTCCGGTGATGTAATTTATTTTTCTTTGCAGGCATTCGTGATTTAATGCAAAACGTGGCTGTGAATGGAAAAATTGATTACCGTATGTATTCCAGCACTATATTCAGGTTTGTAATTTACACAGTGAAACCAGTCAAAACAAAGTATTAAAATCCTTTGAGAATATTATTAAAAGCAGGCACATTACATGGTAAGAGATGTGATGAAATAAGTGATACACACTATCATCATTGTATGGTGTTCTGTTGTGTGACAGGTCCCAGATACTACCAATCATCTCCATTCATATGTATTTGGCTTGAACTTTTGAGCTTTCATCTCTACATAAGATACTCCACTTTGCATTTCGTACACAAGCTCATCTTCTCTCCTTTCATGGTTCTTTCAAAAACTGGTGTTAATTGTTCATTTTCTCTGAGGACTAAATATACTTATACTTAATATTCAATACTTAAAAGTTGGTTAGGTTACATTATTTAATCTAAACAACTTCATAGCAGCTGTAACAAAGTTATTTATAAAATAATTATCTGCTGTATTTTTTCCTTTACAAGTGGGTATTAAACAAAAAACTGATATCATATTCTTATACCAGAAGAAGTAATATAATCACGTTATGTTCGTGATGAGTTCTATTTCTTGTGTATAGTGTGTTTCAGTGTTTGCATTAAACAAAACATTTTTAAATCAGTGTTGAACCTTTGCCAAGTAGTGTGCATGATATTTTCCAACAAATTCGTATACTGTATGAGAGTAGACTATTGATGTATACTACTTTACATGTCAGAAGTATAACGATATATTTACAAATTACTTTATTCTATATTCTTATGTTATTATTATTATTATTATTCAATAAAAAATAAAATACTTTTTAACAAAAATATACTTTTATTTTAATTATTGTATTGTATTATTATTATATGTATTATATAGTATAGTATTGTATTATATTATATTGTAGTATTATTATTAATATTATTATATTACTTCAGAAACATAAATATAATTAAAGTAAAAATAAATAGTTGTAATAATTTAATTAAAAAGTATATTTTTGTTAAAAGGAATGTCTTAATTATTCAACAATGATATATAACTCTCTCTCTCTCTTCCCCCTCCCTCTCTCTGTGGAGGGGGTTGAATATATGAGTGATAGTTTAATCTTGTTTTCAACAAATTCCAGTTACATTGCAATCTGATAGGTTAGAGTCTGTACTTAAAATGGACAAATTGTTGGTTAAGTGACCAAAATACCAGGTAAAGTGGTAAGTAAACAGCCATTCCATTCTCCTCAGCCTACACATAGATATTGTTACATTATTACATTACATTTAATGCAAACAGTCTTCTTTACAATTGAATTAAAGATACACAATTTAACTATAACGTTAGATGATACTGACGAATACAAAAACAATACCAATACATCTATTACAATATAGAATACTACAAGGTAACTACAAGATACTACAGATTTAAAGGTAAGAAAAAGGGATAAACGTTACAATATATATTATTGCCTGTCTTCTTTAGTTACAGTGTGGAACAGTAGATCCTGTTACAGTATACTGGATTTAGTACTGGGTTGAGGCACAGATACTTCCTAAATAATACATCTACTCTACATAAGTGTTGTGGTTGGTTAGGAAATGATAGTACATTGTTGTGTGTAATGATAGTACATTGGGTTTGATGTTTCTTTACAAACCCAATTGACTCTGTAGTGCTCAATTCTACATCTTTTGACCTCACTGTAACTGTTTATTCTCCGTTTCTTCCAGCAATTGTTCATGTAACCTGTCTTGTATGTTACTGTACTAATTTTTAAAGTAAACACTTACGTATCTTGTAGCATAAGCTATTAACCGTAGTGCATACTCCTTCTTTATCTAAAAAGTGGTAGATATTGTTAAGCCCCTTACCTTTTACTTCCATGTCCTTAAGAAAATGGAAGTATGGCGATGGCAAAAAAATCGTGTTCCGAGATTTTTGCAGATTCTGATTGTACTACCCTCAATACATGAAAAGTCATTTTTCGAAAAGTGTGTGTGTGTGTGTGTGTGTGTGTGTGTGTGTGTAGATTTTTTTGTATGGCAAACGATAACAGCCACAAATTCAAACAGAATCGAATACTTGGATTTCGTTGTCCATGACGTGTCCATTAATTAACTAAATATAATTATTACACTACGACTCGGAACACAATAGTAGTGTAATAAGTATATTTAGAATCAAATAATTTTTTACATACAGCCCTGATTTGTATAGTACTCAAGACCTATTGGTTTTGGTGAAGATCGGTTAACGGAAAGGTGTAGTTTACCTGCAACGTTTTAACAAGGGTATTTTCTGTGGCAAACGATAAGAGCCGAAAATTCAAACTGAATAAAATAATTTTCTGCGTACAGCCCTGATTTGTAGAGTACTCAAGACGTATTGTTCTTTGTGAAGATCGGTTAAGGGAAAGGAGTAGTTTATAGTGGTTTGATTATCTGAAATTAATGCTTCTATTACCTTCCAACACTAATATTACCTTAAAACAGGAATTATAGACATGCTACTTTAGAGTTGTGCCTTTATGGCTGGGATTACATTGATTGATGGGATTATTACTTATTACAAACTGGTTTACATTCCATAGTAGTAATTTTTTCCTTAGTTTGCCAAATTTTGTTGACTGATTAATTCTATTTAGTGTGACTGAGCCTAATTTAGGAATCTATGGTATTTTATACGTAACAGTGTGTCTATTTTCTTACAACCTTTTTCTTCTTTGACAATTCATAATAGCCATAATAGCATAATATTCTTAATAGCAATATTACTAACATTATTACACACAAAACATATTTAAACATAACTAACTCTTAATACAATTAAATAAACAAATTGAACCTTCTAATTGTAGTCTTTTCCCTTGAAACAAATATGGGACTTGGCTTTAAATCCTAATTAATACAATGTTGCTGAACATTCAGAATAATATAAATCATGTCTCCCTTAATCTTACTTATAGTCTATGTTTCTTTTGTTTCATACATTTGGGGTGAATCATTAATTTTAACAGTCTTTTCTGTTATTACTCATTATATTACACTTTTTCTTCCTTCACTTAGCACTTTTTTCCACAGTGTTCAGCTTATAATTATTTACAATATTGTTACAGGTGGTCATGAGTGGTAAGGAGGTGACTCTACACGCTTCTACATTAATACAGCGAGTTAAGTGTCTGTGAATCCCCAGATTGTTCCAGTAACTACACAATTATTGTCGATGCATCACCTGGAAAGATATTCTGGACCTCTGCGGACCTCCATATGAACTCGAACAAATCCTGGTTTGCATTTCTTGTTCGCCACATGAACTCACTTAAATAGGAATCTAAGCGTTCCCTTCTCGTACCACATTCAATCACGTTTCGGCATTTACAGGACCGCCACATGCTTTCTACGCCTTGTGTATACGCTCCCGTTTGAGGATCCACAAAGTTATAACTATGGTTTACAGTCAAATGAGTGTACTATTGTGGCAAATTAACAATTTGACGGTATGAACGCCACTCATCTGACATTATAATGGACCCTGGTTCAATATTTGCCACTATGAGAGGTAGGAGGGTAGCTGCTGACCGATCTTCGATACGACACAAGAAACATTCCTTTGTTTCTCGACAGAATCCTCCGAAAACCCACTGTTGTGGATACACCCGGCCAACATTATTTTTTCTCTTGGCAAAGAGACTCTTGTCAATTTCAACTGTTAAATTCAGTCCTCCAATTTTCTGTGGGTTGCTCATGATGTCTACGGCACAGATATGTCTTACTTAAGTAAGCCGTCCAATGTGCGTGTGTTTTGGCGTCACTTTTCAGTTGATTTTTACTGTTTTTCACACTACTACGCCCTTCACACCAGTCAAAAATAAATTTTATTATTGTTCTCAGCGGTAATTTGGACCCCTCTAAAAATATCTCCTTCCGAACTACCTTATACTCATGGCAAGTATTCTTATTGCAACACCAACGCTGTTGCTGCCCAAGCACTAAAATCATATCATGTCCATTACCACATTGACGAGGATTGTGAACCAAATCTTTTTCTTTAAGAAAAGAAACTGCAGCATCCTCGTCTGTACTAATAACACTACCATCATAGCTAATCACAACACAACACTGATTTAAATGTAACAAAAGAAGTGAACAAGCATGTAACAAACACCAATGAAATATATAATAAATGTAATTTGCAAATTCATAAGTGTGTTTTATTTTGGTTTCCACTGTACTATGTGACGATCGGTGAGACCGTCATAACAATTTAACAAAACATCCCAATTAATTCAATATTATACTTTGAGGATTATAATTTTACATAACCCCCTTCCACCTCCACACTCAACCATACAACCTACCAACTAGACAAACCGTTACAAGTTCCAGTAATTAATAACCGGAAGTAATTAATATTCATAAAACATTATTAGTATCTGATTTCAAGCTTGCAAAAGTCAATCCAAATAAATGATGCCTGAATGTATGAACACACATAAAAGGCAAAATACAAGTGTCCTATCTTGTCTGCTTTTATAGAAAATATATTCTATATTTCTTTACGGTTGCAACTTCATTCATGTGAGTAAAAATTAATTTATATAAATTTCAAATCATCACATGGAATCTACACTGATGACTGTAAACAAATATAATAAATTCCTTTTGTGATCACTTTGGGCCAATATGAATTTAATAGCACTAGCCGAATAATAACAATAACTGATAACAAGAATATGCAAGATTTGCCATTACTTTCCCATACCTGTGATTACAGGCATATTGATATACCTGTTACTATGTATAGAGGTGTTACTATATATATTGTATGTTAAAACTGTTAGGTGTATTTTATAATCTGGAACATTTTACACCAAATCATTTAATCACAAAAGATTATGTAAAACACAAAATTACAACAAACACACCAAAAGTATCTACAGAAATTACAACAGTCATAATGAACAAACAAGAAATAAACATAATTGCAAAGAAGGAACCAAGGTAATTCTAATATTTAAGGAATAAACAATAAAACTGAGAAATTCTTCTCCGAAAACAATATAACTCAAATAAGCAAAGATCCCACAATAAAATACCAAAAACAAATTCATAAATAATGCAAAATACATAATCCAAACAGAAAACATAAAATACCTAAAAAGAAATTAAACCTAACCCCCCAAAAACTAAACACATTACCGAAAATACACAAACCCAATATACCCATTTGACCTTTGATAAATAACACACAAGCACCCTCCCACAAAATCGCCAGACACCTAGATAAACTAATCAGAAAACATATAAATCTAACCAACAACACTTCTGTTAAAAACAACATAGACCTTGTCAAAAAACTAGAACACATCCATATACCACACAACTCAACATTAGTATCATTTGACATAACGAATTTATACACCAATGTACCCGTCGAAGATAGTAACAAGGTAAGTGTTTGGAATACTGTTTTAGCTGAATTTATACACTAGGAGGACACTCAACATTTAGTTTGTGTGTGTAACTCTGGTTAATCAAAGAGAATTATTTGTGTAAATTCAAATTTAGTAATACAAATATACTACCATAAATGCCTGGAATGCTATGCATTAAAGAATTTTAATTAACTTTGTATGGGGAAAACTGGTTTACATAGATTATTTCTGAAAATAATAATCCTGAAATGTAATCAGTACTTATATCAAGTTAAGTGCAATAATTAAATAGATTCTTCAACTTGCACGTTGCAAACTTAAGGTGCTAAGCCTTTACTTTATTTTTAATTTAACATCAATTTATGTTCGGCAACGTTAAAAAAAACATGTTATAGCCTCTGAGAAAGTACACAGTGAGTGGAAGCTGGCTTAAATGAAGGTAAAAATTGTATCTAATAATTAGTGTCCCGTGAGGGCTGATTCTGATTGTACTACCCTCAAAACATAAAGAAAAGTCATTTTTAGAAAGATGCCTGTGTGTAGAATTTTGTCTATAGCGAATGATAACTCCCGCAAATTCAAATAATTTTTTGCATATTGTAGAGAGGACTCAAGGTCTGTTGATTTTGGTGAAGATCGGTTAAGGAGAAGGGGTAGTTTTAAATGCAACGTTTTGTTTTAACAAGAATAAAGTACTTAATTTTGATAAATAAAGTATCCTGAAAAGGTTATAATAATCCACTGTGGAAAGGTAGATGAAATATCTATAAATGAAAAGGGGTAGGGGAGGGATAATTTTCTATAAATGGAAATGATAGGTGAAGGGGAGGGGATAATTTTTTATGTGTGTAACGGGCCTAATTTTGGGGTAATAAAGCAGTTTGTATATTTTCATAAAATAAATAACATTTTTTTTAATAATAGGGACAAACACAAACAGAGGTAAATTTATTGTTAGCGACGAAAGCGACGGTGGCAGCACTGCTTGGGACATTAAATACGTGAAAATATTGTATGTAAATTTCTCAAGCGAGAACATCAACCGACGGAATTGTGCCAAGGTCAACCAATGACACACAAAAACTGTCAACAAGTTATGTAACGAATCATCATACCACATTACTTCAGCGCGTTACATAACGAAGAATGTGGGTGCAGCAACGCCCGCAGCTTTGTGACACACAGAGAACAAAGCCAGTCGGCTATGAACATCCAATAAATACGGACGCAATCTGTCTGCGCGTCCGCCGGCTCGGCGTAGTTTTCGTCGCGCCCGCATACAACAAAAAATGTGAATTGGTATATATATTTCAAAAATTCAAACAGTTTTTGGCTAATATTCATCCATAATAGTGACTAATTGCAGTAAATTGACAGTTCGGCCGTAAAATGTGAAAGTGAGAACTATAAAACAGCAACCAGTGTATGCCATGAGGAGACACCCCAGGTGTCGGACTTCTATGCATCAACAGGAAAGTAGTTATTGTTTTCTATAAGATCGCAAAAAGTAGGAGAAGGGAAGGGGAACACTTGTCTATATAACAGTTGAAATTAGGTTACAGGCTATATTTTCATGTTTTCTTTTATAAAACCATATTTTAATGTGAAAATGAATTAAAATAGTTGTGATGATAATTCAGGTGTATTTCTTAAATAACCAGTTCTGCACTTCCAGGTTCGCTGATTCGAACCTTGGTAATTTTCCTTACAGTTGGTAACAAGATGGCGCCTGACAAAATTAGACAGTAAAAACTGAATAAATTTAAAGTCAATGATATTTTATATATTTTATTAAATTATCAATTTGTTGATACATCTCAATGGCTTCTGAACAGGGACAATTTTGTATAAAGAAATTTATATAAAATATAGGCCTACTTGGGAGAGCAGAATAGTTGTTTGAGGTAACTAAAAAATGTGTAAAGATAAGTAGTAAGGTTATGTCATGTTTTTGTAGTATGGGTGAGTAGAATATGTTTTTGAGAAGTATGTGTTGCATATAATAATATTTTGCAAAGAATTATATATCTAAAAGAGTTAAAAAAAAAAAAATGGCAGATAATAATGACGTCAGCTTATCTGACAGTCAGATAGAAAGTCAGATAAATAGCGACTCCGGAATTCAAATAACTGAGAGTAGTCTTGAGGAGTCAAAAATAATACAGACAGTTGAGATTCATTCAACACCTATTTTAGGAAATCAAAATAAGAAATCTGATAATGATACTATGTTAACAAGATTGTATGATATGATGTACAATCGTTTAGAAAAACAAGACAGCATGTATAACGCTTTAGAAAAACAAGATAGTAATTTTAGAGAATTGAATAACAAATTTTACGAGTTGAAAAATGAGATTCAAGAAATGAATAAACATGTTGAAAATCATAACGAAATAATAAGATCTAGTTTAAATAAATTAGAACAGAGTGTGGAGAGAATGGAAGTAGTTGCAATGAATACAGAGAAAAATAAAACAAATGAAAATTGTAGTGACAAATGTAAAAATATGATACCAGAGAAAGAGTTAGTAAATGATAACAATAATATTGAAAATAATGAGAATAATAATAATGTATTTGAAGAATTAGTATCAGAGACTGATGCGGAAAAAATAAAGAATGAGAGTACTGATGAGTTGGTGGAAGGTAGTGATTATGAGATGTTAATGTGTGTTAATGAGTTAGAACGAGAGTGGAAAAATAATATAGTAGTTGAATGTGGGCAGAGGGTAAATTTTCCCATTTATTTTTCTGAACCAAGGTGTTCACAAATGTCGTTTTTGCAGGGCAAGAGACCCGTATTAGTAGATGAATTGAAGTGTATATTGATGTTGTACCCTCTGTCTGTAATAATTGTGAGAGTGTGATGTGGTGTTATGAAGAGAGAGAGTTGTGTATTGAGAGAGAGATAGAATTGTATAAGTTAAAAAGAAATTATGATGAATTGAGAAAAATATTAGAAGGGGTGAAGATGAACCATATAAAGAACTTACCTGTTGAGAGAGAGAGATAGAGAATTATTTTGATAATATTTTTATAAATAATAATGACTTACCTGACGTGATAGTAGAGGAATATAAAAGTGATGAAACAACTTACCTGACGTTGACCAATAATACTGATGGAGACTGGACAATAATACCTTATGTTGACAAGGCTTATGAAATATTAATAGGGAATAACCCTATAAATTATAATGGCATAATGAATGAAATAAAGTTGATGGATTATTATAATAATAATAATAACAAATTGTGTGTGGATAACAATGATGCATGTTACAAATATATTAGATATCTATATGACGATGGAGGCTGAACTAAAAAATCAGTGAATGGACATGGTGAAATATTGTAAATTTTGGTAACGACCTTGCAGATTTGGACATATGAAGTGTGAAACAATTGAACATTTATTGACGAATACTTTGTAAATAATGTAGTGAATTAATTTGTGTGTATTATGAAATGTTAGGTAAATAATGTGTATATGTAGTAGAAAAATGTTATGATAATAATAGTAATATTATTAATAGTTTGCAGTCTAAATAAATAATAAAATAATTATGAAGACAATAACTAATGATTTTTAAATTTTGATAATAATTGAAATATGTTGTGTTTTAATAATCAATTGAAGTAAATAATTGGAGATGCTTAGATATTGTGATTGAAGGTTATATGTTTGAATTTTATAATGAATTTAAATTGTTTGATGAGATTTCAAATTAATGACAATTAATAAATAAATAAATGTCAAATGGTTTAGTTTGTGGAATAACATAATGGTTAAAAATATATAGATTAATAATAACTTTGAAAAGTTTGAGGAATCTAAGGGCAACGAAGGATAAGTAATGAAATGATGATATATAAAAAAGTTAATGAAAAATTTTAAACAAGAATGTTTATAAGTTTTTATATAAATTATTTAAAAGAGAATTGTTTGTTTAATGTATGCTAATGATCAAGGTTAATGTCTATTTGTTTGTTATGTTATGTAATGTATTATACAAGATGTGTGGGCAAATTTTGGGGGGTAGATTGGTGCCCAAAGAAGTGACATAACAGTGTAGTGTGGAACTGCAATGGTGGGAGGTTGTAAATTTTGTATTTAATATTTTATGTTCATGATGTTTAAATATGTTAAAATATGTTAAATATGTTAAAATGAGCTTACATATAAAGGGGGTTAAACACCATCCAAACTAATAATGTCATTTAAGTATAAATTATTAAGTTTAGAGTTACAAAAGATATTTTACTTGTGATTCCCCAACTTTTCGGGCGGTCACGGCCTCACCGAACCCTGACCGTGGAATTGGTTTAGCTTTAACAGCTATGGTTGGGGCACATTACGATTACGCGCTGACCATACTGGCCATAGCTGTTATCGTTGTCAAGGTGTATTTTGAAATTGATGGGGGGTGAAATTAAGGGGAATCACCAAACTAGGGAACAGCGGCTACCACTCTGTCCGAGTAGGGACAGCAAAGCCAGGTGGTAGACCCGCATTAAGGGCGCATAATTATAGACCAGAACATGTAGATGTTCATAATCTTTAAAATGTAACGCAGAAGCAAGGACACGGAGATGTCACATTCCTCCAAAACTTCAGTCCTTGTGGACGCAACGGGACGCCACAGTCCAGGGGGGTCATAGTGTGTGTGGCAGGGAGGTTATCCAGGGGGATAACGAGTTAGAAATTTGTTGTATTTTAATAATGATGATTCGCTACTCAATAATTTTGTTTTTGATTTGAAAAATAGATGCACTACATACTTCCTATATCGTGTTTATTATATCTTATTGTGTTAATTGCATGTAGTAGGTTAGGAATAAGAATTATAAAAATATAATAATATGTTTTCAATGTGTGTATAGATTTTAAAATAAAATGACATAAAGTTATGATAGTTAAAATTTTCAATGGGTTGCAAAAGATAGAAGTTGGGTGATGAATACTTGTGGGACATATAGATCTGTCCAAATTGAAGTCAAAGTTAAAGAAATAGTAGAGATGAAAATAATGTAATGTTGTTTTGAGTTAATGCATGTTATAGAATTTTGAGAAGTATGGATGAAGACACAGTAGTAAGGGAGAATATATGTAGAGTTTTGAGTGATATATTGTTGTTTATAATTGATGTTATTTTGTTGTAGTTGTAGTAAGGTAATGAGATTGAGATTTTGCGGATGGCAATTTTGTAGTAGGGGGTAGTGTAATGTGGGAGTCCGCAACATAATGATAAGTTGGGACGGGATTAGAATAGATTTAGTGAGGAGGGGTTGCCTTAGGTAGAATCCAGGAACCAAATAAGGGAATTGAGCTTTTAGGGGGGGGGAAACACGTATCCTATGTACAAAGGGTTAGAGAGTATTTTTTTTTATATATATATAGAGAGAAGGTGGCGAATTGAGTGAAAGTAGTAAGTAGTTAGAGGTAGAGAAGGGTTAGTAGATTTTGATAGTTGGGTGTCATACTAGTTAAAGATTTTGTAAGGGAGCATTAGAGTCATAAGAGGGGAAGATTATGGGTAAATGCCAAGTTGATAAAGTGAATTATAATGAATAACGTAGAATCACCCGAATTATTGAGATGGAATAATAAATGAAATGATGTGGTAAACAAAGAATGAAGTTGAAAAAAAAAAAAAAAAAAAAAATTTTTTTGAGAAATAATTAATAAAAGTTAAATTGAGATTAAAAGGTAATTTTCTGATTTTATATGCAAACTTAATGATGTAAAGAGTGTAAATTTTAAATACAAATTGTTTATTTTAAGATAAGGATAACAATGTGAATTAGTAGTGTACTATGTTTTCTTATGTTATATTGTGTTTGTTAGTGTAAGAGAATTTAGGAATTTAAATATTTTAAATGCATTTTAAATTGGGGATGAGAGAAATGTAATATGGTAATGGGAAATGTTTGTGAGTCAGTCGTCTGTTTATTTAAATTCTGATGGGAATCAGGGCAATGATTTTGAATTTTGAGATAAAGTTAACAAGAGAAAGTAGATAGAATGAGATTATGGAATTTTAAAAGGGGATCATGTGTTGTTAGGTATTTTGATATATATATTATAGTCCAGTCGCCAGAGATTTTGACTTGATAAAAAATTGGGGCAAAGCAATATTTGGTGCACGTGTTAAATAAACGTTAATAATTAGTATAAAAAAATCTTTGCATGTTTACCTTTCTAGGGTTTTCTGAAAATGGTCTGGAAAAATCGTAAAGACAGATTTTCTTAAAGCACTCCGTAAATATGTACAGTTGGAAGAAATAAAAAGGTGTATATTGAAGAGCAAACAATTTCCTTCAGAAAGTCTCCTTACATGTTTTTACGTTAATGGAACTGTTTTCCTGAAAATTGGTAATGATGAGCGCTGCGTTTTAAAAAGAGCGTTTGCCCCCGATCTTGCGTAATTCGCTAAATTAGCCAGGCGCGTCTATTCAAAAATATCATAACTTTCTTTAATCTAAGCATAGCCAGTTAAATAAAGGCTAGTTTTGAAGGGGAACAGTATAGCTTTCAAAATTTGTTGATTTTTACATAAATATTTTATTTGAACATAAAGAATAGAGTGTATAAATATTTACTGTAGATACAAAAAGAAGTGAAACCACAAAATTACAAGTACTATACAATAAAATTTAAAAAAATAGTAGTTCTTTACTAATTTACCTTTAAAAGAGATAAACTTTTTATTTTATAATAATGAAAAATACTTTTGAAGTTGTTATTTAAAAAAAAACACCTTTTCAAAAGTGAGTATTTCGACGTATTTTAAATTTACTCGAAAATTCAGAGTTTATCTGCCTTTATTAATCTTAAAAATAGATATATCGAAATACAAAAAATTGTATTTGAAAGCTGCAAGTGTTCTGCATCAAAAACTATACTCATGAAAATTAAAATCATTTTCGAAATTAAAAAAAATAAATAAAAATTGTGTATACTAAAAAAAGGTGCCTCCTTTGCGTTACATACATGTATCTTTTAAGTGGGTTTATTTGAGTACTTGAAATTAACGTTACAGCTACTACAATACTAAATCTATCTATTCATGTTATTTCTCTTACCTGATTATACCTATACTCTAAAAACAAGACCCTAGAAAACAGGTAAAATTTTTAAACGGCGCGGCGTTCTATTCCCCTGGAGTGTGCAACTGTAAATGTAGCTGCGCGCGCAACACCCATTGTTGTGGTGTGCCATACAAACATCTGCTATACAAGAACGGAGCAGTAACGCAGTTGATATTTCTTCAAAGGTTATAATCAAAACATTACAAATATTTTTGTTTTTATCATATAAAACAGGTAAAAAAATTGCAGTTTAAAGTTTTTATTTACACTTTTTATACATGCTAATATTTATTTATTTGTGAGCACGTGTAGTGGAGTCAAAATAAAAATCAAATGTGAATTGTTTTGGGAGTCGATTTTTTGTGTGCTAAATTGGTTAATGGGATCAAGTTGAGCTAATAGTTAAGTTTTGTGTAAAAACAACCCGTTTATTTTTTTATTAACAATTTAAGTTGCAAAATAGCGTTTTTATAAATATCTTTGGACCTAACAAGCCGATTTTAATGTGATTTTTTTTCAGTATTCTATAATAAATTATGAACATTTCTAGCCTTAATACGGAAGTCGATGTTATTATTATTGTTAATAAATAAATAAAGTGGCGATGGCGTTTATAAACAAATTGCTGTTGTTTTAACACAAATTAATGAAAGTTGATAAAACTTGAGGGAAAGGTAACCTTTGTGGAGTACTATAAACCCCAAAAATTTCATATTGAAATGTCGAATATTACCTCAAAAAAATCGCAATTCACAAAAAAATTTGAGTGCTCATAAAGTACGGCAAGATTGTGGCACAAAGGTGTACGACGGCTTAAATTAAAGCTTATTAAAAATACTTTCGGGTGGTTAATTAACAAAATTTTTTGGCCTTTCTGACACCATTTTTTGACCATTTAAAAAAATTAAACGTAGACATGGATAGCCTCAAAAAAAGATGAAAATGAAGAAAAAAGAAAAATCTTAAAATCTGCAGCAGCAATTATTAGAAACGATGTTAATCTGAAGAAAATTAATACAGAATTTTATCCTCCAAGTGATAATATATTCCAAAATATTAATGAAAATATCCCAGAATCCCTTCAGTTTCTGATAGAAGAAATAATTTTAAAAAATAAAAAAGGTGATATTAGTTTATATGAAACAAAATGCACAGCAATTACTCATTCAATTATGAGTTGCATAAGACCTAGAACCTTTCTATCACCATTGCAAGTTGGTCTGTCTGTAATGTTGCACAGGAAATTTGCTTCAAAACGAATTATAGATATATTGTCGCATCTGGGAGTGTGTTCATCATACAAAGAAGCAACACTTTATGAGGATAGTGTATTGCTTAGTCCACGTTCTCCATTTAGATCTGGTTGTTTTGCACAATTGGCATTTGACAATTCAGATATTAACATCAATACTATAGACGGGAAAAATACTTTTCATAGTATGGGAGGTATTATGATTGTAAGTCCCAGAGATTGTTATTATAACAAAGTTCCCTTAAAACGATTGACAGTTAAGCCTACTGCAAAAGAAATTAGCAAAATTGACAAAATACCATTCCAAATTTTTGAAAATATTAATACACATGCACTCCAAAACATTGTTTTTGAAAAAGTAGATAACCCGAGTTTTAATAATATAGATTTTTCTAATGCTGACTTGCTTTGGATTTATGGAGTGACCAAACCAGGCATTACTGGCTGGAATGCCTTTATGTCCAAGCTTTTGGAAAATATGACGTATACATTATCTAGAATTGTTTGCTTGCCTTTTGTACACTCTCCTCCAACTGACAAAAATACAATATACACCGTTTTAAAATACGCTGTAAAACTAGTGAAAACTTAAATCTATTTAATTGTTTTGTTACTTTCGATCAACCTTTGTATCAGAAAGCGTTTAAAATGGTCCAATCCTCACCTGATGATGATATACATAATGTAATTGTTCGACTTGGAGGATTTCATCTGCTTATGTCTTTTCTTGGTTCAATCGGTTATGTGATGGCAGGAAGCGGTTTAAAAGAAGCATTAAGCTGTTACTATGCGCCAGGAACTGTAGATAAGATGTTAGATGGCCATGCTTATGCTAGAGTAGTACGAGGCCACACATTAATTTGGATAGTTTTGTGTAAAAAGATTATTGAGGAAATGAATCTTTCAGAATTTGAATATTCAAATATGAAATCTTTACTACAAGAATTTTTAGATGACAATCTTACTTACAAAGAAGTACAAGATCATAATTTTTTTAACATCTTAAATGGTAAATTTCTAGAAAAAATTATTGAAATTGAGGAATGCGGTAAAACTGCAAAATTATGGATACAATACATACGAATGATCTCTATTGCAAAAGCATTTGCGCGCTCTGAAAAAATGGGTAATATAAAAATTCAATTACAAGTTATTCAGCAAATGTTGCCATAGTTTTATGCGACTGGACATTTTAATTATACGAAATCAGCCTTATTATATGTACAATATACGAATCAATTTATAAAAGAATCTGAAAAACTTTTCACCTCAATGCAAAACCAAAATGTAATTCCAGAAACTACCGCTTTAAAAATTAAAGAACTTCAAAATTTTATAAATAACAGATTTTGTACTGTAAGACGAACTGAGAAATTCTGGTCAGGAACTCATACTGATATGACAATCGAACAGGACTTAATGAGAGTCATGAAAGTTGATGGTGGTATGATTGGACGGGGAGTAACTACCAGTACTGCAAATAAATAGATTTTAGCGATGCCATATACACATGATATCTGCGAAGAAATAGACAATTTTTGTGGTATACAATTTTCTACTTCCGATCAGCATGTAGATGCTAGAGATTCTCGAATAAAACGAGATACTGAAGATATTCTCAAAATAAAATCCTGGTTTGATTGTCACGAGACATTTCCTTATCAAGATTCAATAATGTCTATATCTACTGGAGTTACTGGCGGTAATAATATTAACTGTCATAATGCTTTTGAGGTTGGAAAAGCAGGGTTAGAAGAAATTGCTGGTACAAACTTCCATAAAGTTTCGTTTAAACGAAAAAATAGAGTACTGTCATTAAAAAGTGTTAATAGTAGTCTGAAAATTCAAGAGGAAATTGTCCCTATAGATCCAATGTTTATATTTCAACGCATTTGTGTAGCAAGAAAAAGTGACGACGAATTAAAAGATTACATGCGTTATGAACTTGCACCGTACCCAACATCTATGTTTTACGAAGGTGTATTTCGGAAAACAGATAAGTCTAAACTATATGATATGTTTGAAACAAACAATTCTAACAGCATCAAAGCTATGGAGCGTTATCGCCGTACCAATCAAAATTCCTCTTTAGATATTTCATTCTATGAAGATATGTGTGTCACAGTGACCCAAGAACAATTTCTTTCGAATAAAACTAATAAAACTCGATTTATTGAAATTCTAACGAGATATTTGGAAGAAGAAAGCTAACGTTAAACAAGCTGACGATGATGCAGACTTATTAATTGTGAAAACAGCCTTAGAATTATATGATAAATTATATGCACGTCAAATTGTTACAGACATTGAAATTCCCTTTAATTTGATACCCCACGTGCGGTATTTTCATATTTTCCATTTTTGACATCACCCCTCCGCCAATTCCACTAATTTATTGAGCCCAAAATTTTTAAAAACCAAAATTTTTAATAGTGCGTATATGCATGTCACATATGATATTTCATATTTTCCATTTTTGACACCCCTCCATTACAACCCATTTATTGAGCCCCAGGGCCCAAATGTATTCAATAGTACGTATATGCATGTAAAATTGTTACTTGCATTGAAATTCCCTTTAATTTGATACCCCACAGTATTTTCATATTTCATATTTTTCATTTTTGACATCCCCCCGGGCCCAAAACACCTATCTTATGTTGGTTCTCCCATTGCGTAAAAAATTTGTGCCAAGTTTGGTGGAAATCGGTCCAGTTTCATATTTTCCATTTTTGACCTCCCCCAAAACCACCCATTTATTGAGCCCCAGGGCCCAAGAATTTTCAATAGTGCTTATATGCATGAAAAATTGTTACTTGCATTGAAATCGCCTTTAATTTGATACCCTACATGCGGTATTTTCATATTTTCCATTTTTGACATCCCCCAGGGCCCAAAACACCTATCTTATGTTGGTTCTCCCGTTGCATAAAATATTTGTGCTAAGTTTTGTTGAAATCGGTCCAGTGGTTTAGTAGGAGGTGTGAAATATAAATACACACAATGACTTTTATGTATATTAAGATACACATATTTAATAATATTATTCAACAGAGGAAGATTTGTTAAAATTGACCATTCCGTCTATCGATTTAATACTCCTAACGATGAAATAATAACAAAATCGTTATTTTGATTTTATTACTATTAAAATTTGAACTATTTTAAACAAAAAGAATGAAGACTTTATCATGATCCAATGGTTTATTTAGTAGTAAGAAAAGAAATTCACGGAATGTAAACGTTTTTATCGATTTTACCGCGCGCTGCCCTTAAATAAGGTTTTTTTTTTAAAGCCTGACCTTATAAACATGCAAAGATGATTTTAAACCGATATTTAGACCTTTTTCAATAACTATACCAAATATCACTTTGCCTCAATTTTTTACGAAATTTTACCATTATTTTTACTCTGGCGACTGGACTATTAGCAGTTAAGGAAAAAATAAAACCAGTGCTTCTTAGCGTAAACCAGCACCGCTAGGGGGAAACAGATCAGTTGGGGATATGGTGTAGTATAAGGCCACTATTTGATATTTAATTTGTTGCTTCAGTGTTTGGTGATGCTGTGGCGGCGGACCTGAGCTGGCCAGTGTGTCAGAGCAGGGGCGTTAAGTATCTGTCTGACTCTACGGTGTTGGGATCTCGAGAGAGAAGTCCAGTATTGTCATTCAGGTGCGGTCACAGTCACCGGACCAAGGGTGAGTTGATTATATTTTTTGTAAACCATACAGGGGGTTGTGGCGACATATCCTGGCTGATCCCTTTAGCAAGTATGAATGTGTAAATGAGATTTTTTATGCTTCGGCATAAAATATCTCATTGAGGGGGTATTGTAACGGGCCTAATTTTGGGGTAATAAAGCAGTTTGTATATGTTCATAAAATAAATAACATTTTTTTTAATAATAGGGACAAACACAAACAGAGGTAAATTTATTGTTAGCGACGAAAGCGACGGTGGCAGCACTGCTTGGGACATTAAATACGTGAAAATATTGTATGTAAATTTCTCAAGAGAGAACATCAACCGACGGAATTGTGCCAAGGTCAACCAATGACACACAAAAACTGTCAACAAGTTATGTAACGAATCATCATACCACATTACTTCAGCGCGTTACATAACGAAGAATGTGGGTGCAGCAACGCCCGCAGCTTTGTGACACACAGAGAACAAAGCCAGTCGGCTATGAACATCCAATAAATACGGACGCAATCTGTCTGCGCGTCCGCCGGCTCGGCGTAGTTTTCGTCACGCCCGCATACAACAAAAAATGTGAATTGGTATATATATTTCAAAAATTCAAACAGTTTTTGGCTAATATTCATCCATAATAGTGACTAATTGCAGTAAATTGACAGTTCGGCCGTAAAATGTGAAAGTGAGAACTATAAAACAGCAACCAGTGTACGCCATGAGGAGACACCCCAGGTGTCGGACTTCTATGCATCAACAGGAAAGTAGTTATTGTTTTCTATAAGATCGCAAAAAGTAGGAGAAGGGAAGGGGAACACTTGTCTATATAACAGTTGAAATTAGGTTACAGGCTATATTTTCATGTTTTCTTTTATAAAACCATATTTTAATGTGAAAATGAATTAAAATAGTTGTGATGATAATTCAGGTGTATTTCTTAAATAACCAGTTCTGCACTTCCAGGTTCGCTGATTCGAACCTTGGTAATTTTCCTTACAGTTGGTAACAAGATGGCGCCCGACAAAATTAGACAGTAAAAACTGAATAAATTTAAAGTCAATGATATTTTATATATTTTATTAAATTATCAATTTGTTGATACATCTCAATGGCTTCTGAACAGGGACAATTTTGTATAAAGAAATTTATATAAAATATAGGCCTACTTGGGAGAGCAGAATGGTTGTTTGAGGTAACTAAAAAATGTGTAAAGATAAGTAGTAAGGTTATGTCATGTTTTTGTAGTATGGGTGAGTAGAATATGTTTTTGAGAAGTATGTGTTGCATATAATAATATTTTGCAAAGAATTATATATCTAAAAGAGTTAAAAAAAAAAAATGGCAGATAATAATGACGTCAGCTTATCTGACAGTCAGATAGAAAGTCAGATAAATAGCGACTCCGGAATTCAAATAACTGAGAGTAGTCTTGAGGAGTCAAAAATAATACAGACAGTTGAGATTCATTCAACACCTATTTTAGGAAATCAAAATAAGAAATCTGATAATGATACTATGTTAACAAGATTGTATGATATGATGTACAATCGTTTAGAAAAACAAGACAGCATGTATAACGCTTTAGAAAAACAAGATAGTAATTTTAGAGAATTGAATAACAAATTTTACGAGTTGAAAAATGAGATTCAAGAAATGAATAAACATGTTGAAAATCATAACGAAATAATAAGATCTAGTTTAAATAAATTAGAACAGAGTGTGGAGAGAATGGAAGTAGTTGCAATGAATACAGAGAAAAATAAAACAAATGAAAATTGTAGTGACAAATGTAAAAATATGATACCAGAGAAAGAGTTAGTAAATGATAACAATAATATTGAAAATAATGAGAATAATAATAATGTATTTGAAGAATTAGTATCAGAGACTGATGCGGAAAAAATAAAGAATGAGAGTACTGATGAGTTGGTGGAAGGTAGTGATTATGAGATGTTAATGTGTGTTAATGAGTTAGAACGAGAGTGGAAAAATAATATAGTAGTTGAATGTGGGCAGAGGGTAAATTTTCCCATTTATTTTTCTGAACCAAGGTGTTCACAAATGTCGTTTTTGCAGGGCAAGAGACCCGTATTAGTAGATGAATTGAAGTGTATATTGATGTTGTACCCTCTGTCTGTAATAATTGTGAGAGTGTGATGTGGTGTTATGAAGAGAGAGAGTTGTGTATTGAGAGAGAGATAGAATTGTATAAGTTAAAAAGAAATTATGATGAATTGAGAAAAATATTAGAAGGGGTGAAGATGAACCATATAAAGAACTTACCTGTTGAGAGAGAGAGATAGAGAATTATTTTGATAATATTTTTATAAATAATAATGACTTACCTGACGTGATAGTAGAGGAATATAAAAGTGATGAAACAACTTACCTGACGTTGACCAATAATACTGATGGAGACTGGACAATAATACCTTATGTTGACAAGGCTTATGAAATATTAATAGGGAATAACCCTATAAATTATAATGGCATAATGAATGAAATAAAGTTGATGGATTATTATAATAATAATAATAACAAATTGTGTGTGGATAACAATGATGCATGTTACAAATATATTAGATATCTATATGACGATGGAGGCTGAACTAAAAAATCAGTGAATAGACATGGTGAAATATTGTAAATTTTGGTAACGACCTTGCAGATTTGGACATATGAAGTGTGAAACAATTGAACATTTATTGACGAATACTTTGTAAATAATGTAGTGAATTAATTTGTGTGTATTATGAAATGTTAGGTAAATAATGTGTATATGTAGTAGAAAAATGTTATGATAATAATAGTAATATTATTAATAGTTTGCAGTCTAAATAAATAATAAAATAATTATGAAGACAATAACTAATGATTTTTAAATTTTGATAATAATTGAAATATGTTGTGTTTTAGTAATCAATTGAAGTAAATAATTGGAGATGCTTAGATATTGTGATTGAAGGTTATATGTTTGAATTTTATAATGAATTTAAATTGTTTGATGAGATTTCAAATTAATGACAATTAATAAATAAATAAATGTCAAATGGTTTAGTTTGTGGAATAACATAATGGTTAAAAATATATAGATTAATAATAACTTTGAAAAGTTTGAGGAATCTAAGGGCAACGAAGGATAAGTAATGAAATGATGATATATAAAAAAGTTAATGAAAAATTTTAAACAAGAATGTTTATAAGTTTTTATATAAATTATTTAAAAGAGAATTGTTTGTTTAATGTATGCTAATGATCAAGGTTAATGTCTATTTGTTTGTTATGTTATGTAATGTATTATACAAGATGTGTGGGCAAATTTTGGGGGGTAGATTGGTGCCCAAAGAAGTGACATAACAGTGTAGTGTGGAACTGCAATGGTGGGAGGTTGTAAATTTTGTATTTAATATTTTATGTTCATGATGTTTAAATATGTTAAAATATGTTAAATATGTTAAAATGAGCTTACATATAAAGGGGGTTAAACACCATCCAAACTAATAATGTCATTTAAGTATAAATTATTAAGTTTAGAGTTACAAAAGATATTTTACTTGTGATTCCCCAACTTTTCGGGCGGTCACGGCCTCACCGAACCCTGACCGTGGAATTGGTTTAGCTTTAACAGCTATGGTTGGGGCACATTACGATTACGCGCTGACCATACTGGCCATAGCTGTTATCGTTGTCAAGGTGTATTTTGAAATTGATGGGGGGTGAAATTAAGGGGAATCACCAAACTAGGGAACAGCGGCTACCACTCTGTCCGAGTAGGGACAGCAAAGCCAGGTGGTAGACCCGCATTAAGGGCGCATAATTATAGACCAGAACATGTAGACGTTCATAATCTTTAAAATGTAACGCAGAAGCAAGGACACGGAGATGTCACATTCCTCCAAAACTTCAGTCCTTGTGGACGCAACGGGACGCCACAGTCCAGGGGGGTCATAGTGTGTGTGGCAGGGAGGTTATCCAGGGGGATAACGAGTTAGAAATTTGTTGTATTTTAATAATGATGATTCGCTACTCAATAATTTTGTTTTTGATTTGAAAAATAGATGCACTACATACTTCCTATATCGTGTTTATTATGTCTTATTGTGTTAATTGCATGTAGTAGGTTAGGAATAAGAATTATAAAAATATAATAATATGTTTTCAATGTGTGTATAGATTTTAAAATAAAATGACATAAAGTTATGTTAGTTAAAATTTTCAATGGGTTGCAAAAGATAGAAGTTGGGTGATGAATACTTGTGGGACATATAGATCTGTCCAAATTGAAGTCAAAGTTAAAGAAATAGTAGAGATGAAAATAATGTAATGTTGTTTTGAGTTAATGTATGTTATAGAATTTTGAGAAGTATGGATGAAGACACAGTAGTAAGGGAGAATATATGTAGAGTTTTGAGTGATATATTGTTGTTTATAATTGATGTTGTTATTTTGTTGTAGTTGTAGTAAGGTAATGAGATTGAGATTTTGCGGATGGCAATTTTGTAGTAGGGGGTAGTGTAATGTGGGAGTCCGCAACATAATGATAAGTTGGGACGGGATTAGAATAGATTTAGTGAGGAGGGGTTGCCTTAGGTAGAATCCAGGAACCAAATAAGGGAATTGAGCTTTTGGGGGGGGGGGAAACACGTATCCTATGTACAAAGGGTTAGAGAGTATTTTTTTTTATATATATAGAGAGAAGGTGGCGAATTGAGTGAAAGTAGTAAATAGTTAGAGGTAGAGAAGGGTTAGTAGATTTTGATAGTTGGGTGTCATACTAGTTAAAGATTTTGTAAGGGCGCATTAGAGTCATAAGAGGGGAAGATTATGGGTAAATGCCAAGTTGATAAAGTGAATTATAATGAATAACGTAGAATCACCCGAATTACTGAGATGGAATAATAAATGAAATGATGTGGTAAACAAAGAATGAAGTTGAAAAAAAAAAAAAAAAAAAAAAAGAATTTTTTTGAGAAATAATTAATAAAAGTTAAATTGAGATTAAAAGGTAATTTTCTGATTTTATATGCAAACTTAATGATGTAAAGAGTGTAAATTTTAAATACAAATTGTTTATTTTAAGATAAGGATAACAATGTGAATTAGTAGTGTACTATGTTTTCTTATGTTATATTGTGTTTGTTAGTGTAAGAGAATTTTATGAATTTAAATATTTTAAATGCATTTTAAATTGGGGATGAGAGAAATGTAATATGGTAATGGGAAATGTTTGTGAGTCAGTCGTCTGTTTATTTAAATTCTGATGGGAATCAGGGCAATGATTTTGAATTTTGGGATAAAGTTAACAAGAGAAAGTAGATAGAATGAGATTATGGAATTTTAAAAGGGGATCATGTGTTGTTAGGTATTTTGATATATATATTAGCAGTTAAGGAAAAAATAAAACCAGTGCTTCTTAGCGTAAACCAGCACCGCTAGGGGGAAACAGATCAGTTGGGGATATGGTGTAGTATAAGGCCACTATTTGATATTTAATTTGTTGCTTCAGTGTTTGGTGATGCTGTGGCGGCGGACCTGAGCTGGCCAGTGCGTCAGAGCAGGGGCGTTAAGTATCTGTCTGACTCTACGGTGTTGGGATCTCGAGAGAGAAGTCCAGTATTGTCATTCAGGTGCGGTCACAGTCACCGGACCAAGGGTGAGTTGATTATATTTTTTGTAAACCATACAGGGGGTTGTGGCGACATATCCTGGCTGATCCCTTTAGCAAGTATGAATGTGTAAATGAGATTTTTTATGCTTCGGCATAAAATATCTCATTGAGGGGGTATTGTAACGGGCCTAATTTTGGGGTAATAAAGCAGTTTGTATATGTTCATAAAATAAATAACATTTTTTTTAATAATAGGGACAAACACAAACAGAGGTAAATTTATTGTTAGCGACGAAAGCGACGGTGGCAGCACTGCTTGGGACATTAAATACGTGAAAATATTGTATGTAAATTTCTCAAGCGAGAACATCAACCGACGGAATTGTGCCAAGGTCAACCAATGACACACAAAAACTGTCAACAAGTTATGTAACGAATCATCATACCACATTACTTCAGCGCGTTACATAACGAAGAATGTGGGTGCAGCAACACCCGCAGCTTTGTGACACACAGAGAACAAAGCCAGTCGGCTATGAACATCCAATAAATACGGACGCAATCTGTCTGCGCGTCCGCCGGCTCGGCGTAGTTTTCGTCGCGCCCGCATACAACAAAAAATGTGAATTGGTATATATATTTCAAAAATTCAAACAGTTTTTGGCTAATATTCATCCATAATAGTGACTAATTGCAGTAAATTGACAGTTCGGCCGTAAAATGTGAAAGTGAGAACTATAAAACAGCAACCAGTGTACGCCATGAGGAGACACCCCAGGTGTCGGACTTCTATGCATCAACAGGAAAGTAGACATTTAAAAAATAATAATAATTAAAATGCTGGCTTTTTCATACATTATAAAGTTGAGCTCTTAGGATCCTGGGGTAGTATGTGAGCGAGTGTGGGGGTTTTTGTTTAATTATATATATTATGAAGTGCTGGTTTCCGTTTTCAAAACTAATCCTAGGTTAATAATAGTTATTGATTTCTATTCTAAAGAGAGAATCATGCATAATAAATGTTGTTATTGTTTTCTACAAGATCGCAAAAAGTAGGAGAAGGGAAGGGGAACACTTGTCTATATAACAGTTGAAATTAGGTTACAGGCTATATTTTCATGTTTTCTTTTATAAAACCATATTTTAATGTGAAAATGAATTAAAATAGTTGTGATAATTCAGGTGTATTTCTTAAATAACCAGTTCTGCACTTCCAGGTTCGCTGATTCGAACCTTGGTAATTTTCCTTACAGTTGGTAACAAGATGGCGCACGACAAAATTAGACAGTAAAAACTGAATAAATTTAAAGTCAATGATATTTTATTTATTTTATTAAATTATCAATTTGTTGATACATCTCATGTGTACTACGTTATCAGCAACATTGAAGTAGTTTGTTGATAAAATTCCTTCCCAGGCTGTTTGGCAGTGGTCCAATGTTTTCTGCAAAACCAGACGTTTCGGAAGTGCCGTCGTCTGCCATCATCAGTGAAAATCGAGTGCGCTAACATGAGGTGGTATATGTTAGTGATCACAATTCTGTGGTTGAGGCTGAAGAAGAAGTAGTTTCTATAGAAATATTTCATTTCTAAAATGATTTCAAATATAAATCTTAAAACACGGTAGTCATGTATGGTTCTCCATACCGATATTTTAATTATATGCATCAAATAGTATTGTTGTTTAATAAATGTTCTATCCAGATCAAATTATGTGTATACAGTTCTGGAAAAATTAGACAGGCATAATATTTTGTTTGTTTATTGTAAACTGTATTATGTTTGGACGTATCCCAAAGTAAATTTAACATCAGTCATGTCAATCAATGAGGCCAGTCCAGTTTTTTAAGGCCAGGAGAATCTTGAAATGTTTGGAGCATCACTAGGGGATCTAATCATCAAACTTCAGTTTCTGTGAAAAACTGGCAGATTTGAGTAGTCACTTGATAAAGGATGGTGTTGTGAAAGCAACAATTCTTTCAGAATTTTTTATAACCCTGTCAGTCTGCAAATAATATACTCTATTACAGTATACAAATGTAGTGTAATATCTTGGCACAATACTATATGATAAATTTGGATAAAAGTCTCATTGCCAATAGACAGGATAGCTGGTGTGATCAGACATAACAAATTTGTATTAGTTTTTTGAGAATTTATTCCTATTAAACTGGAGTAAGCATATTTTCAAACCTTTATGGACGTGTGTCATGGAATTTACAGATTGCACCAAAAGAAACAGTTAAAATATATCTTTTCAATTAAACAAAAATTGGTCTTGTAATATGATTCGGTAATACAGCAGGAACTAATCAGTTAATTGCTATTACAAAATGCCTTATTCCTTTTCCATGATGATCAGATTTTGCTATACGCCTGCATAAATAAAAATTATTAAAATGCTTAACTCCCAACACAAAGTTGAACACATGATGAAAAGTTCCTCATGTCACATATTCTAGTAACAAGGTAAGTTTTTGGAATACTGTTTTAGCTGAATTTATACACTCAGCATTTAGTTTGTGTGTGTAACTCTGGTTAATCAAAGAGAATTATTTGTGTACATTCAAATTTAGTAATACGAATCTACTACTGTAAATGGCTGGAATGCTATGCATTAAAGAATTTTAATTAACTTTATATGGGGAAAACTGGTTTACATACATTATTACTGAAAATAATAATCCTGAAATGTAATCAGTACTTATATCAAGTTAAGTGCAGTAATTAAATATATTCTTCAACTTGCACGTTAAATAGATCCCTTCTCCTTCACTTACCAGGCACATAAGGGAAGCTCTAAACCATGAACTGTCCCAGTAGTGAATGCTACAATGAGATCTTTAGAGTCTGTATCACTTTCTTTTGAACTTCTAAATACAGGATTTCTTGGAACTGTGTAGAGTGGGATCAGTGGAGTAACTTGTGGAGGGGGGTTATCAGGGGATCAATTCCCCTCCAGAACTATTCGAAATTTCAGCAGAATTCCATAATTTCCTAAGTAGACCCATTTCTAAGCCAGTTTTGTTTGTACAAGTAATACTTATAAATAATTATAGAAATAAAAGTAATTACAATATTGTAACGTTATGTTTTCCCCTTACATAAAATAGGCCCCAACTTAAACCATTTCATGACCATGATACTGTAATGGGGCAAAAAAGGGGTCTTTATTTTTATTAAATTCATAAATTTATTTGCTATCAGTGCGGCTAGTACCAGGTAAAATAATAGTGGTTTCAAACAATGAACGCTGGCATAGCTTTTTGAGCAGGTTGTTGTCAGAGAACGCAATACTGTTTTGGTAAATCAAGTGTTTGTCACGTACTAGTACGCGCCACATTAACACGCGCGCAGATGCGACGCGTACCCAGTTCAATCTATGCTACAGAAAAATGGCGAGACAGAACAATTGCCTCACCATGTGCTTTGAAGCTGAAGGAAGCCGATTAGAGGCTCCACCTACCTGAGCCTCCTGTATCGTCGCCGTGTAATATCATCAACTTGGGCACATTGAAAATCCATGCTACCTGTATGTTGATGAACAATTTGTCGCATGAAGGCTGTGTGTTTCCGGTTGAGTAACAAAAGTGTAGTGGGGAGCTGTGTGCACAGTTCCCGCGCAGTCGACACAACTCCAGACCACGCGTTGTCAATAACATCGCTCGAGTTAATTAGGGTCGGCCGACCAACCCAGTGTATATCAAAAATGTGTGTAAAGCAGTGTAAAAAAATCTAAACTCATATGGAACAGTGAAAACCAATAAAATTTTATCAAAAGTGAAACAACAAACTTCGGGACATTGAATAAGAGAACTCTGAGGGACGCGCCACTTGGTCAGGAAAGACGACGTTACATCATGTAACAGAGTATTCCACCAAAATTATTATTATTTTACATAAAATGGGGTTTTAAGAGTATGAATGTGAGAATGAGCAAGCTGGGTTCGCCTGTAACGGGGCTAAAATGAGGGGTTTTTTATTTTTATTAAAATATTTTTAAATTCATTTTCCACCTGTGTGATCAGCCACATGGTAAAAGTTTTGTTCAAACAAAGAACGCATAGTGCGAAGTTAATACAATGGAATGCGTCAACGTGCGACCACGCAATACCATTCTTAGAATTTTGAGACTGTGTGACACATACCCACAAACGCGCAAATACCAGCAGGTGCGCAAACAACGCCGAGTTGTTTAAAACAAAATGGCTTGAGAAGAATTTTGTTAAACACGTGGTCAGAGACATGACGGAAACGAAACTAGACCACGCCCTTACCGTGACGTAAACCTCTGGACACCAAATTTCGTTAACGTCCAACACATGGGAATTGTACGTAGTATCATGAACAGTGACGATGAGTTTGAGGACTAAGGCAGTGCAATTTCCATCATGCCTAACTGCAAGTGGGGGAAATTGTTGGTAGCGTTCCCCCCAGTCGACGAAGTCACGCGTTCCCGACCGGGACGAGTTACGCAGTTCGCGAACTTTAAATTTTGTATTTTAACATATTCCGAAGTGTAACAGAAAGTTTGAAGAGAAACAGTTAAATCCGGCAGTTTAGTCAAAGTTAGCGGAGTGAACAGCAAAATCGAGAAATGTGACAAATAAACGAAACATCCTTACACATACGAGATGCAGCACGTGGTCATCAGAAGGACGCGGGTTAAGTAGTCGACTCAAAATTAAATTAATCAAAGTTTCAAATTTATAAAAAGGAGTTATAATTAAATTAATGGGGGGGTAAAATGATGTGAATGTGTGTGTGCAGCAATCTGGGTCGTTTTAATTAATTAATTATAGATTATACCAATTACAATGTTGAAGTAAACATTTAGATAATATCAAGTAGTAATATGTCAATGTTGAAAGAAAAAGTAACAAATTCATGCCTTTTGAAAGTACAGATGATGAAATAAAATCTCAGTTGTTTTCTATATAAGCGAATCGAGTGAATTATTAAATAACCTTGAACCTCACTTGCATTGCCACGTTCGTGTGACGAATTCTGGGCCATGAGGGCAATACAAGGTAAGTGAAATAATTTATGAGATAAATAATGTGATTTTTAATTTATTAACAAGGAAAGAGACGTCACATTTGGCGCCCGAACTGGGACTGTTTTTATAAATTAAAATTAAAATATAAAAACCACACCTACGGAAATGCAAGTATGGTTGAAAGGTTAAGTGACAGTACGAAAAATTACGTAAGGTACATAAACTTGTGTGTATATGTTGTAGATGTAGATTAAAAGTTAGTGAAACAAAATTTGTAAAATTACCACTTAAAAATGGCAGGAAATAATGAAAACAATATCAATGAAATAACTAGTGTGGACAATTTTGATGAGTCAGTTGTTATGCATTATATTGAGGCCCACTCGACTCCAAATGTGAGTCAGGACAATAAAATAAAACTAGATATTACAAATGAAACAAATCGTACAAATGATTCGGGGATTCAAATAACCCCAAAATTGAATAGGGAGAGTAAAATTAATAATGATGAAGTCAACTTCACTAGCGAGAAAACAGAAGGTCAGTCAACATCTATTCTATATGAATCAAAACAAAAAAGTTGACGACAGTAGTATATTAAAAGATTTGTATGGTTTGATATGTAGTATGAAAGAAAATTCAGCGAAACAAAAACAACACGATAAAGTAAATAAATTCAATGAACAGAGTAAACAGTTTAATGAACTCAAAATTGATATTAATGAGGTCAAAATTAAGTATGAGAGTAAGTGTAACGAATTGAAACGAGATATTGAGAAAATAGTAGAGTCAGTAGGGGAACAGATTAAAAGTAATAATAATAATGATAATAAAAAAGTAACAAGTGATAGAAATAATGTTGAAAATGATAATATAATTAAGAATGTGGAGAGAGAGAGAGAGAGAGAGAGAGAGAGAGAGAGAGAGAGAGAGAGAGAGAGAGAGAGAGAGAGAGAGAGAGAGAGAGAGAGAGAGAGAGAGAGAGAGAGCAATAGGTTGTAACGGAGTAGTAATTAGTGTTGATGAATTAGAGAAAGAGTGGCAAGAGAGATTAGATGAGTATGTAGGGCAGAGGGTAAATTTTCCCCATATTTATAATGAACCAAGGTGTTCACAAATGTTATTGTTGAAGGGAAAGAGTCCCTTGTTATTAGAAGACATGAGGTCTTTGAGTTGTTCCCCAAGTTTTTGAGTTAGTACCCTCTGTGTGGGATGGTGTCGAAAGTGTGAGATGGTGTTATGATGAGAGAGATTTAGATAGAGAATTGTGTATTGATAGAGAGATAGAATTATATAAGTTGAAGAGAAATTATAATGAGTTGAAAGAGATGTTAGAAGTGATAGAGATAAATGATATGAAATACTTACCTTACAGAGTAGAGATTGAGAATTGTTTTGATGATACCTGTTTAAATAATAATAATTTACCTTATGTTGTAATGAGTGTAGTAGAAAAATCTGATGAGAAAATAACTGACTTGATATTGAATAAAACTACTGATGGAGACCAGACCAAAATCAATGATACTGACAGGTTTTATGATTTGATGATAGTGGAACAACTTGAAGTATTAGAAAATTATTATATTAAAATTCATAAATTGAGTGTGGACAAGAACGATTTATGTTATAAATATATTAGATTATTATTCGATGATGGAGGCTGAACATAAAATTAATAAGTGGACATTTTAAATATTTGGATTTATGGTTCTGACCTTGCCGAATTTGGAAATGAAGTGTGGTAAAATTGAACAATTAATGACGAAGAATTTGTAAATAATTTAGTGAAATTGATTGTGTGTATTGTAACAAGTATATAATTTAAACAATGTGTGTAAGTAATTGTTTTAATAATAATAAGAGTATTTCAGTAGACTAAATAAAGAACAAAAATAATTTTGAAGACAGTAATTAATGAATTGTAATTGTTTTGATAATAATTAAAAAATGTTGTATTTTCAATAATTGATTTATTTAAAATAATTTGAGATGTTTAAATAATTTGATTGATTTAAATGTTATATAATTGAATTTTTCTAATGAGTTTAAATTATTTTATGAGATGTGAATGTGATAATTAATAAATAAATAAATGTTAAATTGTTTTAGTATGGAATAATATTGTTGTTAAAATGTTTCAGAAGGTACAGGGAGTTAATGATATTTATATTTGTGTGCTTATGACAGGGTATGAGCGATGTACTGTGAGTATAAATTTTATAATACAAGTTAAATAGAGTAAAATGTTTACAGTTGTTGAAAAGATTTTAAACTAAAGGATGAAATTAATTTGAGATAATTGTACTAAATAGAAACCATACTCAAAAGGTAGCAATAACTGAAGCAGGAGATAAAATAAATGTTAATAATAAATTTGAAATTTTTGAGGAATCTAATTGTAGTAAGTGATAAATAATGAAATGCTGATATATTAAAGAGTTAATAAAAATTGCACATTATAATGTTTATAATTTTCTGTATAAATTAGTTAAAAGAGAGTTGTTTGTTTAATGTGAATGTAACAATGCTAATGATCAAGGTTATTGTCTATGTATTTATTATGTCATGTTGTTGTCATACAAGATATGTGGGTAAATTTTGGGGGGGTTGAGTGGTGTTAATAGAAGTGCTATACTTAGGGAGTGCAGAAACTGCAAAGGTAGACGGGTTAGTTTAGTTATTAAGTGGCTAGTACGGTGGTGGCATGTGCCACCGTAGGTAGCGATAAGTGTTGGGGGTAACAGAGAGTGTTACCTCCATCGGAGGCCAAAATGGCGTAAAATACGCGGCACACCCCTTTTACATAATTTTATATTATATACTGATAGATTGCCGTGCCGTGTATAATAATGATGCAGAGAACATGCTTGAAATTAGAGTTGATTTCCCCGACTTTTCGGGCAATTACTGCCTTACCAGCACTAATCGTGGTTTTGGCTAGCGGTCAGCTATGGCCATAAATTAAGAACCTTGACCATAGCTGGCTTGAAATTGGTGTATATTTGAAATTGATGGGGGGTGACAACAGGGAAAATCCCCGGAACTATGGAACAGCGGCTGCCACTCTGTTCGAGTAGGAACAGCAAGGCCAGGTAGTAGACCCGTTTTAAGGGCATATAAATATATAACATAGATATGATGATATCTACCAATTTAAAATGTAACGCTGAAGCAAGGACACAGAGATGATAAATTCCTCCACCAATGCCGTCCTTGTGGAGGCAAATGGGCGCAACACTCCACCAGAAAAAAATAATAGTGTGTGTGGCTAGGTGGTTGCTCAGGGGAGCAACGAATTAAAATTTTGTAAATTAGAAATGGCAACTCGCTCTTGAAGTAACTAAATAACTGTTTGATTTGAGTAAATGGATACAGTAGATGTTTATTACATTTTGGTTATCATGTTTTAGTGGGTCATTAATCTTGTTATGTTAGAGTGTAAGAATTATAAATATGTGTTATGTATTTTTTGTTATAATTTTGTGTAGCATTTTTGAACAAAGGTCATTCACCTTGCTAAGAAAATCAGCTGATCAGCTGTAGAGTATCACTTAGAAATGATTTGCAATTTTGCAATGTAGTTAAATATTTGAATATGAGGAAAATGGAACGTAATTAATGTTTGAATATAATGATTTTAATGTGTTAAAGATTTTATTTTAAATGATGATAAAATGAATTGAGATAGTTGAGAATGTTAAAGGTAATGTAAAAGGTGAAGTTGATTTTGGGTGATTAATATTTTGTTAGGACATGTAGATCAGTCCAAGTTAAGTTTAGAAGTGGAGTTGAATAGAATAATATTATAGTTATGAAAAATGTAAGATAGAATTTAAATATTGATAGTGACACAGTAGCTATGGGGAAAATAGGTAGAGTACTGATTGATATATTGATGTAATAAATAAGTGGAGATATTTTGTTGTAGTTGAAGTGATGTATTGGGAGAGTAATTGGCTGATGGGAATTTTGTAAGGGGGGTGGTGTGATGAGGAGTCCGCAACGAAAGGTGTTGGGACGGGAAGGGACCATTTAGCGCCGGAAAGGGTTGCCTAGGAAAGTCCAGGGACCAGATAAGGGAATGAGCTTTGGGGGGGGGAAACACATCCTGAGTACAAAGGGGTAGAGTTTTTTTTTTATATAAGGGTAGAAGGATGCGATTGAGTTGAGTAGTAAGTAGGTTTAGAGAATGTTTGATAAATTTTTTTTTATAGAGATGGGTGTCATGTTAGTTAAAGCTGTTAGTGATATTCGAGTCAGAGGGGATTAAGAGTATATATAAAGGCCAAGTTGATACAATCAAGTTATTATGAATAATTAAATCACCCAAACTAATGGAGATCGAGAAGGTTAAAGAAAGTAAATCGTAGTAGGAATGAAAAATTAATGGAAATAAGTGACAAATTTTAATAGAATTTGAGAATAAAGTAAAGTTGTAAAATGTGTAATTTTGAGTAATTTAAGTGTCAATTTATTGTTAATTATAATAGTACTATGTCAATTTTAAATGTCATATTTTATTATGTTGTTGTGTTTAAAGATAAAAAATTTTTTTAAAGATGTCTTATGTATTTTATGAACATATGTAGTTCAAGGTTGCTGACTTGACCCAGTTTGATCAGCTGATAGTTGATGTTATAAACTAGACCAGTTTTGGCAATGAAGTGATGCAAATTTTGTTGTTTAATTGATTTAGATAATTTTGAATTTTCTGAATATTGAAAAAGTATATTTTAATAAATTTAAATTTTTTTTTCGAAAAAAAAAATTCTGATTTTTGTGCCTCCCATTTAATTGATGTTTTTTGAGCTTTGAGTGTATTATTGTGTATGTGTATTACTAGGGTTTTATTGAATTATATTGTTTAGTATGTATGTATAATCAAATGTTAGGATAAATGAGTTCATGTTTTAATTAGATGTTCAATTTATTTGTTTTTCTGATTATTGAGTAATGAAGAAAATTCATAGATTCAGATAAGAGATTTCGTTTTGATTTTTGAGAGAGAGTAATGGTAATATAAAAATTTGGTTTTAATTTAAATGAAACTTTTAAATTTGAAAATAAATTTTGTTGGTATGTATTAACAAGTAAATGTATGCGCCCAGTATTGCTGAAAACGACCCAGTATGCATAACAAGGGAGAACATATCGGTTGAGGATCTGGCATGGTATAAAACCAGGGGTTTGGATTTTGGGGCGGTATGTTAGACGGTTAGGTGCGCTGTAGGGCGTGTGTCTGTTCGATTTTATGGTGTTGGGATCTCATATAGAGAAGTCCAGTAATCTCGTCAGGTGTAGCCATGGTCGCCGAGCCAGGGGGGTAGTTTGCCAATGATGTATAAGAACTAAAGGGGGTTGTTGGCACCATATCCTTACCGGTCCTCTTAGGGGTTTAGCAATGAGATTTCTTCTGTTTCGACAGAAGATCTCTCATTGGGGGGGTATTGTAACGGGGCTAAAATGAGGGGTTTTTTATTTTTATTAAAATATTTTTAAATTCATTTTCCAACCTGTGTGATCAGCCACGTGGTAAAAGTTTTGTTCAAACAAAGAACGCATAATGCGAAGTTAATACACTGGAATGCGTCAACGTGCAACCACGCAATACCATTCTTAGAATTTTGAGACTGTGTGACACATACCCACAAACGCGCAAATACCAGCAGGTGCGCAAACGACGCCGAGTTGTTTAAAACAAAATGGCTTGAAGAAGAATTTTGTTAAACACGTGGTCAGAGACATGACGGAAACGAAACTAGACCATGCCCTTACCGTGATGTAAACCTCTGGACACCAAATTTCGTTAACGTCCAACACATGGGAATTGTACGTAGTATCATGAACAGTGACGATGAGTTTGAGGACTAAGGCAGTGCAATTTCCGTCATTTGTTTGAAGAGAAACAGTTAAATCCGGCAGTTTAGTCGAAGTTAGCGGAGTGAACAGCAAAATCGAGAAATGTGACAAATAAACGAAACATCCTTACACATACGAGATGCAGCACGTGGTCATCAGAAGGACACGGGTTAAGTAGTCGACTCAAAATTAAATTAATCAAAGTTTCAAATTTATAAAAAGGAGTTATAATTAAATTAATGGGGGGGTAAAATGGTGTGAATGTGTGTATGCAGCAATCTGGGTCGTTTTAATTAATTAATTATAGATTATACCAATTACAATGTTGAAGTAAACGTTTAGATAATATCAAGTAGTAATATGTCAATGTTGAAAGAAAAAGTAACAAATTCATGCCTTTTGAAAGTACAGATGATGAAATAAAATCTCAGTTGTTTTCTATATAAGCGAATCGAGTGAATTATTAAATAACCTTGAACCTCACTTGCACTGCCACGTTCGTGTGACGAATTCTGGGCCATGAGGGCAATACAAGGTAAGTGAAATAATTTATGAGATAAATAATGTGATTTTTAATTTATTAACAAGGAAAGAGACGTCACACGCCTTAATTAATATAAGTATTAGAATAAGTATACAATGTTGAAATAAATGTTTTGTGTCATTCAGTAATATTTTCAGTAATAGAAAGAACAGTAATATTTTAATTTGAAAAGTTGAGTAATCAATAAATTTGAAGGAGCATAAAAAATGAAATAAAGTTTGAGTCGTTTTACATAAATGCGAGTTGCGTATGTTACTGATACAACCTTGAAACCATGGTTGTATTCAAGTTTGTGTGACGAACCTGGGATCAATTAAGGTAGGTGTGAGAGATATATATGATTCTATAAATGTATTAAGAAATAACATCACAAATGGCGCTTCCGAACTGGGACAGGTTTTATAAAGTAAAATTTATACAAAAACTGCACCTACGGTAGATACAAGCGTGATTTGGAGGTTGGGTAGAAATACGTAAATTACGTACAAGTCAAGTGATGTGTATGCTAGAGTTAAGTAAGACATACAATATGAATTAATATTAAATATATGTAGGATTAAAATTGTTTTAAAATTAAAATCCCATAAAGAATATAGATAATGGCTACTAACGAGAGTGAAATTGAATTGAGTGAATCAGCTATTATGAGCGGCCTTGAAGCCTATTCGACTCCAAATGTGGGTCAAGACAAAGTAATTGAATTAAATATAACAGATCAAACAAATATGACAGAGGATTCAGGGGTTCAATTAACCCCAACCTCAACAAAATATAATAAATTTGATAATGATGCAATGAGTATTCTACTGAATCAATTTAATGAGTTAAATAAACGTTTTGATAATAATGATATAAAATTTGATGAACAGAGTAGAAAGTTTAAAGAACTTAAAATTGATATTAATGAGGTAAAGAATAAGTGTGAGAGTAATGTTAACGAATTGAAATACGAATTAAACGAAAAATTGAGTCATTCATTAAAAAGTATGAATAATAGAATTGATGAAATAGATAGTAGTATGTCAGAGAGAATCGATAAACAAATACAGGAGGTGACTGAAAATTTTGAATGTAAACTAAATGAATGTAACGCTGGTAGTGAATATATGTTTAATTGTGCAGTTGATAAGATTAAGACATGTGAAACTAATACTAATCTTAAAATAAGTGAAATAGAAAGTAATTGCAAATTAGAGATACAAGCTATACAAGATACGGTAAATGTTATGGATAAACGTAGCATACAATTTGAATGCTTAAATAATGATAAATTTGTGTCAATTGAACAAAGCATAGTTAATGTCAAAGAGGAGTTAAATGTAGAAATAAGTAAAAAAACTTAATAATGTTATTGAACAAGTGAATATTGATATTGATTTAGAATTGTTTAATTGTGAAAATAGGGGTGTACACCCCATGCAATTTTTAAATAGAGTGAAAGAATTTAATCAGTTTTGTCGTAGTAGTTGGGAGGTGCAGTTATTAAGGATAATTAAGTGTTTTAAAGGGGATTCCGCGGTGTGGGCGGAGGTACACAAAATAGATTGGGTGGATTATCAGAGTTTTGAGAGGGCTTTTAGAGGTAAATATTGGTCGGAAGAAGAGCAGGAAGTATTACGGAGTAAAATCATGGGATCCGGTAATTATGGGAACCACGGGAATAACATGACGATGTATGTAATGCGGTTATACAACGAGGCGAAATATTTAGAGCCACCGCTACCGTTCAGATCATTTGTGCGACATATAAGTAAGCATTTGCCACGAGAGATACAAATTACGCTGATGACGTGCGAAATTACGGAAATTACAGAACTAGAAAAGATATTAGACATATTTCAAAACATAAAGGAGTGGGATATGAGTAGGCGTCCGAAGCCACCAGGGTCACACATTAACGGGAATTATAATCAATCCAGGGGAACACCAACTTTTCACAGAGGGGCGCGTGGGGGTAATAGTGGTAACAGAGGCGAGGGTTGGAGATGTTCAGAGTGTCATGTTGAAAATTTTGCTGTAAGAATGACATGTTTTAGGTGTAATAAGGCAAGAGACTGTCAGCGAAGTGAGAGAACATACAACCAGCAAAATCAGCTGCAGAGAGGAGCAGAGAGCAACCGAGGAGCGCCGAGAGGAAATGAAAATAGCAACAGGAACAGAGGAGGATACAACCAAGCCGTGGCGGGTACCTCGATGGGAAACTAGAAGAGACAATGGGGAACCAGGCCCAGCCATCGTCGACGGAGAACCCTGGGGTCCAAGAAGAGTGCAAATACCAGAGCAATATCATTATCAAAGACATGGCGAAGGAGTTGTTGGAAGAAGACGACGCGGAAATGATGGAAACAAAAGCAGGGTTGACAGAGGTAATCGTCAACATAGAAGGTAAGAACTTTCAAACATTAATAGATACAGGAAGTGAAATATCAGTAATTTCAGAAAACGTACTGGAAGAATTACAAAGGGTAAATAAACATATTCCATCATTACCAGTTGTGGGTGTAACAGTAGTTGGGGGTAACCGGGGTACAGAGTAAAAGGTTTACTAGACAGGTACAATTAAATATATGCATTAGTGAAACAGAATTCGAAAATACCTTTTTAGTGGTTAAGGGACTGAATTTAGATATAATTTTGGGAAATGATTTTTTGGAGAGAAATAAAGCAGTAATAGATTTTAATAAGAAAATAGTAGAATTTAATAATGGGAGTGAACCAGTCAGGGTTAATTTTAAGAGGGTGATAAATGAGGTTAAAGTTACGGGAATAAAATTAATACATAAACGAGTAGGCGATGGAAATATAGAAACAAGAGTGAATATATGTCGAGAGAGCGAAAGTGTGGAGAATGAGGAGAGAGAGATGTATGTGAGTGATGAGAGAATATGGGAAAATAGGGCGGATAAATTTTTTAATGAGAGTGGAGTTGTAAGGAGTCCCCAACGACAGGAGTTGTGGGCAGTTGTGGAACGTTTTAAAGATGTGTTTGCGGAGTTGCCTGGAAAAGCCAGGGACTATGTGTGTGAGCTGAAGGTTCGAGAACACTCGCCCTATATGCAGAGGAGCTATCCAGTGCTGTTTTCGAAGAGGAGAGCAGTACAAGAGGAACTGGACAGAATGATGGAAGGAGACATTATTGAGAGATAGATATCGCCATACTCGAATCCATTGGTAGTGGTCATCAAGAAGGATGGAAAGGTAAGGTTGTGTTTAGATGCTAGGAAAATTAACCAAATTATAATACCTGACCGGGAATCACCGGAACCCATAAATGAAATTTTTCAGAAATTTAGTGGAGTCAAATATATGACATCTTTAGATTTGACTGCAGGGTACTGGCAAGTTCCATTAGCGCCAGAGAGCCGGAAGTATACTGCATTTCTCTTCAATGGTAAGAATTATCATTTCAACTGTTTACCATTTGGACTTAACACTAGTGTAGCAAGTTTTATAAATGTTTAGATATGATATTACAACCTAAGGGCTTAGATTTTATGACTGTATACATTGATGACATATTAATAGCGTCAAGAACATTCTCTGAGCATTTAGAACATATCGAATATGTATTAGATAAATTGCAAAATGGGGGTTTAACAGTTAATTGGGAGAAGTCGAAGTTTCTACAAACTGAAATACATTTTTTTAGGTTTTATTATTACTCCAGAGGGAATTCTAGCCAACCCAGATAAGGTAGAAGCTATTATGCGTTTTCCAGAACCAAAAAATATTAAGCAGCTACAAAGTTTTTTGGGCTTATGTAACTTTTATCGGAAGTTTCAGAAAAATTATGCGCAGGTAACCTCCAAATTAAGTGCGGTATTACAAAAGAATAAACAATGGAGATAAGGCGAGATGGAAAGGGTTACTTTTAACAAAATTAAAGAGAAGTTTACAGATATGATAATGATGAATCATCCTGATTTTCAGAAAAAATTTTATTTACAGACGGATCCCAGCAACATAGCCCTCGGCGCAGAACTATACCAGGAGGGTGAGGATAAGGAACACCGGACAATAGCTTTTGCCAGCCGGACTTTGTTAGCAGCGGAGAGGAACTATACAACCACGGAGAAGGAGTTGTTGAGTATAGTTTTTGCAGTGAAAAAATTCTGTACATACCTTCTAGGGAACCAGACCGTCATTAGGACAGATCACAAGGCATTATCATTTTTAAACACTTGCAAATTGACTCATAGCAGATTAACCAGGTGGGTGCTAGCATTACAATAATATCACTTTTCATGGGAATATATTAACGGGACAGATAACAAAGTACCAGACACTCTTTCCAGGGTAGATGTAATAGACAACAAAACAGGGAGGGATCTCAAAGAAATAGAGATTGTTCGATTAACAGGGGAAGATAGAATTTTTGGTGAGGAATTAAGGGAGATAAAAAACCTACAAAGATCAGAAAATAAATTGGGTAAAGTAATCGCTACTTTAGAAGCAGATGTAAATGGGTCCGAATATAATACACATTTCCAAATATATCAGGGAATCCTGTTTAAGAAAGTAGAGGGGGGTGAGCGTGATTGGAGGCTGATGGTACCTGAAGAGTTAATAGATAAAATTATTTGGGATTGTCATGTAAGATATGGGCATTTTGGGGCAAAAAAGTGTACAAATGTGTTAAAAGAGTCTTGTGTTTTTAAGAATATGGAGAGGCGAGTTAGAAGAGTGCTAAAGGTATGCGATTTGTGTCAAAGGTCTAAAGTAGTGAACTATAGGGTTGAAGGGGAGATGAATTTTATAAAGGCTGAAAGACCGTTTGATTTAGTTGCTGTAGATTTGTATGGGCCATTGCCCAAAGGTAGAGGTGGAGTAGTATATGTTGTTGTTGTGTTAGACACTTTATCTAAGTTTGTTAGGTTGTACAGCGTGAAGAGAGCTACGAGCAGGGTGCTGAGTGAAAAGATCACCAAGGATTACATGATAAATGTAGGTAAGCCGAAGGTAATTTTATCCGATCACGGACCACAATTCATCAGCGGTAAGTGGAGACAGACTCTTGGCTGGGAAGGCATCATACCCAAGCATACGGCAGTATACCATCCACAGTCGAACCAGGCAGAGCGGATGATGAGAGAAATCGGGAGGATATTCCAGACATATTGTCACACTAAACACACGGAATGGCCTTTATATGTAAAGAAAGTGGAAGAATGGTTAAATAGTACTACCCACGATTCTACAGGGTTTACACCATATGAACTAATAAAGGGAACCAGACCGCCTAGAATACTAGAACAACTTTTCGAATATCCACCGGAAGGAAGGACCGTCGACAGAAATGTAAAAATCCAGCTCACAAATGAGAGTCTACTCACTAAAGGGGAACGGAGAAAGCGGAGACACGATGAAAAGGGTAAGTGGACCAAATACGAGGTGGGACAATTAGTATTGGTAAAGAGACATGATTTGTCTAGTGCACAGGAGAAAGAAATAAAAAAATTTTTCCTGTTATATGAAGGACCCTATGAAATAGTGGAAATAAAAGTGAATAACGCCTATGTACTACGCAACCAAACAACACAAGAGATAGTGGGTACGCAGAATGCTACAAATTTGAAATTATATTGGTCAAGGTAAAAATTTGAATTTTAATGTTTTATTTGCTTTCAGAAGGGATCCTCCCCCATTTTCGGGCGGTCACGACCTTACCAATCCTGACCGTGGGTTTCGGCACTTTGGAGGCGGACCATGGTTGGCGGAACTTCCTTCGGGTGGTGAAACGATGATGGTCCAGCTCCACCAAAATTGGTATGAAGTAGAAATTTCACTATATTATTGAACGGGGAGGGTACAAAATATTTTACACTCAAGGTGCATAGATAAGGTGCACAACACCACGTACCCACATTCCCTAAGAGTGCATGTAAATAATTTAAATGGAGGTAAATTTAATGAGGCAATGTATTCAAATAAATTTTAATAGTGTCATTTGCAAAATGCAAAATCAGCAGATGACAGCAGTAACAGTGTATTTAAAAAAGATGAGTTTTGCGGGGATGGGTTTGTGGACGAGCAGACGGCGGGTTAGGATAAATGGGAGAGTAAAGAGGATAGATCTGGGGTTGAAGTTAGTGCAGGGTGATATCAGTTAATGTTGGTAGAAAGGGAATGTGAATTCACATAGTGTGTCTGCGCGTGCGCGACCCCGACCCAGCAAAACCCCCATCTTTTCGGGCGATTACAGTCTCATGGCAAATAATAATAATAAGTAGTTTCTAAGTGTACATAATTGTAAATATATAATTTGAAATGTTTATAAGTTTGAATCTATGTCAGTAGCCATAGTTTTACTTTAATTAGATAAGTGACCATATATAATTATGAAGTTTGTAGTACGAGTTAAAGAAAGTGAACTGCTTGATGGTTAAAAGTTAAAGTATTGATGAGTCGTAGAGATAAGAAATAATAATATAACCAAACATATAAGAGCTTACCATCCGAGAATTTTAGTAACGGTATCAGTGTGAACCTTATATGTCTTTTGGTAGTTTCCCCTACATTTCAGGCGGTCACGGCTTCACCGAACCCTGACCGTGGATTTATAATGTAAATATATTCCAAATTGGTGAACACAGAAATTAACCGGGGGGTAACTCAGGGGAACTACATAACTATGGAACAGCGGCTATCATCGAAGGTGGTGATAGTGCCGTAATAAGGGTGTGTGAATCATTATAGTAGGATTACTGGTGTCCTCGGACATCAGTAATGCCGAATTTTTTATATAACGTTGAACCAAGAACGGTATAGGCAGCGTCTATACCCTATATAAACTTCAGTTCTTGGGGATGCAAATGGGCGCTACAGTCCACCAGCAGGAAACAATAGTGTGTGTGGAAAAGGAGCTGGCCGTTACAAGCCAGGGGCACAGACAACGCATCTGTGCATAAGGCAAACGCTCGATCCGGTTTATCCGGCGGGTGGTTACCTAATTGTAACTGGGTATAAGGGGGGAATTTAAGAAAAATGATGTAGTAGGAGGGTAACTGAGAAATCAGTGAGAGGGTGACGACATCTGTAAACAGCAGGCGATCAATTTCACTTCCTCTATAGAGAGAGTTGGTGGTTGACGACCCAATTTCCTGTTCAGTAACAGTTGCTATAACTATGACTCGATGATTAGTGATGTATTTCCCTTATGAGAGCAAACAATTTTAAGTACTAAGTTTAATTGTAAGGATTCTAAATCCACAAGAATATTTTATAATGATAATTGAATAATCTTGTGTATGTATGAGTTATATGAAGTGTGTTGAGAGAAAGGTCATTCACATGACAGTGAGACATCAGCTGACTGCTGGGGTTATATATGTAGTATGTCACTTATAAGTGATTTGCAGATTTTATCAATATAATTAAATGTTTGAATAATAAATTTTCAATGTTTTAAGTTAAGTGATGTAATTAATTTGAGATAGTTGTGAATTTTCAATGGGTAATAAAGGTCAGAAGTTGGGTGTAACTGTTTTAATAGGACATTTGAGTCAGTCTGAGTTAAGGATAAATGGGTGTTAAACAGAATAAGATTTTTGGGAATAAAAGTAGTATAGAAAACCGAGTATTAATAGTGACACAGTAGCGATAGGGAGTATATGTAGAGTAATGAGAGGGATGTAATTGGAGAGTAATTAGCTGATGGTGGAATTTTGTAAGGGGGGTGGTGTGATAAGGAGTCCTCAACGAAAACCATTGTGGCGGGAGGTGAACCATATGTGCGTTGGCGGGGTTACCTGTGGGGACCAGGAACCAATAAGGGAATGAGCATAGGGAGGGAACACACGTCCTAAGTACAAAGAGGGTAGAGGGTATTTTGTTATAAGAGTAGAATGTTGTAATTGGATTTAGAGAATTGTTGATAAATGTTTTGAGAGAGTGGGGTCATACTATGTAAATCTGCTAGTAAGTGTTAGAGTCAGAAGGGGGTTGAGGTTATATTTAACCACCCATTTGTAAATCGAATTATTATGAATAACTTAGAATCACCCAAAATAGTTGATAATGAAAATCTTAAAGAAAAAATCATAGTTAAAATGTAGTAATAAATGAAACAAGTGAAAAATTTGATAGAATTTGAAAATAAAATAAAGCTGTAAGGTGTGTAAATTTTGATCAAAATTAAATTTGAATTGTTTATTGTAAGGTAATAACAACAAGGTTGATTATGAGTGTTCTATGTTTTATTATGTTGTATTAAGTTTGAATGTAAAAACTATAAACATGTGATGTATTTTACCTTGTATAATTTTTGAGATGTATCTAGGGCAAGGTCATTCACTTGACCCAGAGAGATCAGCTGATGACTGATGTTTGATATATAGTGTGTTTTTTACAACTGATTCGTAGATTTTATTTGTGTATTCATACTGAAATGATTAAAGAATAAATTTTGTTAACAGAATGATTCTTTTTGGGAATCAAAACTTTTTGGAAAAAAAAAATTATTTTTTGCTTGAAGTATAGATTGTATTTTTATGTCCAGGATATATTGTTGATTATATGTTAATGTGTTAACTGATTTATATTATTCATATTATATGTGTTGTAAACAAATGTAATGATAAGTGAATTTATGATTTAATAAGATGTTCAGTTTATTTGTTTTTTATGATTATTAGTAGCTAGTGGAGAAGAATGGTAGATTCATGTAAAAGATTTTGGGGTTTTGCAGAAATTAATGGTAATATAACATTTTAATATTGGACTCAGATTAATTTCTTTGAGTTAACATAATTTAAATGATTTAAGTGGATTTGTTTAATTTATTTTGAGTTGAAACTGTAACGTCCAATCGATAAAATATTAAGAGAAGTAATTGAAGTCCAAATATGACATATTTTTATAAATTTTAAATCAACAAAGTAGTGTATAAATATTATATTCAGTAATAATGAGTATGTGTACGCACCCAGTACTTGCTAAAGGCAACCCAGTATGCATGTAAGGGGAACATATCGGTTGAGGATCTGGTATGGTATAAGGCCAGTGTTTTGATTTTGGGCGGAATGATAGAAGGTTAGGGGTACTATGGTGAGTATCTGTCCGATTTTATGGTGTTGGGATCTCGTACAGAGAAGTCCACTAATCTCGTTCAGGTGCAGCCATAGTCGCCGAGCTAGGGGGGTAGTTTACCCATGATGTGTTAAAAATTAAAGGGGGATTGTTGGCACCACATCCTCACCGATCCTCTTAAGGTTTAGCAATGAGTTTTTCTGCTTTTGGGCATAAAACCTCTCATTGGGGGGGTATTGTAATGGGGCAAAAAGGGGGTCTTTATTTTTATTAAATTCATAAATTTATTTGCTATCAGTGCGGCTAGTCCCAGGTAAAAAAAATAGTGGTTTCAAACAATGAACGCTGGCATAGCTTTTTGAGCGGGTTGTTGTCAGAGAACGCAATACTGTTTTGGTAAATCAAGTGTTTTTCACGTACTAGTATGCGCCACATTATGCGACGCGTACCCAGTTCAATCTACGCTACAGAAAAATGGCGAGACAGAACAATTGCCTCACCATGTGCTTTGAAGCCGATTAGAGGCTCCACCTACCTGAGCCTCCTGTATCGTCGCCGTGTAATATCGTCAACAACTTGGGCACATTGAAAATCCACGCTACCTGTACATTGACGAACAATTTGTCGCATGAAGGCTGTGTGTTTCCGGTTGAGTAACAAAAGTGTAGCGGGGAGCTGTGTGCACAGTTGCCGCGCAGTCGACACAGAACTCCAGACCACGCGTGGTCAATAATAACATTGCTCGAGTTAATTAGGGTCAGCCGACCAACCCAGTGTATATCAAAAATGTGTGTAAAGCAGTGTAAAAAAATCTAAACTCATATGGAACAGTGAAAACCAGTAAAATTTTATCAAAAATGAAACAACAAACTTCGGGACATTGAATAAGAGAACTCTGTGGGACGCGCCACGCGGTCGGGAAAGACAACGCTACATCATGTAACAGTATTCCACCAAAATTATTATTATTTCTTTTATGAATTTGCTAACTGCTATAATTTTTATTGTTCGACTAAGCTTTTCGTCATTACTGACATCTTCAGGTCTTAAACAACCTGGTTGTTTAAGACCTGAAGATGTCAGTAATGACGAAAAGCTTAGTCAAACAATAAAAATTATAGCAGTTAGCAAATTCATAAAAGAAATAGTAAGGATGGCTGCTAATTTAAACAATACGAAAAATTATTATTATTTTACATAAAATAGGGTTTTAAGAGTATGAATGTGAGAATGAGCAAGCTGGGTTCGCCTTAATTAATATAAGTATTAGAATAAGTATACAATGTTGAAATAAATGTTTTGTGTCATTCAGTAATATTTTCAGTAATAGAAAGAACAGTAATATTTTAATTTGAAAAGTTGAGTAATCAATAAATTTGAAGGAGCGTAAAAAATGAAATAAAGTTTGAGTCGTTTTAAATAAATGCGAGTTGAGTATGTTACTGATACAACCTTGAAACCATGCTTGTATTCAAGTTCGTGTGACGAACCTGGGATCAATTAAGGTACGTGAGAGATATATATGATTCTATAAATGTATTAAGAAATAACATCACAATACATGATGAACAAAATACTAAGTCATTAACTAAAACTGTATACTATAAATATTGTCTGAGATAATAAAAAGAGATAAGAATAATGGGGTAATGAAACTGATAAGAACATTATCAATAAGAAGATTTTACTCCAGTAAACTGCATTAAAAATTGTTAAAAAAGATAAAACCTATACTCCATACTGCAGTAATAAACTGGATACTCAATAAAGAAAAATATTAATTCAATAATTAGTTTCCCTTTACTAGTACCTGTTTATTAGACAACAAATAATAACTATAATTTCCATTAATTCTGTTAATGTTCTTTGCCATTCATTATTTAGTTATTTTTTTACTGTCAGGAAAAGTTCTGATGTAATTTCTGTACGTGTTATTTTTGGTCTCTCTCTCTCTCTCTCCCTCTCTCTCTCTCTCTCTCTCTCTCTCTCTCTCTCTCTCTCTCTCTCTCTCTCTCTCTCTCTCTCTCCCTCTCATTGTTATTTATTGAAAAAAAACAAAAACCTGACACTCCTCTGTATGTGTCCACATTGCATACAATTAAAAAAATTAAAAACATACTTGTGATCTTGCAAAAGAGGATCAGTCCTCTGTGTGTTTTAATGATAATTAGTTAATCAATGAACATGTCATGGACAACAAAATGCAAAAATTTACAAATGAATAATGAAAACACAAAGATTAAGCGTACACATTAATTTTAAGCACGTTTTACAAATAGTGAATGGAAAAGAAAATAAATACAAGATTTCAACTTTCTTAAACTGAAAACAAGAAATTCTTTTGAGTTAGTGTAATGTGTTGTGTTACTGTAAGACAGAGCAGTGTTGTTAGTGTACTAATTTAGATGCATTAAATGTATAAATAAAGCTAATGAGTTATTCTTAGATGACATCATTAATCTTATTGGTAATGGTGTAAAAGCCTTCCCACAGTGGTTGCAGGTTTGGGCTGATTTCTTTCTTCCTTATCATGTTATAAAACTAAGCCTGGCAGCAGGTGTGAGCCCTGAAGAAATTGCAACCAGTCTTCATCTTTGTATTTGCCAAAATAAAGTTGATCTGAGCCAGGTCATGTAAATTCAGGTTAGGCCAAGTTTCTCATTACACTTTGTCTAAATTTTAAAGATATAAAGTGTTGATAAAGATTTTAATGTTTTTGTACATTAAAAACATTGTTTGCACATATGAGTAGGAAGCAGATGTATTAATATAATATGTTACCCAACAAGATACAGGAACAATTATGTATATTTAATTAAGCAGTTAGTGGACTTAAAACCTGCAGTAGAAACTCCAGTTTTTATAAAACAAATAGGTAGAGAATTGAAGATTTTATGTTTGTAAATGTTATATCTATTTTCTTCACAAGTAACTAATGGCTGGTTATTTGTAATCACGTTTTCTCATAATGTATGTTGGTAATGACCTTTTTTTTTAAGGGTATGAAAAAAAACAACAGATATTGGTATTTGAAAAAAGGTGAATTTTATTGGTACATACTAAAGTATAGAGTCAAATTTGTTTCTATTCATTAACAAAGGTCCGTACTGTAATAATTTTGTGTGTAATATACAAGCATTCTTTAATATGTTTACGAGATTCTCCCAATTTTATTTGCATTAATTCAGACCGTAGTAACATTAAATTCCACTCTAACCCATTATTAATACTTAATCATTTGCATGTTAACAGAAACTGCACATTGCTTTTTATTGCATTATGTTGAAAAAAGGATTTTAATGTACTTGTTTGGTTATACATTAGATTGTATTAGGTTCTAAATTGGAAGTACGTTTTAATTCCGGTACTTTGAATAAATACAGCCTTTAATGTTATATACAGCCTTTGAATGTACACTAACTAAGGAAATGTCTGTTGTCTAATTAATTTAAAAATCTAAAAGGTTAAGTTAAATAATTAAACGTAGCCACAACCTCCCAAAATCATCTCTGTACCGTAATTATGTGCGATAAATGTAAACTAATTTCTGTACTTCCAATAAATACACCCTTTCAATGTACACGAACAAAGTAAATTTTATTTAAGTTACTTTGTCGTACATAACCTCCATAAGCTGGCATTACTTACTTCGAATAAATACAGCCGTTAATGTTACATACAGCCTTTTATCCATACAATAAATACAGCCTTTGAATGTACACTAACTAAGGAAACGTTTGTTAAGTCTAATTAATTTTAAAAATGTAAAAAGTTAAGTTATATTGTTAAACGTAGCCACAACCTCCCAAAATCGTCTCTGTACCGTAATTATGTGCGGTAAATGTAAACTAATTTCTGTACTTCCAATAAATACACCCTTTTAATGTACACTAACAAAGTAAATTTTATTTAAGTTACATTGTCGGACATAACCTCCATAAGCTGGCATTAGTTACTTGTGAAGAAAACAGTTGGTGTACACATCGGACACCGAAATATAGTACACGCGCGGCGACGGAAGTTACATTTTGCCGCTGACTATTCCCCAAGACCCGTTGTTTTGTTATTTTTGCTCTTATTTCTTTGTTTGGCATCAGAGCATAATCAAATACAGTGAAACCTCTCTAATTCGGACTTCTCTAATTCGGAATTATAAAATTATAATTCACAAAAAAAATTAATTTTGTGAATTCTTTGTGAAAACATTTGCTTTTAGGGAATTCTTAAAGTGTTATGTTGGCAAAATGTGCGATACGCACCCCCACCCCGACTGGGTTTAGTCCAGTTTCAACTGCTGCTTTGGTAGTGTATGTGTCATTGTTATTGTATTCGTGTGCGTTCTATTGTACTGAAGTTATTTCTTAGTTGCGTACAGCTTTTCAAACCACATTTTCTTCAAACACTGTTTAGTATTAATTTACAGTACTGTATTACAATATGAGTGCTAGAGGTAAATACCTTTAACTTTAGAAGACAAAATGAAAGTGTTGAGTAAAATAGACGCTGGTTATTCTGTGCAGAACATTTTAAACAAGTTTGGATTTAGTAAGTCTACGTTTTATGATGTAAAAAAGACAGAAAAAAAAATTTCCAATTTTGTTTTAAAGCAAGATACGCCAAATGTGAGTATTGGTAAAAGAAAACGAACGACTGCAGCAAAGTTCAGTAATATTGACGATGCTGTATACACTTGGTACAAGCAGCAACGTTCAGTTGGTGTTCCAGTTAGAGGTGTAGAAATACAGGCAGCAGCAGAAAGATTCGCTCAAAAATTGGGAGAAACTGATTTTAAAGCTAGTACAGGATGGCTTTTTCAATTTCGGCAGCGGCATTCCATTGTAAACCAGAAAATATTTGGGGAAAGTGTAAGTTCCGATGTTTCTAGTGTCGAACCGTTTTGCCAAAAACTTGAAGCAGTAATTACTGATGAAAAACTTCTTCTTTCCCAAATTTATAATGGTGACGAAACAGGCTTGTTTTGGAGATCCATTCCTCAGAATACTCAGGCCTATAGAATGGACAATTCCACACCAGGCCGAAAGGTAAACAAACAAAGAGTATCTGCTCTCTTATGTGCAAACGCAGATGGGTCTCACCATCTAACATCCGTCGTTGTTGGAAAATCAGCTAAGCCTAGAGCAATTAAAAACATTATGGAAAGCCTACCAGTTATTTACAAAGCAAACAAGACTGCATGGTTTACTCAGAAATTTTCCAGCGATTGGTTTTTTCATAATTTTGTGCCAGAGGTTAGAAAATTCCAGCTAGATGTTTTAAAAATAAAAGAAGAGGATGTTAAAGCTTTGTTGATATTAGACAATGCTCCTACTCATCCCTCCGGTAATTTATTGACTAGCAGCGATGGAAAAATCAAAACTATGTACTTGCCTCCCAATACGACTTCGCTTATCCAACCAATGGATCAGGGAGTAATCCTCAGTTGCAAACTCCTTTACAGATGTAAACAACTCGACGAATGCATGGTATTTTTTATGGACGATGAAGAAATGGACAATAGGGGTGAACAAACTCTTAAAAAAATAAAGGAATACAGTATTAAAAGTGCTATTTATAATTGGGCGAACAGCTGGAATGAGATCAAAATATCTACATTATGCAATGCATGGAATAAGATTTTGTACGATAAAGAGCCAGAGATCGACCTGCAAGGTTTGGAAGATGAAGATTATGCAGGTGCTTTTGGAGCTACCAACATTGAAGACATAAGAGAATGGTTGGGTGCCGATGAAGATGACGTAGGCTACCAGAATTTAACAGAGGAAGAGATCGTCTATCAAATGCAAGGTCAGAAAGAAGAAGTTGGAGATGATAGTGACGATGAAGAGGACGACGATAATGTTCCTAAGCCTACACTTTCCAAGGTGCGGGAAAATCTAGATGCAGTTATTAACTTTATTGACACTGACCCAGAATTTCAAAAATACTATTTAATCATCAAAGAAATGTGTCAAGAAATTATTAAAAAACAATACAACAGGGCAAAACAGTCTACAATTTCAACCTTTTTTAAGCCTGTAGCTTCAGTTCGGGAAGAATCAAAACCGTCAACTTCAGGGACCAGCCATTAATATTACATAACTCTTTGTGTGCTAAAGTGAAAACACTGTCAGTGAAGTTTTTTTTGTTGGTATCGTGAAATTATTTATTCTTCTGTTTTGTAAAATACAATAAAATTAAATTTCCATTAATATTTACGTACATTAATAATTGCAGGTGTCCATTACTTATAAACTTTTTGCGTGCGAACTTAACTTGAAAACACTGATGGTGAAAGATTGTTATGTGAATTTAGTTATCCATTTTGCAAGTACAATTAATTTAAATTTCCATTAATATTTAAGTAGTTTTAATATTTATTTTTACGGCACTTTACCTACACTGTAGAATGAATTTCTATAAAATATTCTATAATTCGGATTTTTCTCTAATTCGGACTAGGCTTCTGCCCATATAATCCGAATTAGAGAGGTTTTACTGTACATCTATTCTGGACAAGAGCTATACAACAATTAAAAATTAATTTTGTTACCTAGAGAAAGCTTCATCTCACATTTCAATTACAAATGTGATTGGTTAAAACTTAAATGTGCGTTAATCATTATGCGCAATAATTTACATTTTAATTTATCTTGCGCCTTAATCAAAAAGTCCCGATCTGAATTTCCCATGAAATTTTGGTTAAAATGAAATGTTAATGACCTTTCTAGGCCTAATATTACGTTTTTTTTTTTTTTTTTTTTTGCATAGTACATTACTTTTTAACTGTAGAACTGCATTTTATATTTCAAAAATACCTCTTACATCACTTTTATGGTTTCTATCTAGCCTATAGACTACATATTTTTTGTTTTCCAATCTGGTTTAATTTGACATGTTATATTCTTCACCATAAGCCTAAAGCTACCATTCTAGCTAATTTCCAATATGTTTGCTTATTACTTAATTTTTATACAATTTATTTAGTCCTACTTTATGTCCTAACAGTTTTACTATTTAGTACAACAACATACAAAACAATATTACATATCTATTGAAATTTGTTGTCTAGTTTTACAAGACTCTGTTTTATAATTTATTTAACATCAAAACCCAATTTATTGCTCAATAACATTTTACTATTTATATTCCAATATTTTAAATGGCTAAGTGTTATTAGGTAGTTATACAATTACATAACACAGTTATTATTTTGGTTACTTAATTCAACCCAACACTTACAGTTGTTTAGTTAGATTAATACTTTCTACACTGTATAATGTTGATAAATTATATCACATTAATGGTGTTTACTATATTTTAACATGTTATCTACGGTATACTATTTTTCACATGATTAGTTTCTTATACTGAGGAGAAATGTTACATTACAGTATATATATGGAAGCATCTTACATTTCAGGCTCTAACATCATTGGTGCATCGTCTTGACAGTCAGCATCAATAGCCAAAGGATCGCTCTTCATATTCTCTCTTGTGTCAAGAAGTTGAATTTGAAGAGGATTCCCAGTGAGCTGAACCATTGGCTCTTCTACAAAGACTGCTTCCTATACGGAACAAAAACAAACCTGTAATTATGGTCATAGCCCAATACATGCATGTACCAGTGACGGCTGGTGTTATAGTTTCAGCGTTGCACAACCACCAATATAGAATAAGTAAACTATAAAATAGTATACGATAACATTAAGCAGCTAAAAGCGTCATAAATTTCAACAGAGAGCATATTAGATTCTATGCGGCAATGTTCGCATGCAATTCAAAAGTGGCGCGCAGGTTGGTGGTTGTAGGCTGCTTGCAACTTGAACAGTAAATGGCAGAGCTTACTACACAAACATATGGAAGGACGTGTGCTACTCTTCACAACTGCCCTATGTTCGCAATGTAAGCTTGGTGGTTGCAAAGTTTCTGCAATGTTCTGCTAATAGCGTTGTAGCTCATCCTTAGTTGTGTCATCAAATCAGCACGGCCTTCTAGATTTATAAGTTGTGTTAGGTTTACTATTTACGTTGGTTCAAGATAAACGTTATCCGTTGTTTGAGGTTATAAAAGTAGGCTATAGTAATAATTTTGTATAACTGTCATTATGATAGTTTAATGTCTTTTAATCCCTCTCCCATCCACTCAACCAACTACTGCAACCACCAGCCGCCACTGGCAAGTACCAATAATTTGTGTTACTAAAGAAAGTGTGGTGGACTGTAGTAAAGAATGTACTACAATTTCAGTGCCCTCCAATAAACGCATGCAAAAAACAGATATAAGACACTCAAGGTGAATTTAAAGTATTCAAAGCACTTCTTTCTTTACAATATATAATTGTTCATTATACACACCGAACACTATCGATACACGTTATTACTGATATCAATATATTTGAATATGATCTTTAAACTTACAGTTCGATGGTATGTGAACATTTACAGAAGAGTCAGGTCAGACAATTTCCATCGTTACAATTTATCACACAATGTTTTGTTCTGTGGTCATCTTTAAGTGTATGTTAACCTAACAAATTAAATACAAACTTAAGCCTATCCGAGATTCGTTCACTAAGAACCATAATCCATCGACAAAAAATTAACAAACCACCACCATCTACAAAGTTAAACACAACTATAGAACAACTATGCAAAAAAGAACCGTTACTCACCCTACAAGTCTGCTGGCCAGACAGGGAATCACACCACACTGACGTAAGATTACACGGTTCTTTTTTATATAGCTGTTCTGTTCAGTATATTGATATCTGTCATGATTTACTACTGTCTTAACAGATATCCTTGCCATTAACTTGTTGTAGTTATTCGGCACACCCACCGCGTATGTCGTTATTAATCCAAACAATGATGCATCCGAGATGTATCAGGTTGGTAGTGAAAACATTACAGTTTTCGTTGTTGTTCGACGTTACACCCCTATAGTTTTCACTGTTGTTCGACGTCACACCCCCACCTTTCCTTTGCGAAACTAATTCAGTACTCAGCCGGTCGATCTTTTTTGCACAGTCACCTACTGGGGTCCAAGCTTGAGGTCCAATTACAATTGGGTGAGCAGTCAGGTAATTTTCTTCAAATCTGCCCTTTGTGCTGGGAACTTGACATACCAAGCATCGGCTTGGTCGAAGAGTACCAGCAGTTTTGATTTTCTTCAGGAGGCTATCATTCAGGAGCCTGCACATACTTAAAGAGATGGTGACTGACACTTCGTAAGAGCACCCAAGAAATACGTCTCTACAACAGGCCCCCGCATGACATCGTCGGCGACATCATGCTTCAAAAGGACATGCTCTTTTGTTCTTTCAAGTAAACTAATTAATTACTAATTAAAGCACATCTGGAACTCCAAGTTTGTAACACTCCAGACAGAAAAGAAAATGAACTAAGGTTATTCATTTACGTGACACAAAAACTTTTGTTATAATTAATGAGTTTATGGTAGCATGTATGTAATAGATACTAACATTTTGTAAACTGACATTAACTGATGCATCAACATTAATTTTAGTCCACTGGCTGGCTTAATTTTTTATGCTTAAAGAGGCAAATCTTTATTCTACTAAAATAAATCAATGCTGATTCTGCTCACTAAAACTTGGTTCGAATCATTTTCTATTATGCCTTATTTATTGCATTCAATGTAATATTACAGTTATTGGTGTCAAAATATTTTTTGTGTTAACGTCTGGTTGGGCCCGGCGGCTCATCATAAAATTTATTACACACAGCATAACAAGCTTACTACCATTACCTTATATAGGTTGGCAATGACATCATTCACCAGCCTTTGTTACTTACAGATAAGCCGAGAAAATTATATGCACTTACTCTGGAATCTCATAGAACAAAATATGTTTAATTGTCAATGCAAAGTACATTTATATAGAACATTCTATTGTCTATCAATATATATAAGTTATACATAAATTGTGAATAATGTAAATACATGTGAGTACATACTTAACCTACATAAGTAACATAACCTACTTACTACTCTAAATAGTTTAAATAATATCAATTACAATATTACTTAATATACTCATAATATTACTAATATATTATGGTAATATATTATGGGTTGGGTGTTCTTTAGTATACAACAATGTATACAATTCACTGTATGATAATTTCAAGAACTATACTGTCAGACCTCGTACATCAGAAAGTGAAGAAGACAAAATACAAATATAAAGTCAAAATTAAAAACATATGTGAACTATGTAAAAGAATACTTACAGTTCCATTTACATTGCTCTGCAGCCATGGAATTTTACTTTTCAGTACTTCTTGTGTTTTCAAGCATATTGTTCGGAAGTCATAGAACTCGTTCACTTTGAACATACACCTGTGACACATGTGCTTTGGTAATGGATCATGTTCATTTACCTAAAACATAACAACAATCATCAATTACACATGTGAAAATTATTTAAAATTACATAAATTAATATAATAATTATTAATATTATGTTAACGAGTGCAGCGTGGGTCATGACAAAAAGGGAATGCAGCAAGATTCAGAGTGCTGAATGCAGTTTCTCCAAAGTACTTTAAACTGCACATTGCAAGACAGAATAAGGATTGAGGATATCAGAGTATAACTCAAAGTAGATAACATAACTGAAATTATTTCAGCTTACACAAGACAATGGTGGGATCATTTGCAAACGATGACAGAGGATCGATTTCTGAAAACGCCACTAAACTATAAAGCCATTGGTAGAAGAGATGTGGGTTGTCCGAGGATGACATGGGTGCCGGAACAGGTTTATACAACCTAATCCTTGAAGTGAAGAAGATTATATTAGAATGCTATCAAGATGTATTTCTTGCTTGAGACATTTCTTGATCGTCATGCAGTAGGCTCATCATCGTTCGCAATGTTTATTCGCTTCATGAAGTATTTGTGTTTAGATTATACATTCCTACTGGTCTTAACAGGATTTGATTCAGATGTCGTTTTGTGATATTTTTGTTTTTGACGTTTCTGACATTTAGTATTTAAAAAATATATCATGTTTTGTACTTGTGTGTGTGTGGGGGGAATACAATTTAACGACTTTCCCAGAATGTATAAATTCAAAACAATTCAATTTAAACCTTTTTTAGGTTATGCTAATGATACTAAACAACAAAGCTCAACAAAATGTACTGAAGTGAATAACAAAGACAAATACCGATATTATAATTAAACAACATTATAATTAAATCAATGAGAAGTGATCGAAGCTCAAAAATGACACTGGAAAGGAAGCCGGAGGGAGTAACGAGGAAAAGATCCAAGGAGTAGATGGTGTGAAGATGTGGTAGGAAATTTGAAGGAGATGCGAGTGGCAGGTTGGAGGAATAAGGCTCTGGACGGAGAAAAATGGAGGAGAATCACTGAGCAGGCCAGGGTTCTACAGGGACCATAGTGCCAGAGGAGAAAGATATTTTAATTAAATCACATGTGTATGTGTGTGTGCTGCCTTTGAATTTATAAATATAATTCATTATAATGCATTTGTATGGTATACATGTCTTCAGTCATTTATTGCTGTCTGGGATGTATTGTATTTATCATACAAATGGTACGTGTTGGTAGATTAGAAATCTGTTTTCTTAATATGCATTCAAGTGTTCAAGTAGAATTTTTTATACAATTTTTATGCCCGTTATAAAATTCCTCTGACCTTAGGATCATAAAGATAACTGTTGTAAATATCACTGCTTGGAGTATCAGTGTTTATTTTCCGTTTTTGTATCCTACTATATGGTCTGTTTTTGAACAGTTTTATAATTTCTTTCATGCACCATTGTTTATGAATGTACTTTATTCACAATGTTTTTGAACAGTTTTATAATTTCTTTCATGCCCCGTTGTTTATGAATGTACTTTATTCACAATCACTTTCGTAAAAACGGCATTTACAAGTTCAATCTAAAGATTACAATAAACTGACTATACACCTTACAAAAACAGTTTAAAAAAATACTACTTTGAAGAATAATTGCTGATTCAAAAGACTACAGAAAAACAAATTTACAAGTCTAATTGAGTAACACGTGCCACACAGAGGCTATATAATAAACATTTAGTTGTGAAAACACACACACACAGTGCCTGATGTACGTATGAATATCGCAAGGTGATACGCGCTCAACACTAATATTGTAACGTGCGGTTATCTTAGAGGTATTAGCGAAACGTCCGTCTGATTCAAGCCCCACTGTTGGGTTCGCCAAATCTGTAACGTGCGGTTTTCTTAGAGGTTTTAGTGTACTACAGTTACAGGTATATTGTTAATTCAGCCCCACTGTTGTAAGCGCCAATCTGTAATGTAACGGTTTTTCTAGAGGTGTTAATGTTTCCGCCTCTCCGCAATCGTCACTTATGAATTATAATGACTGAAGTTTAAAAAATAAAGTAGTTTGTAATGTTACTCAATCTAAGCAGAAATCGAGAGTGTGTGATTTGGGGTCAAGTAGGGAAGTTGTTCAGCCTTATGATGAAGAGAGAGTAAGTACCGATTATTTACACTCGGTTTATGATTTCTGAATTTTTTCAAATTGTTCGCTGTGATTTAATTCAGCTGATTGTGAGACGAGTCTCCACGCATAGTTCAACCAGACTACTCTATGGCAAAATATGACCTGATGGATCGATCTCTTCTATTTTGTGCTGAAATCTATTACAACTACCCACTACAAAAAATATAACACATTTTTATTATTCAATATCATTTTCAATAATATTTATTATTTATATTATTGTTTTTTGTTTTCCTGCCGCCAAATTCAAATATCACAATCGATCTTTACTTAATTAAAACATAATATCGACTTCCTCGAGTAAACATGGAATTGTCAAAAGAAAAAAACATATATGGTTTTGTTTACCAAATTTTATACTATCTTTTAAAACATCAATCAATATATAATTCTTTTATTTCCCCAGGGTTAAGGGTAAGTTCTTTTTGTTATGAGATGGTCAGAAATGGATAACTATACTACGCTTTACAAATACCGAAAAATATTAAAAATTTTGTTTATTTTTGTATAGTACGTAGTTCCCGGAATGTCCATAAGAGAGCAGCGTGCGTTTGTTTTGTTAGAACATATGATTAATTTTGACTAGTTTTTTGTTCTATCCAACCATTGAACATGTGTTTTCTTCGTTAACCATTAAACGAAATGTTTATATTACCTCTCTTCTTATAGTTCTTACTGGAATGAAGCCTTTTCTCTAGTGAGGTCCGTCTTGGGTTGTAATTTCATTACCGTCTGGCCAATATTATATCGTCAACTTGAAACATGGCTAAACTAGGCCGGTTCATCAAAAATGGTTTTCTTTCACTGTTTATTATGGAGTATAACAATTTAAGTTTGAAATAGAAGGTAGGATTATATAATGTTCATACAGTTGTTTAATTTTGTATCAATTTTGCACTTCTATAAGGTTTCTAAAAGGATATTTCAATAAAATTGTGGTCCCATCATTTTGTCAACTCTCCAGGTTTAATTTCTAAATTCGATTAACAATACTTGTTATTTCCGTCACTCTTAGTAACCCATATTTTTTTATATATTTTTATTGTTTCTGCTATTTACTTTTTATTATATAGGCAGTTTGTAATTAATATAAATTTATATTTTATTTACAGAAAAATAATTCTTTTTAATTTCGGTTTCTTTCCCAATTTGGTTTACATAATAGGTTTCTGTTCATTTTCTTATAACCTTGGATATAAGTTTTTAATAGTTTTATTATCTTTAAATTAATTTATATATTATTTATTAGTCTCTCATAGTATTCCTACACTGCACTACTTCCTTCTGCCATTTCCCTCATATAGTATTATTTTAATGTTTTATTATCATTTGATATTTAAATCTTTTATGTTTGTTTTTAAACGAACCCTGGGTTATCTTATACTATAACACAAATATTTGCAAAAATATAAAATTAACTTAGGTATTAGACTTAGTTGTCTACACAATATAATATTACAATAAATTAACAAAATACAGAATCAGTTAGTAGCATTATTGTCTACTATCATAGTTTATAATTCCCCTACTTACAGCACAATTCTGTAAGAAGTTCCTTCACTTTCACTTTTTACCTCCATGGGTACACTATAACTCACTTGTAACTGTATATCACTCGAATTGTTTACAATGTTTAGTGATACAGATTAATTTTGGAGCTAGTTATAGGTTACCCATTTCTGACCTTTATGTTATTACATGAATTAATTTATTGGGACCGGGTTATGTACCGTTACAATATGTACAAAAGATACCTTAGTCGTTACACAACAATTAGCAAATATCACAACAAGGGTGTAAGTATATTAAGACCTTATTGTTATTACTTGGGAACTTGCCTTTGAAATAGGATTAAGGCATTTGCAGCAGTAAACAGTAGAGTATAATATCAGTAAAGGGTGTAAATATGGTAATCGATGTTAAGAGTAATTACATTATATACATTCATGGACACTTCATTCACATTAATGGTACAGTGCAGAATGGCTAAAGTGATTATAAATAACTAACTTAAACTTCAATTAAATAATACTAATCCTAACATTAAATTAAACCTTATAAAAGCGGATGTACAATTCAAACCACTTGCTTTTGGATATGCTGGTAAAGAGAAGTTACACATTCACGACGTGTAATTGATGCATTAAAATGTATTTATGGAAATCGGGGTTGAGGCTGTCAGGGTTTAATCTGCATGCATTATAGTAATGACATCACAAGCTTGTATCTTTCAAAGACTCAAGTATTTCACTAGTAAAAAAAATTTTTACAGGACAGAAAACTTAGGAAAACCAACCCACCAATGACAACCATACATACGTGGCACAGAAGAAAACATTTGTGCTGTTCATAACCTCACTGATTTAGATCGGCGCGTAAAGATTTCAGAAATTGCTTGAGCAGTATGAATAAGCTATGGAAGCGTTCAATTAATCATCAAAAATAACTTAAATTATCAGAAAGTGTCTACCAGGCGGGTGCATTTCCTTACCCAGGAACAAAAACGTGTTTGTCTAGATTTTGTGAAAGTCTCCTGACTTCCTATGAAGAGGAACGGGAGGATTTTTTGCACCTTATTCTCGCTTATGATGAAACACAGGTGGATTGGAAAAACTGCAATCCACATATGGCATGGAACCATAATGCTATACGTTTGTGTATTAGTTATAAATAAACTGAATATAATAAACATCAGGAAAGTAGGATTGGAATCAATCTATAAAACTTTATTTGATTTAGGCTAATTGTCTTATTTTTCAATGTTGCTTGCATAGTTTCATGCATCCTTTGGTATTTGTTCGTCTTATTGAAAATATCTGTCCTTTTCGCGTGTTACGTCGCATCCCACATAATCATCACTTCCAAGCAGCGCTGAAGTACTTTGTCTCATCAACTAAAAATATAAATAAGTAAGAAATTGGGAGATCCATCATTACACCTCTGAACTGAAACAAGCAAGCATGGAGTAGTAAAAGAAAGAGGAAGCTGCCGCTGGCCAAGGCCAAGGCTTGTCAGCTGGAAACGTGCTTGCGACCGTTTCGGGAAGACTGCAGGCATTCAATTGATAGATTGTCTTCACGAATGAAGAACAGTAAATTCCACTTATTATTGTAAGCTTCTGGAAGGTGCAAAAGCTTCCTATCACAACAAATGATACTGGCAACAAATATGTGACATAATTCTCCTTCACGACAATGCAAGGTGCCATACCATTCCATTAACGCGTGAGAAGCTGAAAACATTTTACTCGATGGCGCTAGGCACCCTTCTTACTTTGTGACTACTATGTGTTTGGACACAAATACAGAAGTGCTGGGAGGACAGCGATTTGATGATGGTGCAAACATAAAGGAGTTTGTGCGTAACTGGCTACAAACACGCACCTCTTCTTTTTACGAGGAAGGAATAAAAACATCAAATTGATGGGAAAAATCTCCATTACGTTGATATAATATCCTAATATATAATATATAATTAGTAATAATTAGTATATAATATGATATAACAATTTTGTAATTTTTTTATTGAGTACATTACAATTTAAATGAAATACTGTGCTTTATATTCAATCCACCGTCATATGTAAAGTTCCGTGTATTACAAATTGTAAGGAACATTGTATTTTAGTCTATAAATCTGTTACTGTTAATGCAAAAATGAAAATATTAACAATATTAATACATGAAAATATGCACAATTATCAAAAGTTCGGATTATGAATGTGTGCATGTGTGTTAGGAATATCCTATTTGGAAAACATTATAGCGCTCTAATTCATTACGACTTTGTGTCGGGGGTGTGGCTTTGTATTATAATAAACAATCTGCTACAACTAAATGTATTATTTACTGGATGATTTTTTTTATAATTCTATACTTGCTTGAAGTCTTCAAAAAAAGGCAACAATCCACTACTCTCCTAACAATTCATGACCCGATTAATTGAAATTGTGCACGATATGCTTGCGTTCCCTTCCTTAAACTTGATTTCTACAGAGAAGGAGCAAACAATTGACCAAACAGATGTTCAGGATTTTAGTCATGGATTGGGAAATAATTTGTAATGTTTTACAGTTTATGAGAAAAGAAGCAGCAAAAGGAATAAAAATATCAATTAAAAGTGTTTTGAAGCACTTTTTTTTACTGATGTTTTGCTTATCTTTACAACAAAAATAAAAAAAAAAAAAAAAACAGTTCACAAATAGAGTAATTAGTTCTATTATGATGTAAAACATATGTGCACATTTTAAGTAATAATGAAATGAAGTAGAATATTGAAACAAAAAATTTTGTAGCAATACTGAATATCACGAGAGAGAGAGAGAGAGAGAGAGAGAGAGAGAGAGAGAGAGAGAGAGAGAGAGAGAGAGAGAGAGAGAGACCCGTTGTGATACATTTTAAAGACAAACACAGGTTTTAAAAGACAAACAGGTTTTGGTTACTATTAGAAAGAATACTCATATGTTCACTGCACTGACACCCATAACAATAATTCTCTCCTCACATCTCAGAGCAACTCCCTCCACTCGGCCAGTACCCTCTGAGCATAAGCATTCCCATGCCCTTAACTTTCAATTTTGCTGTACACGTTGCTATGGTAGTTACTATTACCTCCCATTCCTACGTCTCCTACCCCCCCCCCCCCGAATTATATCTTCATTATTGCATAATTTATTTAATTGTTACAACAATTAGATAAGAACATAATTTTAAAATCAGCCTCATAAAATTATTATCAACACTTATTATCACGTTTAAATCAGTAGTAAACAAATCTTAATTTGATGTTACTTTGAGATGGCCTGTTCTGTTATATAACTTAGTTGAAAATTAGGACAGACCCAATATTTTAATTTCACATCAGTCCATATATTTTCTAGTACCACTATATTCGCCTTATTGTTAAAAGTAACCTTTAATTTAAGCTAATGAAAAGAACTCTCTCTAAAACAATAAGAAGGTTACAGTAATTAACAGTACTTAACAATTAAGAACTGATCTTTAAAAAACAGTCTCTTTCCACTAAGCTGTCTTTTTTATTTAAAAAAAAATTACACGGCCAATTTGTTTTGGGACTGTCTTGTAATAGAACTACAGTAGAACCTCGTTATAACAGACCCCGTTACTATGGACTTCTTTTACAACGGACACGTCTTTTACGTCGTACCCCCACCCCCTAGTAACTAAGTCAATGCACCGGAATGACTCACGTTCGCCCGCCAGTGCCGAATGACAGTTTTCAGAGACAAACACCCTTGTCAGGTATAAATCGTTGAAAGTTAAAACCCAACCCCAATCCACCACTGAATTAACTGGTTTGAGAATTAACTGATGAGATAATAACAACAAATACAGGAAACTGTTTGTTTGAATGGTAAGGGAAAGGGAGTTGAAAACAAAGAAAGGTTAACGCCTTAGCCAGATATATTTTCACTCCCACCACTACTGGTCAGTATTGTTCAGTTGTTTGTCGCGCACAGTCACACGTCCTGCCTATAACTTTTTTTAATTTATTCAAATCATGTCGTTAAGTAAGCCAAGTGTAGGACAGAAACGGAAGTGTAAGGCGCTCAGTCTTCAAGATAAACTCTCCAGTATAGAAAAATTAGAAAAAGGAGCGTCTGTTTCTAGCATTTGTCGTGAGTATGAAATCGCAAAACAAACCGTATCGGACATTAAAAAATCAAAAAATGACATTCGTAACTTTGTTCTCAAGTTCAATGTAGAAAAGGAGAAGAGTGCAGCTAAGCGTATGCGGCTGCCTTCTATGGCAACACTGGATGATGCAGTCTACAAGTGGTTCTCTCAGCTTCGTTCATGTGGAATGGGTGTTAGGGGAATTGAAATTCAAGCGGCTGCCGAAAGACTCTCCAAACAGATGGGACTTGAACAGTTTAAAGCGACCTCTGGTTGGCTATTTAGGTTTCGTCGACATCACAACATTTCAAACAAGATTAGTGGGGAAATTCTTAGCGCAGACTTTGAAGCTGCTGAGCCTTTTATAAAAGAATTACACGATTTGATTAAAAAAGAAGGTTATCAATTGAGCCAAATTTATAACTTTGATGAGACAGGTTTGTTTTGGAGAACTCTACCTGACAATACACAAGCTTCAAAAGCCGAAAAAACTACGCCTGGTCGAAAAGTCAGCAAGGAGCGTGTGTCAGTTTTGTTGTGTGCAAATGCAGACGCCACTCATATGCTTAAACTTGCTATCGTTGGTAAAAGCAAAAAACCAAGGGCACTTAAAAAGGTGATGGACAATTTACCAGTTCACTATTATAGTTCCCGAAATGCGTGGTTTACAACTGAAATAACATGTGATTGGTTTCATAAGAAAGCTGTGCCAGCAATTATAAACCACCAAATGGAAATTTTGAACATTCCAAAAGAAAAAATAAAAGCTTTGGTTCTTTTCTTTTGGATAACGCACCAACTCACCCTGATGTTGACAAACTCTGCAGTCGAGACAAAAAGATAAAGTGTAAGTTCCTGCCTCCAAACACAACATCCCTGTTTCAGCCCATGGACCAAGGAGTAATTTATACTGCCAAGCGGGTTTATAGAAAAAAATTTCTCAATGAAATCTTAGAAGTTGATGAGCCATCCGCTGCTGAAGAAGATAGAAGAGGCCAAAAGACCCTTCAATAAACTTGAAAGCCTACAACATTCGGTCTATGATTCACAACTTTGCTGATGCTGTAAAAGAAATTAAACCAACTACTTTGGTGAACTCATGGAAAAAACTGTTAAAGAATGAAGAAGCATGTTTAGAAATAGAAAATTGTGAGACAGAAGATTTCCGTGAAACTTTGCAAAGAGGAGGGGAGGAAGAAGTTTTATTGGAAGATGTGGAGACCTGGCTTGAAGAAGATGAAGATGACCCTGGATTCCACTTGTTGACGGAAGAGGAGATTGTTGGCAGTGTCACTGAGAAAGAAGACTCTTCGGAGGATGAGGAGGAAGACAATACTCAGGCAACAATAAAAGTGAGTGAAGTGAAAGATCATTTAAATTTTGTCACTGAATATGTTGAACAATTAAAAAATGAAAATGTGTTTGCTTACTATGAACACTTGCAGCATCTTCGTCAGTTACTGACCAACGAAATAAATAACAAACAAACAACAAAAAATCAATACTTTTTTCAAACCAGTTAATGTTAGTAGTAATAACCTAATGAATAATAATGAAACAGGCCCTTCTTGTTCAAGAGAATAAAACAATAGAATGTATATAAAGTTTCAATTCTGGTCTATAATGTAAATATGAACAGTATGATCTCATCTGTCATGTATGCTATGTAAAATGATGTCAAGTAAAAATAACACGTTTTATACTAATTTACCGAGTTTTACTGATGTAAATACGACCTAACAAGACTTATTTGTTATATAACGGACTTTCATTACAACAGACAACCTTTAGACCCAATTAGTCCGTTATAATGAGGTTCTACTGTATTTATTATTCATGAGAACTTTATGAACACTGTTATAAAATTAAACATCTTCTTAAAAATAATGAGCACTGATCTATGAATCTGTTATTAAATGTCCTGTGAGTGATGTTTTATAAAACTGTTTTTTAGGAATATAGTTTAAACATGTTTAGTTAACAACAAGTAAAATATTTAACTATCACTTATTATAAACATGTTTAAAGATGTTTATGGCTGAGTATGTAATATTCCTAATTAAAACAGTTGCATTAAGATAAACTTTTGCATAGAGTACTATGTCCTCAATTTCATTGGTTCAGAAAGTACCAAGACATTTAATACTTTGAAACAGCTGACTGAGCAAAGTGGAGTCTTAGTTCCCTTTACTCCCTTTCCTGAAAGAACGAGAAGTGGAGGGAACCGAATCATAACTGTAGAGTTGTAGAGTGGCTGAGTGTGTGAGATCACGTTTCACGAAGGTGTGAAGAACATGCAGGTGCACTGTCATAGCAAAGATGCCAGTCATCACTGCTTCCGTTTACTGCTCACTGCATCACTCAACCTATGAAGAATTTTTACCCCTTAGTAATTGTCTGACCTAGAGGAGAATACTCATGATGGACCACACTTTCATGATAGACAGTCACCATCGCCTTGGTGTTGCTTCCAAACTGTAGATTATTTCTTTAGAATCCCGGCCACCTTCAAGGCATCAATCTTCTTCTGTCTCCTCAACCAAGAGGTTGGTGGACTTACTATTTCTTACTTTCCGTGACAGTCTCTTGATCACCACATACCTTCTTCCTTCTTTAACCCCATCCACATTCTCCTGCCTCGGTCTTCCCCTCCCACTATGCCCCTCAATCAGGGTGGTACACCAGTTTTAATGGTGTAGCAGGTGATCAACTACAAAGTTTGTTAAATAGAAACACATTTGATCTGCGCAGCCATCACTTTGTCACCATGGCAATGGAATTCATTTGTTTATATTGTCTGTTTCAGTACTAGCAACGCGTCTGTCAAAAATATTTGCAGTTTGCTCTTTTCTAAGCGTTGTGATTGGGTTGAAAAATGGCATCTATGACAGAAAATCTGTCCAAAAATAATCTGCATGCCATTATTCGGTTTTTGGGCGTCAGCCAATGGAATGTTATACAAGAATGAAATCTGTATATAGTCACTATAGTTATTCTCATACGGCAGTGGTTGAATGGTGCAATAAATTTCGACAAGGAAGAGAATCCACTCAAGATTTAGCCCATCCCGGACCTGCATGTGTTGCACCATCAGATGAAAATGTGAGACAGCAAATGGGCGCATCAAAGTTAGAGAACTTTCTCAAATGTTGAGCATCAGTGTGGGAACTGTTCATTCCATCTTCATAGTCTTGGCTATCACAAAGATCCTGCTCAGTGGATTCCACGACTGCTTACTGATGAGCATACAAATTTGTGTTCGGCCTTATAATTACAGCATTTGATGCGCTATCAACAACAAGGTAATGCCTTTCTACACCAAACTGTTGCCGATGATGAGTCTTGATGTTATCACTATGAAGCAAAATCCAAACGTTAGAGTATGCAGTGGAAGCATGCACAATCTCTGAAGGTGAAAAAACGTCAGTCCCAACCTTTGGTATAGGAAACGTAATGGTGACCGTATTTTTTTATTATCAGGGTCTGCTGCTCTTAGATTTTAAAGAACTTGGCGTCAACACCAATGCTGAGCGATATCCAAATCAGTTAAAACGCTTATGGGTCAGCATCAAGAATAAACATCCCCGGAAGCTCATAAATGGTATCATTCTTCTGCATGATAATGCTCGACCCATGTAGCCCAGACGATTCAAGATCTGCTTGGTCGTATGAAGTGGGAAGTCTTACAACATCCACCTTACAGTGCGATTATCATGTTTTTGGCCCATTAAAGAAATCACTAAAAGGACGGCGGTTCAAATCGGATGCTGAGGTAGAGTTTGCTGTTAGCGAATGGTTCCGCAAACAGCCACAACAATTTTACCAGCAGGGAATCTACAGATTAGTGCAACAGTGGGACTCGTGCCTTAATGTTAATGGACACTTCTTTTAAAATCGTTGAATAAAAAAATGCTTTACAGCCTCTAAATATGTTTCTATTGAACAATCCTTGTATATTACTTCTCCTTCCCACAATGGATCCAATCGACGTCCTTTTTCATTCACTCTCCTCAGAACCTCAAAGCAACAATACCACACTTTAATTTCAGCATCACTCACGGAATCCTTCCCAAAGATCCTGTTAGTCGATCAAATGGTTTCTACTGATGAATGTCCAAGTTAATAAAGCAAACCTCGATGCAGATTAGCTGATCTAGTCAATCGGTCATTGCGAATACAACAGTCACACAAAACACAAGTTTACTTGATGGTGTATCACTGGTGCAGTAGCCTGTGTGCAAGGTAAAATCTCCTCTGTTGGCTAGACAATTCTGTGAAGGTCATATGGTGCATGTTATTGAGATAGTCGAGATAGCTGGGTACTTTCTGGACAGCATTCATAACATTTCTTTACGATGACAAAACCACAACATTAGTTGAACAATCAAGCTTATCAGAAATAAAAACATGATGTATTATCTCCACAGTTAATACGAGACATCTACAATTATACTCTTAGAATGTAAAGTTAAAGTGCAGAAAACCGTGTCATGTTCATTCACAACTCGAACTGGACTCCGACAAGGAGATCTTGTCATGCTTGCTATTTAATCTAGCACTAGAAAAGCGATAAAACACACAAACACCAAAAACACAAGACAAAAAACACCAAAAACTCCCAAATAAACACAAGAGGTATGATCCTAAACAAAAGTATACAGCTCTTAGCATACACAAACAATATTGATCTAATTGCCAAGACAAAAGAGATCTCATTAGTGCCTTTACAGCAGTAGAGGAAGCCTCAAGTAAAATTGGACTGCAGATAAACTTGGTGAAAACAAAATAGTCAACTCCCGATTTTCCGGGATCGGTTCAACCGGGTTCCGGATCAACTGGGAAAAATATATGATTTAAAAAAATTGTATTTTAGCAAAAATATTGATACATACTACGCTTATAATGACTTTAATTATAGGCTTTCTTAAGCTTATTATTTTCAGTGTAGTACTGTAGCAAATAAATCACTAGTTGTAATTATTATAAGCAAATGACAGTCTGTTTAATGTGTTACGATACAATTTGATGCCCTCTAACACCGCACGCGTGCGCGATTAGAAGACGCACCGCACTGCATCAAATCGCACGGCTCATCTTAGCACAAACTGGCTTTAGGCGCAGACAGAGCGTAGCGGCGTGTGCCGAGTTTGACCTTGACAGTCCAGTCGTCAGTCATTCTTTGCATTGTGACTCGGTAATTCGTGCTTAACCGAATTGTTTACCCTCACGTGGTTTTGTTGTGTTAGCATGTTTTGTTTGTGATTCAAGTTTCAAAATGGATAAAAACTGTAACTGTTTTATCGATTCAGAAAAAAACTAGAGAGTATAGAAAAATATGAGAAGGGCCAAACTGTGAAATCGTTAAAGGACGAATATGGAATTGGTGATCAAACGGTTCGTGAGTTGGTTAAGAAAAAGGTGGAACTTTTAAAATTTGCGTGTTCATCTGGAATGAAGAAACGGAAAACTATGAAGTCAACATACGAAGACTTGGACCGAGCTTTACTCGAGTGGTTCAATAATCAACGAGCACAAGGGAATCCTGTAAATGGACAAATATGCGCCAAAAAAGCTGTTTTTCTTTTCGAAGCTTTAGGCCTAGAAGGAAATTTCGACGCATCATCTGTCTGGTTGTGACACGTTTCAAACAATGTCACGGCATAAGAGAGTTGAAAATTCGTGGAGAAAAATTGAGTGGCGATCAGACACCACCAGAATAGTTTTGCAAAGACTTTAATCAGTTTATTTTGGATGAAAATTTACAACCAACACAAATTTACAATTCCGACGAGTAGAGATTATTTTGGAAGTGCTTACCGACGAAAACTTTAGCGTCTGAAAATGAAAAAAGTGCGCCGGGACACAAAGTTAGTAAGGAACGAATAACAGTAATGTGTTGCTCTAACCAGACTGGGACACATATTAAACACCTAGCGATAGGGAAAAAAAACACGATCATTTAAAGGAACACGAGCAGTTAACATGCCTGTAATTTACTACAATCAAAAGAAATGTTGGATGAATAAAGACAATTTTTATGATTGGTTCCACAATAAGTTTTATCCACAAGTTCGAGAGAGTTTTTAAAATCACAAGGACTTCTCCAAAAAGCAGTTTTAGTATTAGACAATCCTAAATCACATCCAAGTGAAATGTTGTTCAGATCCAACGACGGACAGATCGTTGTTAAATACCTGCCGCCCAATGTTACAGCCTTGCTCCAGCCAATGGATCAAGGGGTAATAGCTACTAACTATCGGTCAAGTATTTTGAGAAAGTTTATAGAGGAAGGGAATGATTTGAAGACCTTTTTTAAGGGGCTAAGTGTTCTGGGCGCGATCTAAGAGACTGCAGCTGCGTGGGACAAAGTTAAACCCACAACGATGACAAAGTCGTGAAAAAAATATTTCCCGACATATCGGAGGATGAGGATTTTGCTACGTTTGAGGATGACGTTGCAACCTCAGCTGACTTGGCCCAGTTAGCAAACACTGTCCCAGGCGGTGAAAACGGTGATCAAGATAACATAAACGAGTGGTTTGAAGTCGACGCTAACATGCCCGCGTTTGATGTTTTGACAGACGATGAAATATTGATGTGCGCACAGGGCGTAGCAGAAAGTAAGAGTGGTAGTGATGATGAGTGGGAGGGGAGTGACGAATGTGTTTCCGAGCCCAAAGTCACACACGGGACAGTGCTCAGTTACGTGGAAGGGCTTCTTGACTATTTAGGACAAGAAGACACTTTGTTGTGCGACAAGTTAGTTTTATGCAAAATAAGGTCGTCTATTTTAAAGAAAACAACAAATGCTAAGAAGCAAAAATTATTACCAGATTATTTTCAGCGTGTATAAACAGCGACTCTGTACATATTGTTCTGCTTGTAAATATACTATTTTAATTGACAAAAACGTGATTTTACTAATTTTTATTGTGTAATAAAAGGTATGTATTACTTTACTGTATGCACATATTTTATTTTTAACTAAGACCTTCATTTAAGCACTAGGTAACAATTTTTGCTTTAACCGGGATTTTGACTTATCCATGATCACCCTGCCGGTGATTATCCCGGATAATCAGTACCGTCTGGCCGCGACTGGATGATTGAAGCTGCTCTTCCCCACCACACGGCCGCTTGTAAGCGAAGTACGGTAAAATACGTGTACTATAGGGGTACCACAGACAAAAAATAGTTCCAGTGCGCATGCGCTGGCTTGGCGGAGAAGGCTCTCACCCCCACCATGTCCGTTAACAAACTTGACGGCTGTGTAAGCGGCCGCAGCGGCGACTGTGTTATTCAGTTAGATGTTTATACATATTTATGAATAATTTGAGATTTTGTTTAATATATAGGATTTCTTAACAAATAGCCTACAGCAAAACATCCATTACCCGTTTTAATTCGGAATGTGCAAAGCACGGTTGTCAGAAAACACGGTTAATCCACTGATCCTTCCATGTGTCGTTGTGGCTTCCGGAAATTGTAACGATCAGCATAATTGCGTCACTATAGGATCAGAACTGATCAACATGTGTACACATATCCACCGCATACTTGCGTGCATAATTTACACGTACTGGACGAACGGGTAGTAATTTTGAACAAAAATATTTGTGAGGATGAGAACAAATAGGTACCGGTATTGTAAATAATGAAAAGAAACGTAAACTGATAAAATATACTTTATTTCGATTTATGTAATGTGTAATTTTGTTAAAATTAACGTGAGCAGGAAAAATATTACGTATGCAAGAAAAGAATATTCTAAAAGCACGTGTACAGAGAAAACGAAACTTATAAAAATCACGAAAACACTACGAGCTTTTCCATTAAATTAAAACGGTAATAATTTTTCAATGCCGCAATTACACCCTGGTTCAAGGACTCACAAAAACTAAAGAACATTGAATTTAAAAACAGCTTTTATTTCATCATCATCCAATAAATAATAGATCTGATTATAATGGGTGGAGAAGGATGTTATCAATTAATAAAACTGCCTTATTCAGTAAACCGAATGACAACTGTTTAAAACCATGATTTTAAAATGTGTCTGTCCATATGAACACCTTTTTTGATGATGATAATAATGAACCACCAAAAGACTTGTGTCAATTTCGTCAAACATAGCTGCTTTTTTGCTTTCTCTAAAACTTGCAGTTTTAATTTATGCGTACCGGCAGCGATAGTAGCGCATTAAGTAGTCTTTCTCTCTTTGCTGATTTTGTGTCAAACAACGCTTGACACAAGTGTTTTACGACATACGATGATGATTGAGAATGTATTTAAATGAAAGTAGATATTACATTGGCAAAATTTCAGTTACTGGTTAAAAACATTTAACTGTGAAAATACATCTATTCTAAACGAAATAATTCGTGCAAAAGCCGTATTTCACTTTGTCTGGCTCATTACCATCTCGATATGAATCCTTCAGACTTCGTCTGGGGAGATATTAAAGGAGAACTTGCACGTAATTGTAGTGAATTATCTTTAGACAAAAAGCAGAATTGTTGTGAAAAATATTTGAAAATTGTACAATACAAAAGTTGAAAAAGTATTGTGCCATACAAAAAAATTGAAGAACTGTAGTGGATTACGGACGATTTTATAGACGAAGAAATGGACAAAATAATTATTTTTATGAGAGAAATTCACATCCAAGTACAAATAAATATTCAGATGACGAATAGGCAAGAAAAATGAATACCATAAATATTTATCAATTATTTTCTTATTATTAATAATTATAAATAATTCAAGTTAGTTTATCATTTAAAATGTTTAACGAACATTAATTTTTGCTACTGTGATAGGCACCTCGATTTACACAGGTGGTTGCTTTATGAATTGTTTTTAAAGTATGCCTTACATCAATTTTAGGGTTGGGTTCTATTAATATTATTTTTAAATTATGTACGGTACAAAAAAAGGATTTTTAGAATTTGTTAATATATTTTATAGGAACGTGCATAATTATATTATGATTTGTTACTTCCATAGTCTGTTACAAATTAATAGTACATGTAAGTTACCGCACACTAGGAACGAGTTATTGCCGGTATACAAATATCATGAGTAAAATACTGCAGTAAACAGTGTGACTGATGACAATGGAGGGGGTAACGTTCCCCCTTCGTTGTGACGCGGTTGTGGCGGCAATCCCTACTCCAACTATTTTTTGTTTGCGGTCGAGCTATAGCTGTTTGGTTTGCCTACGCTATACCCTGATTAACGAAAGAAAGTGACTGGCGGAGCGGCCGCGCGGCGACCGAGTTTGTAGTAAAAACATTCCACTTAATAACCTCGTGGAAACGTAAAATACAGGGCTAGAAATGTCTAATGAACTGTATTTTTATCATCAATTAAAGACGTTTTTAACAAAGTTTTCTAATTTTTTAAATCTTTTTTCAATTAATTTACATTGAGAGTTAAATAAAAAAAATACACGAATTTGAATTAAAAATTTAGGGTTTATCGTTTTTATTACGTAAGAACTCAGAGGTTAAGCATCGGAAAAACATTTCTTGTAGACAAATGGTAGTCCACCTTCTTTAGTACAATATATCAAAAATTGATATTCCTACGAATAATATTAACGACGTTATTAATTTTTTCCAAATGTACTGTTAACTCCGTTATTAATAATTTTTTCATCGAGTTTTTTCACTGTAAGCATAATAAAATTGTATTCATCAATAAAAAGTGGTATGTAACCTTCAAATATTACGAAATATAATCGCAGTCAGTTAATATAGGAAAATTAGAACTAACATTGCTCAACGGCGAGCCATCGAGTCAAGGTACAGTAACAGCCCAAAGAAAGTGGTGCATACGCTCACGGCTCACGCATTAACACAGCCTACTTGCTACGAGTCACCAACCTCTCATATAAATATACAGAGATTTTAGTTATCTGTCTACTTATTTAATATAAATAAACAAATTCCACAGGATTTGCTTCTAAAGTACATGGTAATATGATTTTGTTAGGAATGCGTGAATGCGTTGAGAGAGCAAGAGAGAGCTAAATACCTGGCCTGCTTCTCCCACCTTACCCAATGCTCGGTCTTCAAATTGCGGCCAGACAGTAGTTGCCTGTATACCTATGCTGCCAACAAACTACCATTAAACCCAACCCTTCAAAACCTTGAAACAGGCACAAAAAATATAGAGGCAGTAAAAGAGTTCATATATCTTGGCTCCCAGATAAACAGCACTAATGACATCAACACTGAAATAAGAGAAGAATATATCCCGCAAATAAAACATGTTATGGATTAAAAAAGCAACTGACATCTAGCTTCATCTCAAGAAGCACAAAATGCCACATCTACAAAACACTTATCCAGGCCCGTGCTGACATATGCTTCAGAAACCTGGACAATGACAAAAAATAGTGAGAGACTTCTAGGTTGCTAGGAACAATATTTAGAAGAGTACAAGAAAATGGAATGTGGCGCAGGAACTATAATTATGAACTATACCATCTTTACAAAGAGCCGGACATTGTCAGGATAATCAAAATACACAGGCTAAGGTGGGTTGAACACATGGAGAGAATGGAGGAAGGACAGCCTACGAAACATATTTTCTACCAGAAACCAATGGGTAGTAAAAAAAGGTGGAAGACCTTAAAATAGATTCGAAGACCAGATAGAGGAGGACCTGGCTGAATATAAGAAACTGGAAAGCCAGGGCATGCAATAGGGAGGAATGGAATCGACTCTTGGAGCACGCCAAGACCCACCAAGGGTTGTAGAGCCACGGCTGATGATGACAATTATACTCTACTTTTTTAGGTTCTACAGCAATCGTCAAATTTTATGAAAGTTTACTCAACTTGTATACACTTCACTAGAATACTACTTACAACTTACAATTCACCAAGTATAAAGACTATACTCTGCTGATCTTGCTTGTTGGTTATACCAATGTAGAACGACTGGGAGGGTGTTAGTATGTGCAGTTAGTTAGTTCTCAAGTGAAAACATTACTTACACAATTGTACAGTTCTAATATACTAAGTACACTGAAGTGGTTACTTTTTGCAAATTCTTCATGCATCCCTTTGGTTAATACGTGTAAAAAATCAACTCATCAGTGTAATGGGTCTAAATTTACCTAAATATTATTGTGTAATTTCATAAATTCTATAACATGTAAAGATGAGGCCCCTTTGAGGTGACGCGATAGCCAGTAAATATTTTCATGACCATGTATGTATGGTTATGCAGTAAAAAACGAAAATCTATTTATAGCCACTGATTAATTCCACCAGTATGTTGTTGACGACGAACAGTTAATTACGAGTTAAAAAGGTGATACCAAACTCAGCGGAACGTTACAGTACTGAGGACGAGACGAATAGCGGGGAGCGGAGAGAACCAGCTTAGAGACGAGCAAAACGGAAATTTGTAACACTGAACGCCAGTCGACCACCATCTTTTGCACAGTGTAGCAGCGAAAAAGTTACGTAACGTAATTGCGGGCGCCCGCATACAACAAAAATGTGAATCTTTCTATATATTTCAAAGTGACAACAGTATTTGGTTAAATATTCATCAATAACAGTAAATAATTAAAGTAAATTGTCAGTTCGGCAGTAACACGTAAAAATGTAACAGTGAAAACAGCAGAACAATGCATGCCACAAGGAGACGTCCCGTGTGGTGAAATTCTACGCAGCATAATCAAGGGAAGTAGACATTTCAACAATATGTATACCATTTCAACATTTTAAAATACTGGCTTTTTCATAAATTATAAAGTTGAGCTCAACCAAAATAAAAAATAAGTAAACGTGTATGTTAGTGTGAACGAAAAAATATGAAAATAGGCCTAACAAGAAGTGTTGAGTTTGCATAACTTTTGATATACGTAGTAGTATTTTGATGTCATAGTTTATTGATAATCAGTTTTACGCCTTAAGGCGGAATAAGTGTGTTCATGATCTTTTTTATGTTCTCAAAGAAAAATAAATAATGCTATATTTACTTGATTTGCGCATTGTTATTTGTATTTGCCCACTGTTCTCTGCCTAAGTACACTAAACGAATCCCTGGACCAAACATTACATATAATCATATTCATTTAATTATTAATAACCGATAAGATTTCAGTTGACGTCTGAAAAGATACAAATTTTAATAGTCAAGTAATGAGTAAGACTACAAATGGCGCCCGAGTGACAGTGACATTGTAAATTTACATTATTTAAATTAAAGTTGATTTACAATTTAGTCGAAAAATGGCAGAGAAAGACGCAAATACAAATTTAGATGAAAGTGCAGAGGTAGGATCAGTGTTGAATGTTACACAAGATAGTATGATAACCATGAGTGAAAATGTCGAGAGCGTAGGCGAAATAGTGAATGTAAATGAAACAGTTGAAGCTGAATGTAGTAGAAATAACGAGATAAATATATTTAATCAATTAGCGTTGATGACGGAAATGATGTCAGGAATGAAAACTGAAATCAAATCAGAGATAAATGCAAATAGCGTATAAATGAATAATAAGTTTGACCAACAAAACACGAGTTTAAATGAATTTAAAATTGAAATAAAGTCAAAAATAAATGCTAGTAACATAGAGCTGAAAACGGAAATAAACAAACAAGACGAAAAATTAAGAGAAATAAATAACGAATTTGTAAACATAAGAAGTGAAATAGAAATGAGTAAATTAAGTATGAATAACCAATTTAAAAGTATAAGTGAGAATTTTAATGGAGTGAGTGAGAAATTCGTGGAAATAAATAAGAAACTAGAAAATATAGGAGTTGAATTAAACCAGATGAGTGGGTGTAGTGGTGTCAGAACTAATGAACCAGTGAGTGTGACGAAAATGAAAATGATGAAATAACAGACGACCAGGGTGTCAATAATAAAATAACGAAAAATTACGAAGAAATAATTAACGAGGTAGGTGTTAGTTATAAAGATGAATTAACAAGTAATAGTGGTAAGATAGTTGAAAATGAGATATATAAAAGTAATACAGTGAACATAAATAGTGATGATGATAATATAGGAACAGTGAAAAAGAGTGAGAGAGTAGAAATCAGTATTTGTAAATTAGAGAGAGAATATGAAGAGAATTATTTTGTAGATATAGGGCAGAGGGTAAATGTTCCCCAGGTTTATTGTAAACCAAGAAGTTTACAAATGTTTTTGAAGGGCAAGAGTCCCTTAGAGGAAACCAATGTGTTTTCAAGTAGTCCCTTAATTTTTAGTAGGTGTTTTTGATTTAGCACCCTCTGTACGGAATGATAGAAAAAGTATGAAATGGTGTTATGACGAAAGGTATGTTGATAGGAAGATAGAGTTATTTGAGATTGGTAGAAGGTATAAAGAATTAGTAGAGAGGTTAGATATTGAGAGAGTTAGTGATAATAAGTACTTACCTTGCGAAATAGTTAGTGCAGCAAATGATGATAAGATTGATGATATTGATTACTTACCTTGTGTCGAAACTGGTACAGCAGCAGATGATAATAATGATGAAATTATAATTGACCTAACTGTGACAGATCATACTAAAGGTGACATGACTATACTCGGTGGTGACAAATTATATGATTTAATAATATGGAATAATCCTGTTGGTATTGTGGAAGGGTATAAGAATTTGAATAATCTTTATATTGATAGAAATGATATAATGAATTTAATAAAAAATGAATTGTGTAGACGTAAGACCAGGTTATTGTTCGATGATGGTGGGTAAACAATTAATGTTTATGAACGTTTAACTATGTGATTAGTGGTTCTGAATTGGACTGTTTTATGAAATGATTTGTGGTAAACGATAACAAATAATAATGTGTATTGTATACTTTTGTGTTGATATTAAATGTAATGATGTAACAAGGTGAAGTATACTCAACTTTGAGAATTTTATTAAGTAATGAAATGTGTTTGACAAAATAATTGAATAAATTTGAAAGGAGATAATAAATGAAATATGGTACAAGATGATTGTTGATAACAAATTAAAAAATTGTTTGAGAATTTAATGGTGTAGTAAATGATAAATAATTGATGATTGATTATTAAAAAGTTCAATTGAGATTAAAGTGTAATGTCTATAATTTTATATGCAAATTTAAAGATGAATTGTTTATTTTGAGGTGATAATGTTTAATGTATAAAATCTTATGTAGAATGAATGTTGATAATAAATTTGAATTTTTGGAGAATCTAATGGTATAAGGAGTGGTAAATAATTAAAGGTTGAGTGTTAACAGGTTCAATTGAAATTAAAGTTTTGGAATGTTTGGAAATTTTATTCAGATGCAACTGAGATGTTTATTTTAATGTAATGAGGTTTATGTTCATTGTGAGTGTTTACTATGTTTTATTATGTTAGTGTGTAGGAATCTAAAACATATATTGCATATAAGATATATGGTAAATGCGATTCCCCATTTTCGGGCAGTCAAGGCTTCACCGAACCCTGAACGTGGATTTGGCTTAATATTCTAAATTGGTGAACTTAGAAATACAACTGGGGGGTTTAGATCAGGGGAATCTAAGATTATAGAACTTTGGAACACGGCTATATACCTAAGTATGGGTGACAGACCGATTAAGGCAGTGTGAATGTTAACGTAGTAGGATTACTGGTATCCGGGATATCAGTAATGCCGAATTTTGTATAACGCTAAAGCAAGGATGGGGGAGAAAGAAAAGAAAAAGTGTTCACCCCTTCCGCTTCAGTCCTTGTAGAGGCAACTGGGCGCTACAATCCAGGGGGGGTTATAGTGTGTGTGGAAGGAGGAATTTAAAATAAATTCATAATTTAATAAATTATGTGATGATGAAGAAGGTGGTTACTAGGTTGTGAGTAACGAAATATTAAAATGAGTTACATCAATAATGTAGAGTATGTAATTAATTTTCTGATGTAAATGAATGATGTGTTGACGAGGAGTATTTATTTTAATGTATTAAAGAGTAATATGAAGATACTTAACGATTGTTAAGTAAGTAATTTGATCTAATGTAGTTGATTTAATGTGTTTTACTCTAAATAAGGAGTTTGTTAATTTTGAAATGTGAGTGGAATATTTTTAATGGAAGGTATTTATGCGCTGTAATGGAAATGTTTATTTAAATTTTAAAGGGAATCAGAGCGATCATTTTGAATTTCGGGGTAAGAGTTAAAAGAAAGAAGATTATTCAGAATGTTGGTGTGTAATTCTTATAATGTATTATACTTAGACTAAGTATTCATCCATATGTAAGATAAAGAAAAAAAAACTCAGTGCTTCTTAATGCAAACCAACACAGCTAAGGGGAACCAGATCAGTTAGGGATACCAGGCCACTATTTGATATTTTTGATTTCATGTTTCAGTTTCTGGTGATGCTGTGGCAGCGGTCCTGTGCTGGCCTGCATGTCAAAGCAGGAGCGTCAAGTGCCTGTCTGGCCTTGTGGTGTTGGAATCTCGAAAGAGAAGTCCAGTAAGGTCATTCAGGTGCGGTCACAGTCACTGGACCAGGGGTAAGTTAACCACAATTTTGAATAAAACATATGGGGGTTGTGGCGACATATTTTGGCTGATCCCTTTAGAAAGTATGAGAGTGTCAATGAGAGCTTTTATGCTTCGGCATAAATCCTCTCATTGGGGGGGGGGGGTTATTGTAATGGGTCTAAATTTACCTAAATATTATTGTGTAATTTCATAAATTCTATAACATGTAAAGATGAGGCCCCTTTGAGGTGACGCGATAGCCAGTAAATATTTTCATGACCATGTATGGTTATGCAGTAAAAGACGAAAATCTATTTATAGCCAGTGATTAATTCCACCAGTATGTTGTTGACGACGAACAGTTAATTACGAGTTAAAAAGGTGATACCAAACTCAGCGGAACGTTACAGTACTGAGGACGAGACGAATAGCGGGGAGCGGAGAGAACCACCTTAGAGACGAACAAAACAGAAATTTGTAACACTGAACGCCAGTCGACCACCATCTTTTGCACAGTGTAGCAGCGAAAAAGTTACGTAACGTAATCGCGGGCGCCCGCATACAACAAAAATGTGAATCTTTCTATATATTTCAAAGTGAAAACAGTATTTGGTTAAATATTCATCAATAACAGTAAATAATTAAAGTAAATTGTCAGTTCGGCAGTAACACGTAAAAATGTAACAGTGAAAACAGCAGAACAATGCATGCCACAAGGAGACGTCCCGTGTGGTGAAATTCTACGCAGCATAATCAAGGGAAGCAGACATTTCAACAATATGTATACCATTTCAACATTTTAAAATACTGGCTTTTTCATAAATTATAAAGTTGAGCTCAACAAAAATAAAAAATAAGTAAATGTGTATGTTAGTGTGAACGAAAAAATATGAAAATAGGACTAACAAGAAGTGTTGAGTTTGCATAACTTTTGATATACGTAGTAGTATTTTGATGTCGTAGTTTATTGATAATCAGTTTTACGCCTTAAGGCGGAATAAGTGTGTTCATGATCTTTTTTATGTTCTCAAAGAAAAATAAATAATGCTATATTTACTTGATTTGCGCATTGTTATTTGTATTTGCCCACTGTTCTCTGCCTAAGTACACTAAACGAATCCCTGGACCTAACATTACCTATAATAATATTCATTTAATTATTAATAACTGATAAGATTTCAGTTGACGTCTGAAAAGATACAAATTTTAATAGTCAAGTAATGAGTAAGACTATATCCGTAAATTATGTTATTTGGCAAACACAAAGATGTGTTTCATGTACAGATAGATTTTTGACCAGAATCACGAATTTTTGCGTCAACCATGCATATTACAATATTCAGTGTTTATACACTAGCAAATAATCACAACTTAGTTTTGTCCAAGAAGTCATGGATGTTATTGTATTTCTACTTTTCAAGTAATATCAGTTTTATCTAAAGAGCAGCATTTGGTTTCTGTTTGGTTATTCCTATATTTTTCATTTGCACAGTGAAATGAATCGGTCCAAAGCATCTTCTTCCATGATTTCTGTAGAAAGGGAAGTCAAGTCATAGTCAAAGACAGAAAGTCATGTCATAATTTGTAACGTGTATAAGTTTAGGAAAATAAAGAAACATCGGTAGAAGGTTACACAAGCCCTTCTGCTCAGGTATGCAGTGTGTCTCTAAATTGGGTTTTTAGAATCATTAACACGTTGACGCCGATGGACGTCAATTGATGTCCTTCGAAAACTTCCGAGAATACCAATGGATGTCAACTGACGTCCTTGGAGCCGTTTTGAAATGATGTCAGGCCTAGTAGTACCCATATCATCCGCTAGATCGCATATGCATTCACTTTTGTAGGTACAGTTGACATGAAACAGCGTGCGGCAAACTGTTATGTTGGTTGGCTACACACCGCTTACGTGTCAAAATGTCAGACAAGCGTTTCTTGTAAAAAAACTTACAAAAGTACACCTTTATGAACCAATATATATTATAAACATTATGTAATGTATTGTTTAATCAACTTCTAACAAGTAAAAATTGTGAGTTTCTAGTAACAACATGTGTTTTTGCCAATATTTCTTTCTTCCAAAAACTTAACCTTTTCAAAAGCAATTTCAGGGAAAATAACCAACACAATGGCATACAGTATACACCATTTTAAAGAAGACACTTAGATCTTCTTAAAAACATAGGTAGCATATTTTTTTACTATATAGTTTAGAAGATACAACATTTTAAATATTTGCAAAAAATGGCCCGGCATGGGCGAAGGACCACTATGTTAAGGGCCCGGCGTCAAAGTGTTAAAGAAGTGTCAGCATGTACATAAGATAACAAATCTTTCAGTACTTTCCACACAAAAAAAAGTGCAAAAAGAAAATGAAAACCAATTTAGATGATTTACAAATGTCGTAAAAGGGGAAAATGACCAACATAACATTAAAAAATTGTTTTAAGAGTTTTAAAAGAACAAATCAATTATAATAGTACTACTGTAGTCAATCTAAATACTCTATTCGTCAAATGGGCTGGTGTTGATGGAAACATGCCAAAAGCAATTTATTAGGATTGCCATAATTATATGGAATCAGTAGAGGATTTTACAAAGAAAAGTGTGTGTGTGTGTGTGTGTGTGTGTGTGTGTGTGTGTGTGTGTGTGTGTGTGTGTGTGTGTGTGTGTGTGTGTGTGTGTGTGTGTGTGTGTGTGTGTGTGTGTGTGTGTGTGTGTGTGTGTGTGTGTGTGTGTGTGTGGATTTTTTTTATTAAATGCCATATGTGTTTATTGAGGTAATACAGTGCATTGTTAATTACAAATATATCAATTTATAAAACATGTCTATTTCAAAAAACAATGTGCACATGTATTATAAACATTCTGCAGCTAACAGAAATCAACAGCACACAGACAATTCATAGAGCTGGCTGTAACAGCCACTTCCCTCATGCACACCCTACCTATTCTAACGTTATCATCATTACATCATGTGCAACTGATTCACATCTGATATTACAAATACCACGACATTACAGAATGTTTTTAGTATTGTATGCAGTCAGCGTGTTATCTACTAACATTCCCCACTGTACAATGACAAACTACACTACTCTGAACTCTGAAATCTACTCTACTACACTACTCTGAAATCAAGGAATTGATTCGTGTTCAACAGTTATAACCCTCCCCGTAAACTACACGACGACAGCTGTATCAATAATTTCTTTAATTAAATAGGATACACACAAATGAAGTATTTTCCCAGTTGACTTGCACATCACAACTTCTTCTTCATCTTTAGCAACACAACAACCCATTTCTGAGCCAAGGCCTCCCGTAACAGCCTCCACCAATTGTCCCGGTCAAGTGCGGAACTGACTGGCTGAGAAACTGATAGGTTTCTGCACATAAGAGTTAGACAGATGGGATATGTGAATTCTCTGATCCAACCCCCAACCTGAAGGATCAAGAACTTTGATTTCGGAGTGCTCTTCACCTAGAGAGTTGCTTTCACCTCAGCTGACGAGCTCTCTCTGCCTGGTCCCAGTAGGCTAACTGACTCAGGCCATATGTGCATCTATTGGGCTACTATAGCCTCCTCCACCTCCACACTAGATGCACATCCTCCTGCCGATGTGCACAATCCTGCCAGGTCAGGACCCAGGATACCCCCACACTGTCCTGTCAGAACCCCTATCTCCCGTTTGCTTACCAATAGACTCTGCCGAAGGGACTGGTTTGCTTACCGATCCACAACCTTGGAGAGGGTTGGTCGGTGTACCAGGGCCCACTGACATGTAGGTGAGAGTTGAGTTGGGATGGAGAGGCTGGTGAATTTGTCTTCTGTGAAAGCATATGTTCGCGTCACACCCCCTTTGGACCCCTGCACATCACAACTATTAGGCTATTTATATGATTTTAAAAAGCAGTATTACAAAACAACCAGTGAACCAGTGAAGGTACATACTGGGTAATCCAATATGACTTTGTAACAACTCTATACTAAAGCAAAATATCGGTATGGAGAACCATACATGACTTCCATGTTCTAAGATTTATATTTAAAATCATATTCGAAATGAAATATTTCCATAGAAACTACTTCTTTCTACTTATTGCTTCAGCCTTAACGACAGTACTGTGGTCACTAACGTATACCACCTCACGTTTTTGCACTCGATTTTTACTGATGATGGCAGTCGATGGCACTGCCGAAAAGTCTGGTTTTGCAGAAAACATTGGACTACAGCTCAACAGCCCAGGAAGGAATTTTAACAAAGAACTACTTCTTTGTTGCCGATAATGTAGCACACATATAACAAATTCTCCCCCTCCCTTCAACTATAATTTTCATTAATAGAAAATTACCCCCACCTCGTTCACCTAAACTCTTCATTTATAGATATTTCATCTACGTTTCTACAGTGGATTATTATGAGCTACTTATCAGGATACTTTATTTATCAAAATTAAGTACTTTACTCTTGTTAAAACATAAAACGTTGCAGGTAAACTACCCCTTTCTCTACAAAGATCTTCACCAAAATCAATAGAACTTCAGTCCTCTACAATGCAGGGATGCATGCAAAAAAATATTTGATTCTGTTTGAATGTGCGGCAGTTATCGTTCGTTATGGAAACATTTCTCTTGTTAAAACATATAATGTTGCAGGTAAACTACACCTTTCCCTTAACCGATCTTCACCAAAATCAATAGGCCTTGAATTCTCTACAATTCAGGAAAGTATGCAAAAAATTAGGTGTGTGTGGTGGGGGTTGCTGGTGAGAGGGAATTGGCGCTGGGATTCGAATTTTGTGTTGGAATCAGTGTATCGAAAAGTATGTGTGATCTATAATGTAATTGTTCGTTTAATATGTTGTTTGGTTGTAGTGTGTGATATCTATATATTTCAAATTGTTCTGCTGTGTTTAGTTTTCTACTTTTAGGTAAGTAGTGTAGTATTTCCATGTTGTGCTCTATGTTTGTGTAACTGTGGTTTTCGTTTTGTAAATGTGTGGCAAATGTGGAATGTATGTAGTTTGTGGTGAGGGCTTTTAAATGTTCAGAATATCTAGAGGAAAAAGATCTTCCCGTCTGGCCGATGTAGAACTAGTGACAGTCATTGCAGTTTAATTTATAAACCCCTGTTTTGCTGTATGTGTCTGTGTCTTTGTTAGTATTATTTATGTGTTTCATGATGGTGTTGTTAGTTCTGTAGGCTACTTTATAATTGTGTTTCCTAAATATGTTAACAATTTTGTGTGTGTTGGAATTGTAGTATGTGAGCGTGATGTATTTACTGGGTTGTGTGCTGTTGGTTTTATGTGTTTTACTTTTTGTGTTTAGGATGCGTTTGTGTAGTTTGTTTATTAAATCGGGATTGTATCCATTTTTGACTGCTATATATTTAATTGTGTTGAGTTCTTCTTGGTAGTCATGTGTATTTAGGGGTATTGATGTGAGCCTATGGAGCATATAGTTGAAAGCTGCATGTTTGTGTTGAGTTGGGTGGTTGGAAGAGTTATGTATGACCATGTCTGTTGTGGTGGGATTTCTGTATATTTTGTATGTGTGTGTGTTGTTTGTTTTGGTAATTGTAATGTCCAGAAAGTTTATGCTATTGTTTTGTTCTAATTCAAGTGTGAATTTTAATTTTTGATGTATAGTGTTAATGTATTTGTGGAAATTTTCAATTTGTCTTTTGTTGCCGTTGTATAGGATTAAAATGTCATCAACGTATCTGTGCCAATATATTATTTTGTTGGTATATTTGTTATTGTTTAATATGTGTTCTTGTTCTATGGTATGTAAGAATATTTCGGCTAGTATACCTGATATAGGGGATCCCATGGGTAGTCCATCTGTTTGTGTGTAAACCATGTTATTGTGTGAGAAATAATTTTGTTCAGTGATAATTTTAGTGAGATGGATGATCTCTTTAATGTGTGTTTCAGGTGTGTTATTAAGTTTTAGTAACTGTTCTAATGTAGTTATAGTTTCTTTTATGGGTACATTAGTGTATAGGTTTGTTATGTCGAATGAAGCTAGTGTTGAATTGTGTGGAATGTGGACATGTTGAGTTTTATTCACCAGGTCTAAAATAAAACTCAACATGTCCACATTCCACACAATTCAACACTAGCTTCATTCGACATAACAAACCTATACACTAATGTACCCATAAAAGAAACTATAACTACATTAGAACAGTTACTAAAACTTAATAACACACCTGAAACACACATTAAAGTGATCATCCATCTCACTAAAATTATCACTGAACAAAATTATTTCTCACACAATAACATGGTTTACACACAAACAGATGGACTACTCATGGGCTCCCCTATATCAGGTATACTTGCCGAAATATTCTTACATACCATAGAACAAGAACACATATTAAACAATAACAAATATACCAACAAAATAATATATTGGCACAGATACGTTGATGACATTTTAATCCTATACAACGGCAACAAAAGACAAATTGAAAATTTCCACAAATACATTAACACTATACATCAAAAATTAAAATTCACACTTGAATTAGAACAAAACAATAGCATAAACTTTCTGGACATTACAATTACCAAAGCAAACAACACACACATACAAAATATACAGAAATCCCACCACAACAGACATGGTCATACATAACTCTTCCAACCACCCAACTCAACACAAACATGCAGCTTTCAACTATATGCTCCATAGGCTCACATCAATACCCCTAAATACACATGACTACCAAGAAGAACTCAACACAATTAAATATATAGCAGTCAAAAATGGATACAATCCCGATTTAATAAACAAACTACACAAACGCATCCTAAACACAAAAAGTAAAATACATAAAACCAACAGCACACAACCCGGTAAATACATCACACTCACATACTACAATTCCAACACAACAAAATTGTTAACACATTTAGGAAACACACTTATAAAGTAGCCTACAGAACTAACAACACCATCATGAAACACATAAATAATACTAACAAAGACACAGACACATACAGCAAAACAGGGGTTTATAAATTAAACTGCAATGACTGTCACTAGTTCTACATCGGCCAGACGGGAAGATCTTTTTCCTCTAGATATTCTGAACATTTAAAAGCCCTCACCACAAACTACATACATTCCACATTTGCCACACATTTACAAAACGAAAACCACAGTTACACAAACATAGAGCACAACATGGAAATACTACACTACTTACCTAAAAGTAGAAAACTAAACACAGCAGAACAATTTGAAATATACAGATATCACACACTACAACCAAACAACATATTAAACGAACAATTACATTATAGATCACACATAATTTTCGATACACTGATTCCAACACAAAATTCGAATCCCAGCGCCAATTCCCTCCCACCAGCAACCCCCACCACACACACCTACATCCCATAACCGTTACTGTACAGACATTTAGTATTTAAATCCCATTGAAGAAGACGAATACCACGTCGAAACGTCTGGGTAACAAAACCAAAAAGTAAGTATTCATTGTGGAAGTTTAATACATATATATATATATATATATATATATATATATATATATATATTGTAACAAATAGCCGTTAATGTCTTGTTGTTACTTATGTATGATCGATTTGTTGTTATTAATGATATTTGAGGATGTTTAAAAGCCCCACTGTTGGGTTTGTCAATTTGTAAAGAATGTAAAAAGGTTGTTGTTTCGGGGTTTAATTAAGTTTGTAGTTAATTTAAAAAAATTTAAATTAACTAATTCGATCTGTTTAAAAGGAAAATGTTTATTATGTTATTGTAGATGCGACCTCCTGCAACTCAATATTAATAAAAAAAATTTATTTATTATATCATCGCTGCAACTCTTATGTTGAACATAGCCCTGTGTTGATCAATTACTAAGTGTTTTACCAGAGAATAACTCTATATTACAGGTATCTTAGTTAATAATTCGGTAATTCTCTCCAAACCTATTCGGTCCGTATTATTTAAATTAATTCAAATGTGGCGAAGAGAATACGTTAGTTCGGCACTCTCTCGTTTCCACCAGCTGTCTACAGCAAGCGCTGCTATTCGTAATTGACTTGTTTTTATAGGTTAGTTAGTTTCACTTGATAGTTTAATCACCTTCTTTATCTGTAAATTACTCCCCCATCAAAATACAATACCTATTCTACAATAACACAGAACATCATTACATACAAGAAGGATTCTTTATTTATATTACTTTTTAATTTCCAACAGTATTCTTCACAGTTTATTTGATCGTAATATCGATCATACAATGCTGAATCGATTTGTTAATGGACTAGTACTGTATAATACAATTTAAATATAATTTTTGTTTATCTCTTATCCCAGGGTACGTGTGATTCTTTTAACGATTAGTAAGGCCAGGTAATGCAAAATTAAGGTTATTAAGTATTACAAATTGTTATTAATTCTTAATGTATAAAATTAAATATAAGCTGGTGTTACCGTACAAGGCGATGCGCAAGATAGCCGTGGCTGTTTACAACCGCATGAACTGATGAGGTTACTTTTGACTAGAAAATGTGTCCAGATTATCAATAAAGGTTGAAAGTTGATGTCCCGGAGTGTAACAGGAATTCTTCTGTTCTTCGTTCTTCTTCGCGATCCTTGTGGTTGCCGGTCCCAGTGGAATTGGTGTAGTATTATAATTTCTTCAATCTCTTGGAAGTGAGGTTTATGTCTCCACTACCAAAGGTCCTTGTGTATATTTGGTTTATATTTGTATTAATTTTGACTTCTTGTTCATTCAATAAGTATCTTGGTTCAATTGTAAATCGGGTTCATCATTATTTCTAATGGAATTAGTTTGAAGAAGAAATTAGTAATTCCGCTATCTTTGGGAGGTGTATAATTATATTTCCCGAAATCTAGTTCGGTAATTATTCATCAGTTTTGTTTGAATGGACTGGCTTTAATACATTTGATTTATTGAGGATGATTCATTTTATTTTATTTTTTTTTTTTTTTTTAAATATGTATACCGAACTGTTCCCAATAGCATATAACAATCGAATGTTAATGTTTTTTATAAATTCTTTCCTGGATTTGTATTAATTCAACTTCACCCATTAGCATATAACAATCGAATGTTGAAATCAACAAAATTTCTTGCATTTTAGTTACCCTAACAACCATTACTTTCTGTCATTGGATAATATTCGATATCCTAGAGCCAGAATTAGAAAATATTACTACTCTTTTTAAATAAAATACTCCATGCTTGGAATTACACCAAATCACATAAAACTCTCACTTAATCTGCCTTATTAAACCGTATACATTTTACTATAATTTCATCTGACTGGACTTATTAAAAAGGTATTAATTTCCTTTTACACATATTAAATTTAGGCCTATTGGTTTTATTACACCGGTTATAATTTTGTTTTGTTTTTAACTTAATTTTTCTTTACCTGACCTACTGTACAAATAGTCACTGGCTTATGGCCACTTACATCAATTTTAATTTCCTGGTTTCAATTCATTATATTATTTAGTTCATCATTGAACCCTTCATTATTTTTTAACATAACTATAAGAACTACTTGCCAACTTATTAACACTTATTGCCTTCCTGGCCAAGTTTACAAACATTATTTTAAACATCTTCATTAATCAATTAAAGTACATACATTTAACATAATATCATATCTAATACATGTACTTATACTTAATTATTTAAATACAATTTTAACATAAATAAAAGGAGTACCACTCATTAAGTACTTCTTTAAAGCAACAGCTCCACACTTACTATACACAAAACATAAAATAAATATCCTGTAAACACTATATCATGCTACAGTACAACACCAAGTACATTTTATAACACATTAAATATTAATTGAACAGTATATTATACTCAACTCCTACACATTAAACTCCTCCCATTAGACACAATGTTTATGTTTTACATCTCATACTACTCATTACATATTTTAGATTTAGGTACACTTTTGATGTTTTATTACTTAGTAACCTTACTAGGTACCTCTAATGCATTCTTCAGGTGAGATGGGCCCTCTTGTATTTAATTATAACAGGCTCTGGGCATTGTTTTAAATCATATTTACATAGTTTTTTATGTAACGTCGGGAACCTCAAATCTGTTACGTTACATAATATATAATATTAAAAAAGTGAACGAAGAGGATGTATCAACAAGATAATTAAAATTACCTTTCTTAAAACATAAAATGTTGCTGGTAAACTACCCCTTTCCCTTAACCGATCTTCACCAAAAACAATAGGTCTTGAGTACTCTACAATTCAGGGCTGTATGCAAAAAATTATTTGATTCTGTTTGCATTTGCGGCTCTTATCGTTTGCCTTAGAAAATACCCTTGTTAAAATATAAAACGTTGCAGGTAAACTACCCCTTTCCCTTAACCGATCTTCAACAAATCAACAGACCTGGAGTTCTGTATAATTCAAAAAGGTATGCAAAAGAGTAGTTGATTCTGTTTTAATGTACGGGAGTTATCGTTCGTCATAGAAAAAATTACCCTTGTTAAAACATAAAATTTTGCAGGTAAACTACCCTATTCCCTTAACCGATCTTCACCAAAACCAACAGGTCTTGAGAACTCTAAAATTCAGGGCTGTATGCTAAACATTATTTGATTCTGTTTGAATTTGCGGCTGTTATCGTTTACCATAGAAAAAATTACCCTTGATAAAAAAACGTTGCCAGTAAACTACCCCTTTCCCTTAACCGATCTTCACCAAAAACAATATGTCTTGAGTACTCTACTAATCAGGGCTGTATGCAAAAGAGTAGTTGATTCTGTTTGAATTTGCGGCTGTTATCGTTCATCATATAAAAAATTACCCTTGTTAAAACATAAAATGCTGCAGGTAAACTACCCCTTTCCCTTAACCGATCTTCACCAACAATAGGTATTGAGAACTCTACAATACAGGGCTGTATGCAAAGCATCATTAGATTCTGTTTGAATTTGCGGCTTTTATCGTTTGCCATAGAAAAAAATTACCCTTGATAAAAAACCTTTGCAGGTAAACTACCCCTTTCCCTTAACCGATATTCACAAAAACAATAGGTCTTGAGTACTCTACAAATCAGGGCTGTATGCAAAAAATTATTTGATTCTGTTTGAATTTGCGGCTGTTATCGTTTGCCATAGAAAATACCCTTGTTAAAACATAAAATGTTGCAGGTAAACTACCCATTTCCCTTAACCGATCTTCACCAAAAACAATAGGTTTTTAGAACTCTACAATTTAGGGTTGTATGCAAATAATCATTTGATTCTGTTTGAATTTGCGGCTGTTATCGTTTGCCATAGAAAATACCCTTGTTAAAACATAAAACGTTGCAGGTAAACTACCCCTTTTCCTTAACCGATCTTCAACAAAATCAACAGACCTTGAGTTCTGTATAATTCAAAAAAGGTATGCACAAGAGTAGTTGATTCTGTTTTAATATACGGCAGTTATCGTTCGTCAAAAAAAATTAACCTTGTTAAAACATAAAACGTTGCAGGTAAACAACCCTATTCCCTTAACCGATCTTCACCAAAACCAACATGTCTTGAGAACTCTACAATTCAGGGCTGTATGCAAAACATCATTAGATTCTGTTTGAATTTGCGGCTTTTATCGTTTGCCATAGAAAAAAATTACCCTTGATAAAAAACCTTTGCAGGTAAACTACCCCTTTCCCTTAACCGATATTCACAAAAACAATAGGTCTTGAGTACTCTACAAATCAGGGCTGTATGCAAAAAATTATTTGATTCTGTTTGAATTTGCGGCTGTTATCGTTTGCCATAGAAAATACCCTTGTTAAAACATAAAATGTTGCAGGTAAACTACCCATTTCCCTTAACCGATCTTCACCAAAAACAATAGGTTTTTAGAACTCTACAATTTAGGGTTGTATGCAAATAATCATTTGATTCTGTTTGAATTTGCGGCTGTTATCGTTTGCCATAGAAAATACCCTTGTTAAAACATAAAACGTTGCAGGTAAACTACCCCTTTTCCTTAACCGATCTTCAACAAAATCAACAGACCTTGAGTTCTGTATAATTCAAAAAAGGTATGCACAAGAGTAGTTGATTCTGTTTTAATATACGGCAGTTATCGTTCGTCAAAAAAAATTAACCTTGTTAAAACATAAAACGTTGCAGGTAAACAACCCTATTCCCTTAACCGATCTTCACCAAAACCAACATGTCTTGAGAACTCTACAATTCTGGGCTGTGTGCAAAAGAGTAGTTGATTCTGTTTTACTTTGCGGCTGTTATCGTTTGGCATAGAAAAAAATTACCCTTGATTAAAAAAAAACCGTTATAGGTAAGCTACCCCTTTTCCTTAACCGATCTTCACCAAAAACAATAGGTCTTGAGTACTCTACAAATCAGGGCTGTATGCAAAAAATTATTTGATTGTGATTCTGTTTGAATTTCCGGCTGTTATCGTTTGCCATAGAAAAAAGTAAAAAATCTACAGACAGACACACAGACACAGACACTTTTCAAAAAATGACTTTTTTCATGTTTTGAGTGTAGTACAATCAGAATCTGCAATAATCTCGAACACGATTTTTTTTGCCATCACCATACTTCCATTTCCTTAAGGAGCATGGAAGTAAAATTACTACATTAAAAATGTTCATTCAGATTTCATTGTTAATTCGTTAAATATAAAATGAGAAACGACTAAAACAAAAGTTAATAAGTCACAGTAGTTAAGTGATGTTGGTTTGTTTATACATTTTGTAATAAATAAAAATAATTATACAGCCTGTAGGCAGATTCATTTCCAAGCAACGTAAACACTACTTTCACTTTACAATTATTAACAACATGTTTCAATATTTATTCTATTTTTGTGTTCGTCATTAACTGTTCTTGTAAACAACTGACTTACATAATGAAGCATGCATTTTTTCAAAAATAACCAAGTCACTTGCATGGTTAGATAAACTAACCATTTCAGCCCGCCTTATGATTTATTGTTTATAGTTGATAACACAAATATATAGTCACCCAAAGTACTGGAGAGGATGAGTAATACGTTATGGTCTCATTCCTTGATGAAAGGAAATATCCAACCGCACCTCCAAGTGGTGGGGGTGGGCAACACCTACAGGTGGCTAACGTGGCTCTGGAGACCTAGTATAAGCCGGTATAACCTGTCCCTCCTCTACTTGTCACTTTCAAGTAGAGGTTAGGGCACCCTCTTGCCCTTGGGGTGAGAAATTGCCCCTAAGATGGATGACCTTCCATTGGTCAGCGACATAGGATGTACGAGGCAAGCAGAAACCACCACATTAAAGAACCTTATGGATGTCTCAGCAGGGAAAACTGGTCTCTTTAGACAGCCAGTTTATGGGAGAATACCCAGACAGAAAATCGGGCTGGACATTAAACCTCAAGGTGACAGCCCCACCATACATCTTACCCTGCGATATGCTAGTAACATATCCAGGGGACATATTCACTACTAAATTGCCTCAAATAAGGACTAGCTGGATGGATCAAAAGTTGCTGACCACAGCTGTGAATAAAAGACAAAAACGACTTGGTATTGCAGAACAATTTAAAATTGGAGTATGGAATGTAAGAGGACTCGCACATAAGGAAATGGGCTTCAACAGGAACATAATTTAATGGATGTAGATATTGCCATCATTCCTGAGACTAAGAAGAAGCTTAAAGGTTTGATCGAATTGGCAGACTACATATTAATATACAGTGGTGTAGCTGTGACAGTACAAAAAAGTCCGATAGAAAAAATATGGTATGCAAGGTAGCAAACTATTGTATTCCGATGTTTTAAAGTCATTTATATGGGTAATACAATTTCCCTTGGTTTTGCCGACAACGACGCAGTTCCGAGACGACAAAATAATTTCAAGGACAGCAGTGTACGTGCAGCTAAAAAGACTTATAATGGTTACAGCTACTAATAACGGCGCTACTTGCTCACGTTTCATTGGCCAACAACGCCAAACGTCATAAAACCACCATGACGTTATAAAAATACGTAACTAACCAGGCTATTATATAATGAGAAACAAAGGACGATGACGTTTTACTCACACACACATACGTAAAATTTGCATAATTTTCGTCCCAGTACACAGAAGTTCATCATGGCGACCACACGCTAACAATAGTGTTGGCTTGAAATAGTCAAGTTTAAAGTATTGCAAAGTGTTAACAATGTAATCAAAAGCAAATCAGTGTTAGTTACTTTCAGAGTTTGAGCAGTATAAAGCAATATTAAAAGTGTTAAATGTAAATTCAGTGTAGCCAAGAAAATGTAACCACGCCGTTTGGAATCAACATGTGACACTCTACTAGAACGTCCAGTTTACTGACAAGGGAAGTGGCAACCAAAATTTTTATTTAAAGAGCTCTTTTAATCATAAAAAATATAATCATGATGTGTACACAGTCAAAAGTAAATTCAAAAATGTTTGTATGAATGTGAGTGAGTGAGAGAGGTGTGAACGTTAAATGTCGACTTCCAAATGGGGGTTGGTTTGCGTTGACTATAATTAGATATTATCAAATCACATGATCATGAAACTAAGTCATAGCCAGTAAAATTAATTGTTTGAATTAGCCTTTAAAATTAAACATAAAGGAGTGGTGATAGTAAAGGGCGGAAATTAGTAATGGCCGCCGTGTCAAGTTGTTATATGGTGTACACGATTAAAGAAATTCCTGAATAAATTACGATTGATAATAGTTACTGCCATTAAATGTATTCTCATTTCAATGACCATCTCTGTCAGCATTCTCGCTGAGCAGAATCCTGGATCCTTAGGTAAGAAAAATTTATATAACGAAACTGAAATAAACAGGTGTTATAATTATGGTAGATACCATAATTATGGTAAATGTGACACACGTGTTTAACTCGAACAATGTAAACAGACCCGAATATAAGTTACTAGAGATTTTATATGACAAATACATTTATATTTATTCAAATGAAAAAGTGAGAAATAACAAATGGGCCCGAACTGCTGACTATATAAAATATATAAATACATTTTATATAATAAGCCTGAATTGCGGCAGAGTGGACATTGAAAATGAGAATGCGGTTGTAGGTTAGGTGGTAACGATAAGATAAAGCGACAAACCATTAACAAATTTTATAATGGCAGAGAATAAAGAAAATAGTTCTTTATTAAACATAACTGATAGTACAAATAATAGTCAAATAAGCATGACAGAATCAGTAGTTATGAGTGAAGAAATAGTGCACTCAACACCAGTCCCAAATAACAGGGCTGAGAATAACGAAATTATGAAAATGATGCAAATGCTTTTCAATATACAGAACAATAATTTTAATATAAAATGTGAAGAATTAAAAAACGAAATACAAAGACAAAATGGTAGTATTGACAAAGTGGACAAATTGAACAAAGACGACAAGGTAAGTGGGATAGAAAATTACGATAAAATAGATGAGAATATAGTAATAGGTGATAATAGTGTGGAGGTTGGTAGTATAAATGAAATTTTATGGGGAATTGAATATAATGATAATGGAATGATAGTGTGTGTTGAAGGGTTAAAGAGAGAGAGATGGTATGATAAAGAGAAATATATTGAGAGAGAGAAATGTTGTTGGGAGAGTTATTATGAGAGATGTTTTAAGAGAGAGAGATGGTATGATAGTGAGAGATATTGTGAGAGAAAGAGGGAGGTAGAAATTTTTAAGATAAGCAGAGATTATGAAGAGTTTAAGGGAAGGTTAGGAGTAGAGATGATATATAATAAAAATAATAAGTACTTACCTTGTAATGAAGCTGATATAGCAGTAGTAGGAGGTGATAATGAAAATAATGACTTTATAACATACCTAGTGGTGACGAATTATACTGGAGGTGACAGGACAATGACCAATCATGACAGATTAAATGAGTTTGTGGAAAATAATGAAAATTTGAATGGTAGATGCATTTATGATGTTAATATAAGAGATTCAATAATAAGCAATGTATATATATATAAGATAAGATTATTATTTGACGATATGGGGTAGTTGTTTATTGTTTATTGTGTTATGAACATTTAATTATGTGACCAGTGTTTTTTTTTTTTTTTTAATGGACTGATCAGGACTGATTATGGTAAATAATTTAATGATTATGTGAATTGTATATTTTTGTGTATTGATGTCTATGTATTTGTGTAATTTTGCTATTGTGTATTCTATGTATTTTTTGTGTGTAAACTATTGTAGAATTTTAAATAAGTAAAAGAAGTTTAATAATGATTTTGAAAGGATATTATGGAATTTAGATTCTAAAGGGTTAGTAAATGATTATATATTTGGATATTGAGAGGTATTGTTGTTAGTTGGTAAGTGATGAATTTTGTAATGGTGTATTAAGTTGAAATGTTGTAAAGAGTTTGGGAATAAGGATAAATCAGGGCATTGGAGTTAGTTGAATAAAGTTATTGGGATTGAGGGAAAATAAAGTGCTGAGATGCTGATAAAATATAAAGAGGTGTTAGATATTTTAGGGACACAGTAGGTTAGTAATTATATGTAGAGGTGAGTAATGTGGATGGTAATTTTATAGTTGTTGATGGTGATATTTTGTAATAAGGGTATTGGTGTAGGAGTCCAACAAGAGATGTTGAGACAGGAAGGGACCGTTTAGCGCCGGAAAGGGTTATCTGAAAGGGTCAGGAACCGATAAGGGAATGAGTTGGTTAGAGGGAATACACACATACTAGTACAAAAATGAGCGGTGCCAGAGGTTTTAAATGGGATTTGTGAAGGGGGTTATTATTGAGATATTGGTGTCATATTATATATAAATGGTTAGAAGCGGTTGTTAGTGGAAAAAAGAGGTGAGTAAGGTTAGGTTGACAAATGCCAAAATAAGATAGAGAAAAATGAATAATAGAGAGTCACCCAAACTAGTAAGGATAAAAGGATTAGAAAGGGAAAATTCATAGTAGAAAGGTAAGGTAAATGGAAGGGTAATGGTAAATTTGAGAATTTTGTGTATAGAATCTAAATGAATGTTAAATGACTAAAAGTTAATCGAAAGTTGATAATAAAAAATGTTATGAAGTTCTGCTACAAATTGTGTACATGTAAATTACTTAATGTAAATTGTTCAATGTTAGTGTTGAATGCTTATGATGTACAATGTTATTGTGTTTTCTTATGTTGATAGTACAATAGTGTGTGTGGATAGGAGGTTACTACTAGGATGGTAACGATTATAATATTGAAAGTTTGTAAAGTTTGTTCATTCCCTATAAATGGTTCATTTATAAAAAAGGTTAAAAGTAAGAAAAGGTCGTAAAGAAATTATAAAGCTTTAAAGTTGTCTGCCATAATATAGATATTGTAAGATTATATGAAGTAAATTATTAGGGTTAATGGTTGTTGCTAAAGCAGTAAAATACATTGTTGTTTAGGTTAAGAACAATTGTTTTCATGGGATAAAAGGGAGTGAAGATAGTTGACAGAAGTCAGAAATGTGTACTAGGTACCGGATTGTGAAGGGGAGCAATTTTTATCTTAATTCTTGTTATACATTGTGTGAAATTTTTAGAATTAAGCAAACCAACGCCCCAAAACGCAAACCAACGTACTAAGAGGAAACATATCAGTTGTGGATATGGATATAGAGAAGGCCACTATTTTAAAATTTTGTATTGAATGTTTCAGAGTTTTATGGTGTGGTGACCGCGGTCCTGAGCTGGCGGGTGCGTCAGAATAGAACCGTAAAGTGCCTCATGGCCTTATGGTGTAGGGATCTCTCTGGAGAAGTCCAGTAAGGTCAGAAGGTGCGAACCTCATCATTGAACCAAGGGTAAGTGATTGAATTTATATTTTTTTTTGTAACACTACAGGGGGTTGTGGCTCCATATCTGAGCTGATCCTTTTAGAGAAGTGTGAATGAGTCAATGAAAGTTTTTGTGTCTCGACACAAAACCTTTCATTGAGGGGGTTTTGTGACAGTACAAAAAAGTCCGATAGAAAAAATATGGTATGCAAGGTAGCAAACTATTGTATTCCGATGTTTTAAAGTCATTTATATGGGTAATACAATTTCCCTTGGTTTTGCCGACAATGACGCAGTTCCGAGACGACAAAATAATTTCAAGGACAGCAGTGTACGTGCAGCTAAAAAGACTTATAATGGTTACAGCTACTAATAACGGCGCTACTTGCTCACGTTTCATTGGCCAACAACGCCAAACGTCATAAAACCACCATGACGTTATAAAAATACGTAACTAACCAGGCTATTATATAATGAGAAACAAAGGACGATGACGTTTTACTCACACACACATACGTAAAATTTGCATAATTTTCGTCCCAGTACACAGAAGTTCATCATGGCGACCACACGCTAACAATAGTGTTGGCTTGAAATAGTCAAGTTTAAAGTATTGCAAAGTGTTAACAATGTAATCAAAAGCAAATCAGTGTTAGTTACTTTCAGAGTTTGAGCAGTATAAAGCAATATTAAAAGTGTTAAATGTAAATTCAGTGTAGCCAAGAAAATGTAACCACGCCGTTTGGAATCAACATGTGACACTCTACTAGAACGTCCAGTTTACTGACAAGGGAAGTGGCAACCAAAATTTTTATTTAAAGAGCTCTTTTAATCATAAAAAATATAATCATGATGTGTACACAGTCAAAAGTAAATTCAAAAATGTTTGTATGAATGTGAGTGAGTGAGAGAGGTGTGAACGTTAAATGTCGACTTCCAAATGGGGGTTGGTTTGCGTTGACTATAATTAGATATTATCAAATCACATGATCATGAAACTAAGTCATAGCCAGTAAAATTAATTGTTTGAATTAGCCTTTAAAATTAAACATAAAGGAGTGGTGATAGTAAAGGGCGGAAATTAGTAATGGCCGCCGTGTCAAGTTGTTATATGGTGTACACGATTAAAGAAATTCCTGAATAAATTACGATTGATAATAGTTACTGCAATTAAATGTATTCTCATTTCAATGACCATCTCTGTCAGCATTCTTGCTGAGCAGAATCCTGGATCCTTAGGTAATAAAAATTTATATAACGAAACTGAAATAAACAGGTGTTATAATTATGGTAGACACCATAATTATGGTAAATGCGACACACGTGTTTAACTCGAACAATGTAAACAGACCCGAATATAAGTTACTAGAGATTTTATCTGACAAATACATTTATATTTATTTAAATGAAAAAGTGAGAAATAACATAGCTGCTGGGAAACGGGCAGCTGCAGGAGTAGCAGTAATGATAAAGACGTTGTTTGAAAAGCAGGATTCATAGTTACCAGCTTGTAAATCAGCGTACATTAACAGTACAGTACAAAACCATAAGGGGGTACACAACATTGATAGCTGTATATAGCACAGAAGATGGTCGCAGAGAAGACTCAGAAGAATTGTACAGGATCTTACAGAAAGTTGTCAATAATATAAACATGAATGATTATCTGATAATACCAGGTGATTTCAATGCACGTGTTGGAAACTCCCCTATAAGAAATATCGTCGGATGTCACGGCGAAAGAATGGAAAATGAAAATGGATGATGCCTCATCGATTTTGCCACATTCAACAATTTGAGGATAACCAACACATTTTTCCTGCATAAAGAGATACATAAATAATATACTTGGCAAGCAAGAGGATCTCGTTCAATAATTAATTATCTTTTAGTTAATGAGAGAAATTAGGAAATTTAGTTGAGGATACTAGGGTTTTTAGAGGATGTGACGTTGAGTCTGACCATTTTCTGTTCATATAAAAAACAATTAGTATTCCAGGTAGATGGAGAAAGACTCGATCTACAGAGCGCCAGTGCTCCAAGCAAACTTTAAAGTACACCTGCTCCAAGATGAAAGTATAAGATACCTGTTTCAGACCCGGGTGAGTCAGTTTGCATAACAAAACCACATTAGTAGTAATCTAAATTAAGAATGGAGTAACATCACAGACATCATATCACAAGCAGCAGTTGAAGCATCGGGGACGAGACGTAAAAGGTATGGAAACCGAAGCCTACAGGTATGGGATGATAATATTAGACAAATAATAGATGTTAAAAAGCAGACATACCTGAAACATCTAGCCTTAAACACTGCTCAGACAAGGGGTGAATATAAGCAGTCCTGTGGCATTGCCAGAAGAGAAGTCACAAAAATCAAGCAAAATATGGGATAAATATGTAAGTGATATAGAACATGATGTACATGGCAGGCAGGACGAGGCTTACAAAATATGAAAGCATTTAAATCAAACGGAAAGAGATAACCTGACAGTCAATAACATAACAAGAATGGATTGAATACTATGAGCAGCTATGAACCCAGGATCATCTGGAAGAAATAACCTTTGTTGATATCAGTGACTGTGTGGACCCAATAACAATGGATGAATTATTAGCTGCTCTACACCGCTATAAGAATAGAAAAGCACTGGGCACTGATGGGCTGAACATGGAGGTTATAAAGTGTGCACCAGCCTTGCTGCATGATCGTTTGCTGCAGTTCATTAATCTATGCTGGATCACTGGTCATGTTCCTGACGACTGGCGGATTGCAAAGGCAATTCCCATATTCAAGAAAGGTGATAGTAACGACTGCAGGAACTACAGAGGAGTCAGCCTTCTTAATACTTTATACAAATTATATGCATCTATATTAAGAACATGGCTGAACGCAATAACGGACACCATGCTTTCAGAGGCCCAGAACGGTTTCAGGGAGGGCAGATCGATCATGTTTAGATTGTATATTTCCTATAACCCAGCTCATTGAAAAGCGTAGAGAGTAACAGCTGCCCACATACATAGCTTTCATCAACTTCGAGAAGCCGTTTGACAGAGTGAATAGGAGCAAACTATGGGCAGTAATGGCAAGAAAAGGGATCTCACAACATCTAATCAGAGCAATACAGTCTTTATGTGGAGACTATTAGAATAAAATCCTAATAGAAACAGGGAAACCAAGAACAGCTCCTAGAGTTGGCCTGATAAACTGTAGAGTACGACAAGGGTATCCATTATCACCTTCTATTTTTAATTTATATATTGACGATGTCATACAAAACTGGCAGATGTGTCTTCCAGAACATTTTATAATTGGTCACTCTACAATTGACACTTTGTTGTTTGTGGATGATCAGACTATTCTGTCGGACTCTGAAAACAGATTGTAGATGGGGATACATTTGTTAAATCGAATCTGCAATGACTCTGGATTGCTGATATCCACACAGATGACCAAGGTGATGGCTTTTTGTGGAACCGACCCCGTACGGGCAAAAATTATTATAGATGGTACTGTCCTGGAACAAGTTAGCAATTTTGAATACCTGGGCTACAGTGTGTCTTATAATGCATGCAACGACGTTGTGAATAAGTTCAACCTTATGTGTGGGACCATTAGACAAACCCTTAAGTCAGCAAGTAAAGGAACATGCCTAAAATTCTATAAGGTGATGGCTCTTCCCACACTTCTTTATGGCTCTGAGAATTGGACTTTAACGAAAGGCCAGGCCAGTCGCATCCAAACGGCTGAAATGAGATTTCTCAGGCACCTGGTAGAGTATACTCTCCATGATCATAGAAGAAACACAGATATATGACAGGAACTGAATATTATGAGTATACTCAACAGGATTGCCCAGTATCGGCTGAATTGGTGGGAACATCTTTGCCGAATGGATGACTGCTGCATCCCCAAACAACTCTGGAACTATAGGCCGAGGGGACGGAGAGATGTGGGACGTCCGAGGAAGCGCTGGAGTGACCAGCTCTAATCTTTGCCTATTTGAGACCGGAACGAACCATCCTTGGTTTAATCCGTGAAGATGATGATGAACGCACATATAGTTTGTAGTTGTTGCAAAGCCTATGCTTCATCATCAAGTCTTCAAAAAATCCCTAATGAGGTTGCCACATGTTAAAATTCCATTGCATCTGCACTGTACACGTGTGCACCTATTCACATTTGGCTGACCGCTGAGTGGTTGATTGTCTCTATCTGATAAAGCAGGTTCAAGGTGATATCATATAGCAGATTGGATTTAAAATCCAGCTTGTCATTCAATATAAAAGTGCAATATGCTCTATAAATTTAAAATTCCTTCAAGGCGTTCATGATTCGGTCCTTTTTCCACAAATGTGAAGTGGTTTCAAGTTATAATAATTGAAATACATGTAATTGTGGTCATATGAGACCAAGTGGCGAGTATAGTTAGACTGTATGTTGACAGAGTTAAGATTTTTTAGTTGCTTTGGTGTATGTTCATGGAAACGTTTAAGAAAACCCCTCCTGCTTTGACCAATATAACAACAATTACAGTCATTACATGATAGTTTGCAGACACCTGTTACATATTTGTTACAATATTATAAAATGCACAAGCATGCAAGTGTAAGTGTGAGGTGCCAGTATGTGATACACATGGATAATGTGTGAGTGAGACAGCAAACTGTTATCGTGTTGCCTCCTCCTATATCCCATATACTATTTCTTTAAGTGGGGATAATTTTTTCCCATTGGCTCCTCTAAATTTACCGCTCAAGAATGGCTGTCAGGTTTCTATGCAATGACAGCACACCATACTGATGTCAGAAAAAGAAACACTGAATTAGCAAACCAATTCTCAACATGCATGGTAACAGTCCGTTTTTACATTTACACACCCTAGGAAAACGACTGTCTGTTCAGTAAAAACTCAATCGTCATTTCTTCGCCACTCGCCAAATACCAGATTGTTGTTTCAGTCACATTGTAAACGCCACTAACCATGATCAAAATATATGGGCACATTGAGGAGTTTACACAGCTTACCAACACCAAAACTATAAATCTAAGTTTAGCATTATAATAATTTCTCGCATAATCAAAAAAATAAATACTGAATGTGTATTTAAAGTAAAGAATCCATAAATATTTATGCCTGTATAATGCTACAAAAATACATAAAAATTTCAGTAGTTTTAAGTGAGTAAGGTAGTGCCCATACAACAATAGACAAAAACCAATGCAAATAATCAAAATACGTAGATTTACCAGACATAAATTAACCGTTTTCATGCCAATGGCGGATGCTGCTTAATGCACATACTTCAGTAGACAAACAGACCTCAGTTTTCTTCAAGAAGCCATGGAGGTTACTGTTTTCGTATTTTTCAAAAAACATCCATTTCTTTGTCAAAAGTGTAGCATTTAGAATTGTTTAGTTTACTGCTCTATTTTCTGGTTCATCTCGTGAAATGGACCACACTGAAATGCCGTTAACTTCTATACAAAGGAAAGTCATACATAGAGTCAAAAAAATAATGTCTACCATCTACGAGTTTATGAAATCATATGATAAAGAATTATCAGAAAGACAGTTACAATAACGAGTAGCTCATGCATGCAGTGTATCTCTAAGTAATGTTTTTAGAATTATTAAAGAAGCATCAAGCATGTACAGATAACATAAAAGCTATCATTACATATCATTACTATCATTACATCATTAGCTATCATTACTCCTCAGAAAAACATCCAAGAAACTACTGACTTAGACTAGCGTACTATTCAACAAATGATTCTCAAATGTCATATGATAGAAGAGGAAAGACTAGACTGAAGTCGTTGAGTAAAGCAACGCTGACATTTGATATATGTGGTGGGAGTAAAAGCATATGTACAAGAACTTACGCGTCATGTTACAGGAATTCTTTCACATTACCATAGTAACGGCCAATGGATAAAAACAGTACAGTGCTGTCATGTCTGTACTCAGATAAACATGTGATTAGTTTGCACCGTGCAAAAGCTCGGTAAATGTAAAGCTTCCCATGTACACTTGATAACATCACACCAAATTTCAATGTTACTTACATCACTTACTGAGTGGCTCAAGTATAACACAAAAGGTATTTTGAGAATTTTGAATTTTATAAGAACAAATTAGTTGCATAAGTTCAACCTTATATGCGCGACCATTAGGCGAACCCTTAAGTCAGCAAGTAAAGGAACACGCCTAAAATTCTACAAGGTGATGGCTCTTCCCACACTTCTTTATGGGTCTGAGAATTGGACTTTAACGAAAAGCCATCCAAGCGGCTGAAATGAGATTTCTCAGGCACGTGGCAGGGTATACTCTCCATGATCATAGAAGAAACACAGATATTGTAACAAACCCCTTACGTATCTCTTTTTATTCGTTATTTGTCACTGGATTTAATCTACTACTTGTTCGTTAAATGATTTTTTAATTAAAAAATAATTAGTTTTGTTTAATTACGATATCTTGTTTTGAGAAATGTTGTTTATTCTTTTTGAGTAATTATTTGGTTGTAATCCTCGTATGTCCTGAATGTAAACAGTTTGTAGACCTCTTGACGTTCATTCCCACTCCCATTGAATTATGTCGTCTGTGTATGTTAGTGTATAGTTTAGACAAAGTTATTTATATAATTCAAACCTTCACGTACCTTTGATTTTGTACTAGAAGTTCAGTCGGTCTCAGTTAATTAATAAACTGTCAAGTTTTTCTATAAAACAGTATAATAGTGCTGTTAGTGTTTAAGTGAGCACTTATGAATTTACCTGGGCGCCATATGGAATTTCGTGAGAAATATTACATAAAAAGAATTCTTTTGAATAATCGAATGATTAATTTTGATTGATTATAAGTTATTAATTGATTGAGTGGTTGAATCAATATCAGGAATTAATTTCCTTTTTATCTGTTTGTAACGTGTCAAAATTGGGTCATTTCATTTATTGCGGTTATGGGGTCTGTGTATTTCATTTATTTCATTTTTCGGGGTTTCATAAAATTATTGTACAAACATTAATTCCATTGTAACAGACCACGTGGCAAGATAACAGTTAGAACAAAGGCAAGACGCAGTTTCCCGTTGTGAAATTAGTACTGAGGTATGCACCACCCTCGATTTCTCAGAACTGTGCGTGAATGTGACAGTGCGCAGGTACGCAACGACTCAAGTATGCGCGCTGTTGGGACGCCAAGAAAATTAAACGACGCTGTAAAAAATGGTGCTGGAGAGAACAATTTGTGCGATCAACATGCGATCTACAGGAAACATGGCTAAGGACCGCCTACTGTTAGTGACGACAGACTAGCAGTGCCTAGAGATCGTCGACGCATATTACTGATACAACCACTATGTATCATGCATAGAGCCAATAAACTGTAACAAATCAACCTTGAACGGCGACGAAATCGATTGGCAGTGGATCACAGCTTCCTCCCGCTCACAGTACACATTACGCAGAGACGCGAAGGAGTGCACGTTATCTTGCAACAGGGTTCACAGACAGACGTAGTCGTCCCATGCGGCCCGGTCGGGTTGAACTGTTTAAGTATGAATAACCAAATGTAATAACGTCTTCATACCGACCGGGACCCGAGGAAGTAATGGATATAGAACGAGAACAGTGCCGTGGTCAGCGAGTGAAAAATGTAAGGTGCCGGGAATAACTAAGCGAGAACGCGTGTTCGGGCGAGGCCTCGATATATATGTGCGAATTTTAAAACAAATGGGATTTTTCAAAAAATAAGGTATTGTAAATAATATGAGAGAATGAGCAGGCTGGGCTGTACTTATAAGTTTATATAAATATAATATAATAATTCAATTAACATGTTTATACTAAGAACAGTAAACGTACTTATTTCAGATATAAATATAATACAATAATTCAATTACCATGTTTACGATGGATCATAATTTTATTTTATCGAATTTTCAAGGAAGAAAACATTAAAAATATTTATTTAATCACAAACATGTGTTAGACTAAGTTGTTTCGTAATTGCCACTTCCTCATTTCTGTGTTACAAAATTCGTCTAACGTTCCGGGATCTTTCTGAATTATTAATTGGGTGTGGTCAGATAGCGAAATTGTCCTTTTTATTTAAGGTGGAGTGTAAAGGTTTTCGATATTTTAGCCTATAAAAACTAATCGTGGCGACCTTGGTCTTCTGATGAAATTAATATACGGTAAGTAGTTGCGACTGAGTACAGGTAAGTTCTGGCAGTGTATTTTAGGTATTAATATATTTCGGCATCTTTTTTATTGTCACAAATGGCGACCCTGCCAGGATTTTCGTTTAATTTTATTTATACGAGATAGACCTATTTTAATGCACAGAAAATAGGATGTGGTAATGACGAATTTGTAAACAATATTTAGAGTACGTTTTTACGTGTGAGTAGGTTATGTTTGTGTTGTGATTCACAGTAGTATTAGGCGTTTTGATTGTAGTAAATAGTGGTTTTTTATATTATATAAAAAGTGTTGTATAAATAAACTTTAAACATGTCTCTAATACAAGATAATGATATGTTGAGTATTATACTTAATCAATTAGAAAAAATGAATAATAAATTTGATAGTCGTTTTGACAGTAATGACATAAAATTAGACAGACAAAGTAGGGATTTTGATGAGTTAACAAACCAAATTAAAGAAATGAACAAATGTTTAGAAAGTACTAATGAAACGATGAGAACCAGTCTGAATAAATTAGAACAGAGTGTTGAGCGAATGGGAGTACATGTGATGAGTACAGAGAAAAATAAAACAAATGAAAATTGGAATGACAAGTGTAAAAATATGATATCAGATAAAGAGTTAACAAATGATAATGATGATGTTGAAAATAATGAGAATAATAATATTGAGTATAGTAATGTGTTTGAAGAATTGGTATCAGAAAGTGATACGGTGAAACTAAATAATGAAAGTACTAATGAGTTGGTGGAATGTGATAATGAAAGGTTAATGTGTATTTATGAGTTAGAGAGAGAGAGAGGAAAAATAATGTTGTGGTAGAATGGGGACAGAGGGTAAATTTTCCCCTTATTATTTATGATGTTTATGATGATTTAATGTGTTCACAAGTGTTGTTTAAGAAGGGCAAGAGTCCCGTATTGGTAGATGAATTGAAGTATTTATTTTTGTTGTGTAATTTTGTACCCTCTGTCTGTAATAATTTTGAGAGTGTGATAGGGTATTGTGATGAGAGAGATTTAAGTAGAGAATTGTATGTTAATAAAGAGACAGAATTATATGAATTGAATAGAGAGTATGATGAGTGGAAATTGAGGTTAGAAATGTGTCTAAGTAATAATGAGTTAATGGATAATATAAAAATAAATAACCCAATAATGAATACAATTACTGATGGAGACTTAACAAATGTACTAAACGTTGACTGGTTTTATGATTATTTTGGTAAGATGAATGAATTTGGTTTTTTTGGTTACAACACACAAAACAGTAATTTGTGTGTGAATGAAATTGAACAATGTTATATAAAACCAAGGTTAATCTATGACAATGGAGCCTAAACTATAAAACAATAAAAGACAGTTATAAACATTTTGTTTTGTGGTTTTGACATGGCAGATTTGGACAATGAAGTGCGGAAAAACTGAACAGTTAATAACTAAAGTTTGTAAATAATTGTAGTGCATTTATTTATGTGTATTGTAGAAGGTCAGCTAAACAATGTATGTATGTAGGTAAGTGATAATAATAATATTAATATTTTGCAATTTAATAAATATCAGAATTAATTTTGAAAACAGGAATTGGTTAATGGTAAATATTTTGATAGTATTGGAATTTGTATTTTAATAATGAATTTAATTAAAATAATTGGTATTTTAATTTAATTAAAACAATTTGATATGTTTTAAATATTTTGATTGATTATTTAAATGTTATATAATTAAATTTTCTGAGAAATTTAAATTATTTTACGAGGTGTATTTGGTAATTAAAGGATAAATTGGTTGATGTAAACTAATATTTGTGTTAAATGTTTCAGAGGTGAGGTGAAAGTATTGGGGTGTAGGGGGTAGATGTTTTGTGTATACCATGTTAAATGGACTGTAAGTATAGAACTTTTACAATATGAATCATGTATAATAAAAATGTTTACCGGTGTAACTAAGATTTTAATTCAATAGTGAGACTATTTGAAATAATTGTGTTCAATAAAAATGATAATTAAAAAATTTTAATAATAACTGAAAATGATATATACTAATTATTAATAATAAATTTTGAAAATTTTAAGAAAGTCCAATGGTAGAAAGTTATGAATGAGTTAAATGATTATTGATGAAAATATTATATTAGGATGTATATAAAAATTTAATGAGTTAGTTATTAAGTTGCTATTGCGGGGGTGGCCTGTGCTCTCGTAGATAGTGAAATGGGTTGGGGGTAACAGAGAGTGTTACCTCCATCGGAGGCCAAAATGGCGAAAATGTGCGACACACCCTTTTCGTGTAAACTCAATTTGTACACTGATAAACGCTCGTGTCGCACATAGCAATGATGAATGTAACAGGCAATGAAATGAAATTAGATTTCCCCGACTTTTCGGGCGATTACTGCCTTACCAGCACTAATCGTGGATTTGGCTAGCGGCCAGCTATGGTCATATCAAGTCCCTTGACCATAGCTGACTTGAAATTGGTATATAGTAGAAATTAAATGGGGGTTTTAGGGGAAATCCAGGTACTATGGAACAGCGGCTACCACTCTGCCCGCATGGGGGCAGCAAAGCCAGGTGGTAGACCCGTTTAAGGGCGTATAATTATAGACAAGAATATGTTGATATTCATAACGTTAAATGTAACTGCCGAAGCAAAGACACGGAGAGGTCAAACTACTCCAAAATATGCCGTCTTTGTGGAAGCGAAAAGGCGCCACAGTCTTACATAACTTGCAATAGAGTGTGTGGATGGGAGGTGGCTCAGATGAGTCACGAATGTAAATTTGATAACATAAAGATTGCCAACTAAAATTTTGATCCAATAAAAATGCTTGTGCTCTGTTTAAATAACTAGCTGCTCATACATTCACTATAAGGTGTTCATTGTGTAATTTTTTAAAGGTAATATTGTAGCTTAGCAGGTTAGATATAAGAGTTGATATAAAGTATATGTTTTATATAATTTGTGTATGTTTGCAACTAAGTAAATGATTAAATTGACTGGCAGGCGGTTAACATAAAGTATCAGAATCAGAAAAAGGGGAACAAAGAGGTTAGAAATAAGTATTGATAAATGTATATTTCATGTAATTTGTTCCATTATGAGATGTGGTTTCATTGTGTTAGGAGATCAGCTGATCAGCAATAAAATGTCACTGTTATATTGGTTGTAAATGTTCCAGGTAATTAATGTTCAATGTAATGTTTCAATGTATTACAGATGCTATTTAAAGTAATGAGAAAAGTAATTTAATGTGGTAAGATTTTAAAGGAATTGTCAGAAATAATAAAAGACAGTTTTTGGGTGATGAGTATTTTGGGGGACATGTAGATCTGTCCAAGTTGAAGTTAAAGAAATAGTAGAGATGAAGATAATGTAATGTTGTTTTGAAGTAATGTATGTTATAGAGTTTTGAGAAGTATTGATGTTGACACAGTAGTTGTGGAGAATATATGTAGAGTTTTGAGTGATATTGATGTGTATAATTAATGGTGTTATTTTGTTGTATTTGAAGTGAGGTAATGAGATTGAGATTTTTGGGGATGGCAATTTTGTAGTAGGGGTAGTGTAATGTAGGAGTCCGCAACATAATGATAGGTTGGGACGGGATGGGACCGATTTAGTGGGAAGGGGTCGCCTCAGGTAGAATCCAGGGACCAGATAATGGGAAATGAGTTTTTTGGGGGGGGGAACACGTATCCTAAGTACAAAGGGTTAGAGAGTATTTTTTTTATATATATAGAGAGAAGGTGGCGAATTGAGTTTAATGATAAGTTGGGGTTAGAGAGTGTCTTGATAGATATTTTGATAGAGATGGGTGTCATGTGAGTTACAGTTGTTAGTGGTTAGAGTCAAAGGGAGCAAGATGATATATGTATAAATATCAAGTAGTAAATTAAATGAGATAAATATTTAAATCACCCACAGTAATGGAGAATAAGATTGTTAAGCAAAGAGAGAGATTTATAATAAAGATATAAAATTTTTATTTTGAAACCAGTGACAAAATTTTGATAGAATTTGAAGAGGTAAAGTTAGAGAATGTTTATTTTGAATAACTTAGTGTCAATTTGATTGTTATTTATATTAATATCTTGTTAATTTTAAATGTTTTATTTTATTATGTTTTGTGTTTCAAGTTAGATTGTTACAGATGTTAAATGTATTTTCAGATAGAACTGGTACATAACGTACGTAGGTCAAGGTTGTGGACTTGACCTAGTTTTGATCAGCTGACAGTGAGGTCATATACATACTAAGCTTGTTCAGTAAGGAAGTTAATTCAACTTTTGTTTTTGATCAATTTAAACAAATTTTAAATAATTTCTTTATGTAAAGGAAACCTTTTAATAAATTTAAATTTTTTTCGTTGAATTTTAAAATTTTTTGGAAAATGTTTTTTTTTTTTGAACAAAAAAATTTTTATTTTGCGCCTGCCAGCTAATGGATATTTTAAGCTTTGATTATTTTATAGTTTGTGTACTAACCATGTTTATTTTTATTGATTTATGGTATTGACTGGTATTGTTAGACTCTAAGTATTCACATGTTAGGTTAAGGATGTTCTTAATTATAAGAAATGTTGAAATCAATTTATTTTAAATAAAAACAGAAACCAGTGAAGAGAATAATTTAAAATTTATACAAAATTTATGAATCAATTTTACCTGAAAACAACCAATGGGTTGTAATTTAAATAGCTTTTGAAAAATTTTTCAATTTTATGATATGTAATGTCAGTAGGTAATGTGAGTGTGTGTGAGCCCAGTATCTGCTAAAGGCAGCCCAGCTTGCATACAAGGGGAAACATATCGGTGGAGGATCTGGCATAATCTAAGCCAGGGATTGAGGATTTTGCGGGGTAGCATGTTAGAAGGTGAGGTGTGCTGTGGTACTTGTCTGTTCGATTTTTCGGTGTTGGGATCTCTTACAGAGAAGTCCAGTGATCTCGTTCAGATGCGTCCATAGTCGCCGAGCCAGGGGGGTCGTGTACCCATGAAGTATAAGAACAAGGGGGTTGTTGGCATCAGTTCCTCACCGGTCCTCTTAAGGTTTTTATCAATGAGATTTCTTCTGTTTTGGACAGAAGAATTCTCATTGGGGGGGTATTGTAACGTGTCAAAATTGGGTCATTTCATTTATTGCGGTTATGGGGTCTGTGTATTTCATTTATTGCGGTTATGGGGTCTGTGTATTTCATTTATTTCATTTTTCGGGGTTTCATAAAATTATTGTACAAACATTAATTCCATTGTAACAGACCACGTGGCAAGATAACAGTTAGAACAAAGGCAAGACGCAGTTTCCCGTTGTGAAATTAGTACTGAGGTATGCACCACCCTCGATTTCTCAGAACTGTGCGTGAATGTGACAGTGCGCACGTACGCAACGACTCAAGTATGCGCGCTGTTGGGACGCCAAGAAAATTAAACGACGCTGTAAAAAATGGCGCTGGAGCGAACAATTTGTGCGATCAACATGCGATCTACAGGAAACGTGGCTAAGGACCGCCTACTGTTAGTGACGACAGACTAGCAGTGCCTAGAGATCGTCGATGCATATTACTGATACAACCACTATGTATCATGCATAGAGCCAATAAACTGTAACAAATCAACCTTGAACGGCGACGAAATCGATTGGCAGTGGATCTCAGCTTCCTCCCGCTCACAGTACACATTACGCAGAGACACGAAGGAATGCACGTTATCTTGCAACAGGGTTCACAGACAGACGTAGTCGTCCCACGCGGCCCGGTCGGGTTGAACTGTTTAAGTATGAATAACCAAATGTAATAACGTCTTCATACCGACCGGGACCCGAGGAAGTAATGGATATAGAACGAGAACAGTGCAGTGGTCAGCGAGTGAAATATGTAAGGTGCCGGGAATAACTAAGCGAGAACGCGTATTCGGGCGAGGCCTCGATATATATGTGCGAATTTTAAAACAAATGGGATTTTTTCAAAAAATAAGGTATTGTAAATAATATGAGAGAATGAGCAGGCTGGGCTGTACTTATAAGTTTATATAAATATAATATAATAATTCAATTTTAACATGTTTATACTAAGAACAGTAAACCTACTTATATCAGATATAAATATAATACAATAATTCAATTACCATGTTTACGATGGATCATAATTTTATTTTATCGAATTTTCAAGGAAGAAAACATTAAAAATATTTATTTAATCACAAACATGTGTTAGACTAAGTTATTTCGTAATTGCCACTTCCTCATTTCTGTGTTACAAAATTCGTCTAACGTTCCGGGATCTTTCTGAATTATTAATTGGGTGTGGTCAGATAGCGAAATTGTCCTTTTTATTTAAGGTGGAGTGTAAAGGTTTTCGATATTTTAGCCTATAAAAAATAATCATGGCGACCTTGGTCTTCTGATGAAATTAATATACGGTAAGTAGTTGCGACTGAGTACAGGTAAGTTCCGGCAGTGTATTTTAGGTATTAATATATTTCGGCGTCTTTTTTATTGTCACATGTTCAATAGATTTTAACTGTTGGCGGTTAACTTGTCTGAATAGTAGCCAACTTTACTGGTTGCTTGCCTTGAAATCGCAACTCATTAACTAGTAAAAAAGAAGTAATCACTTATTTAAATAATTGCTGACACTATTTGTTAATTCACAATTCATTGGTTTATTGTTCACTCTATGTTTGGTTTAATTAAATACATTCAGTTTAATACAACACACGGATTACAAATCATCCGGCTTTCAATTTTCTTAACTCAGTCTGTTTGCTATGACAACTCTAACCCTAATCGAATGATTATTTATAAATATTAGCTATCTCACGGGTGACTTCTTTTAATTTACAGAATAAAACGCCACTGCTCCACTTTACAATGCTATTACAAAACACTAGATTATTAGGTTAGACACCTTTAGTTATTGAAATTAATTAACGAAAAGTTCGTTTAATCTGGACAACTTTTAGGTTAGTTAGGATAACGTTATTACATGAACTCTTATATCGGAATATTATAATTCCTCTAAATAATGTTAAAACAGTGCTTAGTACTTATTGTATTATTGTTTCTTGCGTCAGTATACAGGTGTATTATATTATACTGCTAACAGCTTACTCATAAACAATGTAAATATGTGCATGGTACTCCCTGATTAATAATCTGAATGATTATTTATTGACACTCCTCACGATCTGGTACACTGACCGTGGTTACACTTCACTTATTTCGCACATGAACAATAATATTTTCTTCTTGAATGACTATTTAATTGGTTATGTATGATACTTAACCTCGTTCTCTAACACGCACTTCTAGTAAAAGTATCACTACTGATATCGATGCACTGTTATTTAATTACACTTCTTACTTCTGGTTGATTATAAAATTTTGATGAGAATTCGGCCTGTATTAGTTGTTGTTGATTGAATGGAAAGAGACAAAAATGCCTCTTTGTTTACAATTGTGTTCGTATATATACTTTTCTCCGATAGCCGCTAGGCAGTGTTTCCTCGTCTCCAAAGTCGTTCGCGATTGGTAGAAAATGATGTCATGATGACATAATTCTATTTATAACCATTACATAATTGTATTGGGAGCGTCTGATTTCAATGTTACTAGTATTTGTTGTATTTATTCGAAATTCACCAAATTAATGGTGCTAATGTTAATATCTCAGTTATTACAATTACAATTCAGGTAATTCAGGTTCTACTATTAGCATTGTAAAGTTTGTTTATTTCTCTTTATTTTGACATGTCTTGGTGACAGTTTGGTCATAGTTTTCATTAACAATTCTTTATTCTAAACTAAATAATGCATGGTTTACAGGCGTCGTCTGCTAAATGTTGCAGATCCGACTATTAACTTTTTTCTTATTCTTTGTTTAATTATTCTTAATTTCTAATTTGAACATGATTATTTAAATGAAAAGAACACATTATTATACTTATATGCTGTATCCAGCTGAGCAATATTAATTATCAGTATACATTTGTTAATTTTTTTATCATAAACTTCCATATTTAACTATTCTTACTTCAATAGGTCTTTCTTATTTCTTATTCTTATAACATCACTCCAGTAGTGGTGCTTTACATTCTTTTTGTTATTATCATTATTTTACTTCCCTATGCTTCTCTTAGGGTCTTTACCTGATTCTTACTTTTATGACTTAATTGTGTCATTTTTGGTTTGTTATCATTCCTTTACAATGTTTTGTTCCTTGACTAATATTACTTTTCTTTACATATTTTATCTACTTATAATGTTACCTGAATACATTCAGTGATTACATTGATTGTTATCTTTAATTCATTATAACTTAGATTATTGGTTTTCTTATTATCTTTTATTGTTTATGACTAATCATAGTATCGTTCTTTATATTTGTCCTTTTAAATTAGTACTTTGATATGGCTCAGCTAATGTGCTGTTTCTATTTACAATACATGATACAAATATCATTCATGTCATCTCTTATCTTACTTATTTTATTTGACTTTATCCTTTAAAGGTTTTATTAAGCTCACTTAAGAGTTAATGTGGGAAACTTGTCTTGTCAATTCGTCTTTGTCATTCTGTTTGTTTATGTTGCAGTGTCATATTATACAGATAGTGGATTTACCACTGTTCACTTGAATTTCTTCTCTCCTTTCATTCTCTACTGGTTTATTATATTTACTGTTACATTCTTCCTGGTTACTCATTTATAGTTATTTTAGTATCATTCGCCCTTCTGGTGTTCATTATTATTATGGAACGTTCTGTGACGTTACAATATACAGCAGGAACTGAATATTATGAGTACACTCGACAGGATTGCCCAGTATTGGCTGAATTAGTGGGAACATCTTTGCCGAATGGATGACTGCCGCATCCCCAAACAACTCTGGAACCATATGGCCGAGGGGACGAAGATGTGTGGAACATCCGAGGAAGCGCTGGAGTGACCAGCTCTAATCTTTGCCTATTTGAGACCGGAACAAACCATCCTTGGTTTAATCCGTGAAGATGATGATGATGATAAGGACAAATTAATTTCAATGGTAGCCTGATGAATATTATTAGTCACACTGGATTTCAATGAAAACACGACAGCAGTATTAGAGAAGGCTTAATAAAAAAACACACTAGAAACTTAAAAAAGTTAATTATATAAGAAAAGTTTGCCAATACAGAGAAGAAAGCTGGCCCATGGTATATACAGGCAAAATATATTTTCACAGTTCATCAGTTACAAAAACATGGACAGACAATGACAAAACTACCCTGAAAACGCCAATAAACAAAGGACAGCGGCTAGTTGTAGTTCACACTGGTGGTGAAAATGGGTGTGTACCAAATGCATTCTTAATGTTTACATTGGGTTCCATATAAAGCAATGATCACAACTTGAATTCTGAAAATTATGAGAAGTGGATTATTGTAATGCTTATTTCCAACTTGAATTCGAACAGTGTAATAGTAGTAGATAATGCCTACTCTATCATAATATACATGTAAAATTACCACCAACATCACTATAGTTAACTGCATGGAAGTAGTATCGTCAAGGTCACACCGCTTACATACAGCGTTGCCACTAAGCAACAGTTTCCCTTTCTTCCGAAAAATGCTACACTATTAAGTAAGCCTACTTAATGTAAAGAATATAACAAAGTGAGAAAGTTTCTAATACATGCATTAGAGTACATTGTCACATTGTCAATAATCCTTAATAATAATTACATCACAATTAATATATTGTTAATAATTAATTAACAATTAATTTCCGTACTTTATACATAACATTCAATGCAACGCTTCAGCTATAGTTTGTTTGAACGAATTTGTATACGCATCCTGTGTCTTAAGCTTGCCCCATTTAATTAATGAAGAGACACCGCACTATTCGTGACTCAGAAAAATATTCTATTTTTATTTCCTGCGCTGCTTATTAATAATTAAGTAAAAAAATTAGAACTATACTATAAGACGTTACATGCACAAGTAGCATAAAAATAATGGTATGTATAAACGTAAAACGAATTGGATTTCTTAAGAAAATAAGGATAATTTTATAAACAACAAATACAAATGCCTCATGAAATAAATTTAAAATTCCTTATTTATATATTAATATATTATAAATCTTTAAATATAGAATTTAAATTTATAATTCTATATTTTATGCATTGTCCTTACTAATTTTATAATTAAAATTTTCCTTATTTTATGAACTATAGAATTCCTTATGACTATTATAAATAAGCAGTATGTTGAAAAACTCACCTTAAATAGGGTTAGTCACACAATTATCACTTTGCAAAGTGATAGCACAGAGCACATTCATAACACTCCTGAAGAAAACATGCACACACGGTTTTTTTATGTTTCAATAAAAATAGAAAATACTACGCTTCGCTATAGACACGTTTACCACCTATATACACTTTTTAACACTCCTGCAGTAATTCGTCTTCGGATTCACTGGACTCAGGTTCGCTGTCACTACTCACACGTAAGTGTATGATGAAGGGCTCCACTGTGGTGTCTCTCGTGCACTGCTTTGAGTAATCGGCTTCTTGTAGTGCCTCCGCATGTCTTACGCACTTCTCCCAGTCTTCCTGAGTTATCCTGTCCAAAGCTTCGTGTGCAAGTTGTTCAATATCGGCCAATCTGAAAGTCGTATTCTTGTTTGCAACATACCATTTAACTTGGGCCCATATCAGCTCGATTGGATTATACTGACAATGATATGGTGGCAGCCGCACTACTGTATGTCCCATTTCATTTGCCAGTTGATCCAATTCGTACGTCTTCTTGGCCGTTTGGATCTCTTCTTTAGAAAGTTCATCCCTGGTTTCAGCTGTGGAAAATGAAATTCTCTTCTTACGCAGCCACTCCATGATATCCGCTTTACGCCAGTTTGAACATGGTGGTTTATCTATTTGTACAGAATGATAGCTGGCATTATCCGTCACGATGACAGAGCCTTCTTCCAAGGAGCGCAACATACCAACAAACCAGGTTTTAAAAACTTCAGCATTCATTTCTGTGTGGTAGTCAGATACAGCTGAATGCTTACTGCCATGAAAGACAAGTTTGGCACCTGCTATGAAACCTGTACTTGCGGATCCAGCATGTGCAATAATCAGCCGGCCACCTCTACCAGTAGGTACTTTCAGCCCACCGTTCCCTCTGGAGTCTTGCCAGATGTATTTATTCGTATGATTCTGTGATATCCAGGTTTCATCCAAATAAATTATAGGCCTGTTGTCCTCCGTACGATGTATATGCATGGTTCTCAAAAACTTCGCTCTCAAGGCAGCAATGTCTCTGCGCTCCATTAAAAATTTTCGTCCATCGTTGCACTTCTTAAATTTAAAACCAAGCACTTTCAGACGGCAAAGTACGGAGGCTTCTGAACCAGAATAACTGATTTTCTGACAGAGATCAGCTCGAATTTTGCTTGCAGTGGGGTATTCCCCTCGGTCGTAATATTCTAGTACGGTCCTGCGGACTATTTGTTTATTAAAATCGTCCAGTTCAGTGTTTTTGTGTTCCCGTTTATACCCTTTCCTTGGAGAACTGAACACAACACTCACGCCTTGACATCTGCCGAAGCAACGGTATTGCTAATACGTTGCACCGACTGTTCAGAAATGCCACAAGCTTCCACTGTCAATTTTTGAAGTTGTGCCTCCTGGCTTCTTCATTATATGCAAGATTTTTAAAAAACTTGTAAACGGTTGCTATGATGACTTTACTTTGTTTTCTAATGTCCTCTTGGCCCACACGTACACCACCGTTGCTTGTACTCGAACTAAATGTAGGAGTCTGTTCCACAATATCACTCATAATAAATACAAATTATTGAAATAAACTAATACACTCACTGTCTACAATAAAGACGTCAACCGTTCACATGAAATGCACAAAATGTCTGTCAACAATACTAAGGACGATAAATATTTTGGATGTTTGTTGCTAATTCGTCTCTTCCTCACCTCGTTCACCCAACCTACTTGGAATGGGGTACTGTAACTGAAATGGGATTGGCTTTTGCCACAACAGCGACAATTTTGTTTACAGAAATTGCTCAGTCCTATTTATCTTTGTGCAACGGAAGAAAGGTAGTAACGCGGCCAGTAAACATACATTTTTGAGGGGAGTGTAAAATGACAAAGGCATTCATAAAAGTGTCAGACAGCAATATTTACCGAAAAGACACGCCGACAGGAGGATATACGCAATTTGCATACCAAATGTGTACATATACCTAACAGAACTTCCGAACCATATGGCTTAGGAACGATCGTGCAGAGAACAAAAACAGATTCATTTACAAAAGGGAAAAGACCGTGAGTATGAAAAAATTAAAGCGACAACAGCAGGCAAGGTCAGCGTTCTCAGACAACTGTCAGTCTGTAGGATAACCGCCCATGAGGAAAACAGTAAAACTTTAAATAAGTAAGTTCACTGTACGGAAATCACAAAATAACTGACCTAATGGTACTTTGTAAAGTTAGGGTGTGTATTGCTAAAAGCTTTAGCTTCTAACATAAGAAAAACCAGCGCAGTATAAACAGTAGTTTCAGAGAACTGCAAATCGTAACAAAAAAAGCCAAAGAAAGAGAAGAAACGCAAAGATAGAAATCCTGTAGATATTTACGCGACAACAAAAAATATGTTGCCGACTCATACAAATTTTTATAGCTCAAATACTGGCGCCCAGAATTTAACTGAGTAGTGTTACCCATAACTAATTATTCCTGATAAAACAAATTCATTTACGCGATATGCATAAATAAATTTGAAACGAGGAATATAAGGTGGATGTATGAAATTTGTTTTCGTAACACTGCTAAAACGCTACACACTGTACTAGCCGGCAACAACGCTGGACGAGGGGCGTGGAGGTGGCAGGGAGAAGCAGTGAAAGTGAGTGACCTTGATGGTACTACTTCCATGCAGTTAATTCTAACAAAAAAAAGGCAGATATGATTTGTAACAGGGCAAAAAGGGGTAAAACCAATTTTAAGTATTTGTGATTTGAATATTCTCAATTTTATTTTGCCCAAGTGTAGCGTCGAAACTGGTGTGAATTGGCATTGGAATGCAGACTTTCAACGAGGGTGCGTACGCGCCTCCAGGCGCGCACTCCCTCAGCCAACATTCCCATGGTTTGGGCACGTATTAATACATTCTTCCGCGCCGTGAGAGCAGAAAACAGCGTCAGTCGGCAAAAAACATCACAACGCAGCGGACGCGAGCAGTGTGTGCGTCCGCCGGCTGGACAGTTTAGTCTTGCCCGTATATAAAAAAGTCCGCCGGCTGGACAGATTAGTCTTGCCCGCATATAAAAATGTAGATAAAAACAGTATACGTTATTACATAACGGCAGCTACGGCAGCTCACGGAGTCCCCGAGCCGAAAATTTATTAGAATGTGAGTTCAACTAAAAAAGCAATTTAACATGGACTAACTGTGAGACATTAATTCACCAGTGATATCAAAATTAAACAGTGAGAACATAATTCGGACAACCAGTGTAGCAGGAGGTCGACCCGATCATCAAACCAAGTAACCGTATATTATATAAACTTTTTAAAATCATAAAAATTATAACATAAAGAGATCTCTAAATTAAAATTATGGGGTAATAAACTGAATGAGTGTGAGCGTGTGCAATGCTGGGTCGCCTTTATTATTGACTAAGTTAAACAATTATATTTTTGTTCAGTATGATAAGAGAAAATATTAAACTTCGATAATATTTGTTATATGTGGATTTGACCTAAATATTGTTTGGAATATAATTCTGAGAGAAACAATTCAAAAGTAGTAAAGAATGTTTAATAAAGTTGGAATGAATTAACAAAAGCAATGAGAGTAGTTATTAATAACACTTAACCCTAAATCACGTTTATAGGCCTTGAGTTCGTGTGAGGGACCTAGGACCGTATAGAGGTAAGAGTGTATAAAAGAGTACGTTATTTTATTAATAAATGGTTTATTGATTTTAATATAAACTAAAACAATACATTTGGCGCCGCGAACTTGGACTGTTTTTATAAATTTAATTTTATATAAACCACACCTACACGGGAGATAAATGTGATTTGGGAATACGTATAAATTACGTAAAGGTTATGTGATATGTATACCATAATTAAGTAATGAGTATAACAGTAAATTAATGCTGAATACATATAAGATTAAATTTGTGAGATTAGAATCCAGTAGACAATATAAAAAAATATATAATATAATATAAAAATGAGTGCTAATAAAGATAATGACGAAAATTTTCAGCTTCACTGAGAGCAATACTGAGAGTCAAATAACTAGCGATTTAAGTGAGACTGAATCAAAACTAATGGATGAAATAACTCATTCAACGCCAGTCCCGATTAAAAAATCTGAGGATCATGATATGATGAAAATGATGCAATTGCTTTTAGAGAAAAATATAATGTTGTGTACTAATTTCAGTGAACAGAGTGTAAAGTTAAATGAATTAAGTAGCGATATTAATGAAGTCAAGAGTAATTTCAATATACAGTTTGATGAACAAAAAAATAAATTTGACGCTAGATTTGATGAGCAGAATGATAAGATTAAAAGTAATTTTAGTGAAAAGTTGAATGAGATCAGAGATGAAATTAAACAACAAAATCTTAATTTTAGTAAGCAAGTGAATGATATTAATACACGTTGTACTAATATTAAAGAGCAGATTTTAGAATCAATAAGTAATAAGTGCAAGGAGAAAATTAACGAGATGAATAAAAGAGTAGACAGTAAAATAAATCAGATAATGAATAAGAAGGTAAGTGACAGTGGTAATATGACAACAAATAGTGAAGAAATTAATTACAAGGCAAGTGGTAATTACGGTAGTGAGTCTAATAACAATTATATAATTCAAAATGGTGATGTAATTGAAAATGTGGTATCAGAGAGTGATACATTGAATAATGATAGTGACGATGAGAGTTTAGTAGGAGTAGAAATTAGTGATGAGGTAGTAGTTGTTAATGAGAGTGAGAGAGAGCGTGAAGAGAAGTTAGATGAGTATGGAGGGCAGAGGGCAAATTTTCCCTGTGGTATAAGTGGAGTAAAGATTCCACATGTGTTTTATGAGGACAAAGGTTCCTCCAGAGGTTACGTGGGAGACATGGTGTCTCCAAATGGTCCTTTAAGTTTTTGTGGTGATGTACCTGGTAAAGCCAGGAAGTATTTTAGTGATTTTGTGTTGCCCTTTGCATGGTATGAAATAGGTCAGGGGGTGGGAAAGGTATTGTGATGAGAAAGAGAGAAAAAGAGATAGAGATTTTTGAGATTAATAGAGGTTATGAAATGTTAGTGTAGAGTTTAGATATTGAGAGAGGTGAGAAAATTGACTTACCTTGTGAAATAAAGATGGATGATTTTGATGATACCGCTGTAGATGATAAACACTTACCTTGTTATGGATATAGTAGAAGAATATGATAACATAAATTACCTTAAATACTGACCAAAAATACTGATGGAGACAGGACGAAAATTACCAAGGTAGATGGGTTTTATGAAATAATGGGAGACAAATATGCAGTTAATTACTGTGTTAATATAATTAACGAAAGTGGTCATTACAATAATAATTATAATGTAATGTATGTCGATAAGAATGAGTTGTGTTATAAATACATCAGGTTAATATACGATGATGGGGGTTAAATAAAAAAATCAGTGAACGGACATTTTAAATATTTTAGTTTATGGTTATGACCTTGCTAACTTATGAAATGAGGTGTGGTAAATAGAAAAATAATGTCAAAGAATTGTAAATGAATTTATAGTGAAATTAATTGTGTTTGTGTTGTAAAATGTATTTTATGTAAACAATATGTGTAGGTAGTAGAAATTAATCTTAATAATAATATTTTGTCAGAGTAAATAAATAATGAGAGTTTGTAATAAATGAATTGTAATTGTTTTGGGAGAAGGTAATTAAAATATGTTGTGTTTTAAATAATTGATTGAATTAAATAATTTGAGATGAATTAATTGATTAATTTAAAATGTTGTATAAAGAGATTTTGATAATGAATTTAAAGGAGGTTTCTGAGATTTGAACTTTAAGATAAATAGTAAATGAATAAATGTAAAATGTGTTTAGTTGTGGAGTCATATGATTGTTATGTTTCAGAAGATACATGGAGTTGTGTACATGATTTGATGGTGATAAATGTTTATATATTTTTTGTGTCTATGACAGTAGGTAATCATGTTGTATTTGAGTATATGAGTGATGTAATGTAAGTATAAAGTTTATAATCCAATTTCAATAAAGTAAAATGTTGAAAGGTTTGAATAATAAATTTTAAATAAGTTTTAAAGGTCTAAATTAAATGATGAAATTAATTTGGGGTAGTTATGAGTTTTCTAATGTAATTTTCAATGATCATATTAATGTAAAATGTTGTAAAAGATAGAGTTTGGGTGACAATAATTATTTCAATGAGGCATTTAAGTCAGTCAAAGGTAATTTTAAATGGGTGTTAGACGAAATAAGATTTTGGGGAATATAAGTAAGACAGAAACGGGTTAATAGTAGGGACACAGTAGCGATAGGGCATATATATAGAGTAATGGGAGTAATGTAATTGGGGAGTAAACAGAGGATGGTGAAATTTTGTAAAGAGGGTGGTGTGGTAAGGAGTCATTAACGACAGGCGTTATGGTGGGAGGTGAACGATTTAAAGAGGGTTACGGGTTACCTGGAAGGGTCAGGAACCAATAAGGGAATGAGCTGGTAGATCGGGTACACACATCCTAGGTACAAAGGGGGTATATAATTAGATAATGATTTAAGTGAAGTTAGAGAATTAGTGGAGGTAAATATTTTGAGAGATTGGTGTCACCCTGTGTAAATCTGTTAGTGATTGTTAGAAGGGATGAGGGGGTAAGGTCATATTTTAATACCTTTTTTATAAATCGAATTATTATGAATAACTGAGAATCACCCAAACCAATTGATAAGGAAAATAATTAATAGAAATTCATAATTGGAATGTAATACTAGAATGTAACAAAATAAAGAGTTAATGGAATTTGAAACTAAACCTAAAATTTGAAATGTGTGTAATTGTATTCAGATGCAGATTAAATGTTTATTTTAATGAAGTGAAGGAGAATAAATCTTTTTTATTAAATGGTCAATTAAATTTTAATTAAAGATTCAATCGTTAGCTGGTGATAGCCTATGTAAGTAGGAATAGATTAGTTCAGATGAATAAGTAAATATTTTGTTGTACTCACTATTTTATGTTAATGAAAGTCAAAGTAGGAAAGGTTAAGAAAGAAATGTATGATGTTAGAGCACATAAGCGAGACTATGAACCTCATATAATGAGATTTGTAAATTTTAAATGTAACTATATCATAAACAAATATATCTTTTACTTGTGATTCCCCAACTTTCGGCGGTCATGGCGTCACCGAACCCTGACCGTGGATTTGGATTATTGGTAGCAAGTGTGGTTAGGCAGATGGTATCCTAGCCATACTTGTTATTATTTTCAAAATTGGTGAATTTAGAATTTAACCGGGAGGCCAATTCAGGGGAATCACCAAACTATGGAACAGTGGCTATCATCGTAGGGGGTGATAGTGCCGTGTTAAGGGTGTGTAAATCATATATAGTAGGATTGCTGGTATCCTCGGACATCAGTAACGCCGAATTTTTTTTTTATAACGCTGAACCAAGAACGGTATAGGCAGCGTCTATACCCTATATATATATATTTTTTTTGTAACGTCTCGCGGGTATTAGCTAAAGTCAAAGTACCTTTTTGCGATCGTCACTTATGAATTATATTTACAAATGTTCAAATCAATCGGATTTGAAGTTTACCAAAAGAAACAGAAATCGAGTGTGTGTGATTTGGTAGAGATTAAGGAAGTTGTTTAATCTTAGTTAGAAGAGAGAGTAAGAACAATTTGGTTACACCCAGATTATACAATTTCTTATTTTTAAAATTCGCTGTTCATAAGATCAGCTGATTTTGACATCAACCTCAAAATGTTAGGTTAACCAAACACCATGGTTCGGTAATACTCCCCGGTGGATAGTCTTTTTCTTGGCTTACTGAAAATCTACAACAACTACCCTCTACAATAAAGAATACACGATTGATTATTTAACATAAAATATTCAGAGTATTTATTTGTATAATACACTGATTTCCTCTTCTTCCAGTATACAAATATTATAATCGATCTTTTCCAGTCAATAATACATTGGATCGATTTAGTTAGGTAAACATTTGAATTATCATAAAATATATTTTTATGATTTTATAATTGTATCCTTGATTAGACATTAAACAACATATAATTCATTTTTATTAATTTCCCCAGGGTTAAGGGTAAGTTCTTTGTGTTATGAGACTGTCAGAAATGAATAATTATATACTACGCTTTACAAGATAAAAATTAATAAATTTCGAATTTTTGGTTTATTTCATAGTATGTAGTTCCGGATTTGTCCGCAAGAGTGCAGATTATTTCTTTATTATACACAGGGAATCATTTACGAAATATTGTAACTGCACCACAATTTGATATGAGGTTTTCTTGGTTAATAAGGATTAATAACGTTTATATTACCTCTTTCCTCGAAGTTTTTACTTGAATGGAGCTGTTTCTAGTGTTGTAGTTCTAGTTGTTTTGTAATTTCGTTGAAGGTCCCTAAGATACAATCTCGCTAAAAACTCGAAGTGCGGTTCAGCTAGGCCAGATCTTGGAATTGGTTATTTCACTTTTTTATCGGGTAAAGCACGTTATATTTGATATCTGAAGGAGTTTGAACATAAGGTGGATACTGTGAGTTAATTTTTATTCCATTTTTGCACCGTTTCCTAAAGTTTTAAAATGGTTTTAATACAATTTTTGTGACATCACTTTTCTCAACCGAACGGTTTCCAATCGTTTTTAACAATTAATTAATATGTTGTTATATCGTTACTCATAGTAACCAATAATTTTTATATCATTTTTTATTGGTGCCTCTATTTACTTTTGAGTATATAGGCAGTTTTTAATTATTATAAATTTATTTCTTATTTATAGAAAAATAATTCTTTTTAACTTTGGTTTATTATCCAATTTGATTTATTTAATGTTTTTCCGTTTATTTTCTTATAACCTTTGATATAGGTCTTTAATATTATTATTTCCTTTAATTGAATTTATATATTATTTATTAATTTCTTATAGTATCCTTACACTGCACTATTTTCTTCTGCCATTTTCCTCATACAGTATTATTTTATTTTTTATTATCATCTTATATTTAACTCTTTTATTTTTAACCCTGGGTTATCTTATATTCAAACATAATTATTCTATTAAATATAAAATTAAACCTAGGTACTAAATTTTAGTTGCCTACACAATACAAATCATACAATAATTAAACAAAATACATAACTGGTTACTAGCAACACAGTCTACTATTATAATCAATTGTTTCTACATCTACAGCACAAGTCTGTAAGATGCTCCCTTCAAAGTCACTTATTTACTCACTGGGTACACTATAACTCACTTGTTACACTTTATATCTATTAAATATAGTTTATATTGTTTGGTGATATAAAGTAATTTAGAGCTAGGTATATTATACCCATTTCTGACCTTTATGGTAGGATAATTAAATTATCATTTTTGGGACTGGGTTATGTAACGTTACAATATATATATATATATATATATATAAACTTCAGTTCTTGGGGATGCAAATGGGCGCCACAGTCCACCATCAGGAAATAACAGGGTGTGTGGAAAAGGAGCTGGCCATTACAAGCCAGGGGCACAGATAACGCATCTGTGCATAAGGCAAACGCTCGATCCAGTTTATCCGGCGGGTGGTTACCTAATTGTAACTGGGTATAAGGGGGGAATTAAGAAAAATGATGTAGTAGGAGAGTAACTGAGCAATCAGTGAGAGGGTGACGACCTCTGTAAACAGCGGGACATTCAATTTCACTTACTCTAAAGAGAGAGTTGGTGGTTGGTGACCCAGTTCCTGTTCAGTAACAGTTGCTATAATTATGATTCGATGATTAGTGATGTATTTCACTTATGAGAACAAACGATTTTAAGTACTAGATTCAATTGTAATGATTTTAAATCCATAAGAACATTTTATGATTGTAAGTATATAATTTTGTGTATTTGTGTTAGTTGTATGCAGTGTGCCTATAGTAAGGTCATTCAACTGTTAGTAAGACATCAGCTGATGACTGGTATGAACTGTATAATGGTCAATATAACCAATTCATATGTTCGTTTAATAATCAATGTAAGTTCAAGTTATATTTTATTTTATAATTTTCTTTCTATTGTCAGAATATACATTTAATGAAACATTATTACATTTTATTAAATTATTTAAAAAAAAAATGTATGTTGTTTGAAGTACCTATTGTGTGGTAATTTTATGTTCAGGATATATGGTTAATTATGTGTATTGCTAATGTATTAACTGATTTATATTGTGTTGTAAACCAATGTAGTGGTAAGGGAGTTTATGATAGACATAAGTTGTTCATTTTATTTTGTTCATTATGATTGTTAGCAGCTAGTTCAGAGGAGTGGTAAATTCATTTAAAGGATTTTGGAATGTTGGGAGTTAATGGAAAGAGATGATCAAATTAATGGTAATATGAATCTTTGATAATGGACTTAGATTAATTTCTCTATGTGAACAAAATTTAAATGATTTAATTCAATTGTTTGATTTGTTTTGATTTGAAACCGTAACGTCAAGCCGATAAAAGGCGAGACAAGGAATTGAATTTAAAATATAAAATATTTTTATGAGTTTTAGCTCAAGAAGTAGAATGTAGATGTTGTGTTCAATATAATAATGAGTATGTGTACGCACCCAGTACTTGCTAAAGGCAACCCAGTATGGATGTAAGGGGAGATATCGGTTGAGGATCTGGTATGGTATAAGGCCAGTCTTTGATTTTTTGGTGGAATGTTATAAGGTTAGGGGTACTATGGTGGGTGCCTGTCCGATTTCATGGTGTTGGGATCTCGCACAGAGAAGTCCAGTGACGCCGTTCAGGTGCTGCCAGGGTGCCGAGCTAGGAGGGGTAGTTTCCCCATGATGTGTTAAGAAATTAAAGGGGGTTGTTGGCTCCATATCCTCACGGATCCTCTTGGGGTTTAGCAATGAGAGTTTTTCTGTTTCGGCAGAAAACCTCTCATTGGGGGGGGGGTATTGTAACAGGGCAAAAAGGGGTAAAACCAATTTTAAGTATTTGTGATTTGAATATTCACAATTTTATTTCGCCCAAGTGTAGCGTCGAAACTGGTGTGAATTGGCATTGGAATGCAGACTTTCAACGAGGGTGCGTACGCGCCTCCAAGTGTGCACTCCCTCGGCCAACGTTCCCATGGTTTGGGCACGTATTAATACATTCTTTCGCGCCATGAGAGCAGAAAACAGCGTCAGTCGGCAAAAAACATCTCAACGCAGCGGACGCGAGCAGTGTGTGTGTGTCCGCCGGCTGGACAGTTTAGTCTTGCCCGCATATAAAAATGTAGATAAAAACAGTATACGTTATTACATAATGGCGGCTATGGCCGGTTCCAACTCACGGAGTCCCCGAGAGCCGAAAATTTATTAGAATGTGAGTTCAACTAAAAAAGCAATTTAACATGGACAATTTAACTGTGAGACATAATTCACCAGTGATATCAAAATTAAACAGTGAGAACATAATTCGGACAACCAATGTAGCAGGAGGTCGACCCGATCATCAAACCAAGTAACCGTATATTATATAAACTTTTTAAAATCATAAAAATTATAACATAAAGAGATCTCTAAATTAAAATTATGGAGTAATAAAATGAATGAGTGTGAGCGTGTGCAATGCTGGGTCGCCTTTATTATTGATTAAGTTAAACAATTATATTTTTGTTCAGTATGATAAGAGAGAATATTAAACTTTGATAATATTTGTTATATGTGGATTTGACCTAAATATTGTTTGGAATATAATTCTGAGAGAAATAATTCAAAAGTAGTAAAGAATGTTTAATAAAGTTGGAATGAATTAACAAAAGCAATGAGAGTAGTTATTAATAACACTTAACCCTAAATCACGTTTATAGGCCTCGAGTTCGTGTGAGGGACCTAGGACCATAGAGGTAAGAGTGTATAAAGAGTACGTTATTTTATTAATAAATGGTTTATTGATTTTAATATAAATTGAAACATAACAGATTAACTGGTTAGTGAACCATGGCATTCCTTGTAGTCCATTTATGTTATGCCCTGAGACCTATGCACTATTAAAACTGCACACAAAACCTTTAAAATAGACGCTATTTTGGCTAAACAAGGATATTCCAGTTTACAGCTTCTACCCTACTATTACAAAGATCTTAAACCTACAAAAATAATTTGGGCCAGTGTTATGAACTTTGCAAAACATGTATTTGAGTGAGTTTCATATGCAAACTGGAGATGCAAGATGTGACATCAAAAAAAAAAAATTGAAAACGATTTTGTGAGATTGTAACAAACATAATCCTGTAGAATACTACCAAAGATCTTTTTGATGATCATACAAAAAATCTTTTTTTGTGATCTGTAACAGATCTTTCCAAAGTTTTATTGAACGGGATAAAGTCAGTAAAGACGATTTGAGTGATGTAAAGTGACAGTATCACTGGTAGCAGCAAAGAAAACGTTAGTGGGTGGAAGAACAGATAAATATTTGTAATTGCATAATTAAATGCAAAATTAAAGTTTTACAAAATTATGGTCGTTACTGTGCTGTCCTATGGATGTGAATTATGGACGACAACCAAGAAACAAGAAAGTAAAATACAGGCCTCGTACTGGCATTCTAAGAAATGTTAAAAGGTGTTATAAACTTCGCTGTATAAAGAATAAGGTCACAAGAGAATTATTACAAGTTTTTAACTTGAATGTCAGATTAATTATTATGAACAATGGTGAAAAGAACACTTAGAAAGAATATCAGATTCAAAACTGGCCAAACAAGTCTGAAAACATAAACCTATAGGACACACGCACGTGGGTAGCCACAGGAAGAGATGGCTGGAGGATCATTGATGGTGGAACAGACAGCACCTTGCCTATGCCGTAATGAAGAGATGATGATGATTAAACGTATTATACTACTTACATATTTTTAGTCTAATTGTTGCATTAATATTTTCTCTACTGTTCTGAACAGATTGCCTATATCTGCTTGTTTCACACACACACACACACACACACACACCACACACACACACACACACACACACACACACACACACACACACACACACACACACACACACACACACACACACACAATCGTTTCACATTTGAGAGTGTTATCAATGTTACTTGTTCATAAAATTAAGATTATAGTACTGATGATCACTACATTTTGCCTGAATCATAACACACAACACATTCTACACTCCAAAACATATGTTTTTTGGTGTCTAGATTCAGTTTAGAGGAAAGAGATTATGTTTAGAGATCACATACAGGTACTCACAGGCTTGTGATAGACATAATCAGTCATTGTTTACAAAATAATTACAGAACAAAACATTTTATAACTCGGACATATGTTTGTATTACCCCGTTTCTGTTAACTTAAGTCTAATATTTGTTTCATCTTACAAACAATTATGTGCACTGTATTTGGTCGTGTATGTAAATACAAGTACCGTACCTAACTCAGATTGTGCAGATGTAGGTAAAACATTAAAACTTCTATATAATTTTATCAGAATCACCCATGATTAACTTATTTTTATGTTACAGCGATTAATTCAGAGTTTCCTGGTTTTCTTAACGGCTATTGTGGCGTAAAGTTAAAGTATTTCTTAGCAGATGTTTTTGGTACCTGAACCAATTACACGCTCAATTACTCCCTTTAAAGTGACTCCCGCACTAATATAGCCATGAACAAATATTAAACATATAGCTGTATGATTCATTTTAAATCATTTAAAATGAATCCCGAAAATGTTGCGAATACTCCATGGCAATATATTAGCAGCCACTGAAAGTATAGTGCACAGGCACTGCACACTGCATACATAGATATAATAATCATTCAGGGAGCACGCAGGCTAATATTTTCAACTGCGATAGTAGCCAGTTTTCTCTCACGTGGCTTCTACTGTTCTTGCTTTGTCCCCACTATAACCTGCGCTGCGCAACTGCTTCATGTCGGACTATTTTAACTATAGTTTACTAAAACTATATTTCAATATGAAGAAACTAAAGGTGAAAAAGAAACAGCACAGAATTACCCTTTTACATTCTACTGATTGAGTTTATACTCTCAATAAAATTATAATCATATAGCCCAATATTATAATTACAATTAAGTTCAAGTAATAATTTACCATGCTAATAAGCTGCTTAGACACAGCAGCAGCCTATGGATACACACACAGAACCCTTTCAGTTTTATAATACGCAAGTATTAATAACTGATGTATAGTACACATGTAGGCAAATAACTGTGTATTAAAGGCAAAAATTCGATTGTCTTCTACAAGTCTTTGTGACTTACCTTGTGTTAATAAATAATTATTTTATTATACTTTATTATTTTATGTAATCTACTTTGAATGCAGTTTAAATCATTATGTTTATTACTTGAGTGTGTCGCCATCTATGTTGGTCGCATTTGAGTTATGTATCCTAGATACCTACGTTTTTATTTACATTACATGAGTGATTTATTGTATTGTTTAATGTACTAATAAATATCAATTCATTTAATTACATCATTGTGTTTTATCAGTAATTGCTTCCTGGTAAATATAATAACAGGTTATGGGCCCAGAGAAGTAATAAAACACATTGTTGAATTGAATTGTGGACAGTAATAATACGCAAGAACCCTTTTTTTTGTTGCACGTGTCAGTAAGAATTGAGTGCACAAAGTCAGTTGTAGAGAAGAAACTACATTAAACAATAGAAATGGATTTAGTCAGATCAAATTTAGAAATGTTGAAAGATGATTTGCAAGGAGGTTCCAACTATGATTCATGAATATTCAAACTTAACCTAACCTTAAAATCAAAAGGTATTTATCAAATCGCAACGGGAGTTAAAATTAAGTCTGAAGGAGATGAATCAAGCGCAGCTGTAAAAGAATGGATTGAAAAGGATTTCGAAGCACAAATATTAATTGGATTGAATGTTGACAGTAATATAGCCAAGAAAATTGCAAGGTGCCAGTCCGCAAATGCTATGTTAGAAAAGTTGGAAACCTTATATGGAAAAAAATCAAACCGTTTCAGTTGAAGGCCTGCAAAGATTATTTTTTAATTATAAGTATGATGAGCACAAATCAGTAATAGAAAATTGCATGACAATTCAACAATATGCTGATGAATTGTCTGCACTAGGTGAAAGCGTTAAAGAAAACTGGATTATGCAAAGGATATTAGGTATACTTCCACCAAGACTGCATCATTTTAGAACGTCTTGCGATAATGTTATTTCCACAGACAAAACGTTGAACATGTTTGAGCGTTTGAAACTTGAAGAAGACAGGCAAAAAGAAAGTGAACAGGCCAATAATGAGTGTCAGAGTGCTTTCATATCAAAGCCCGACAGAACAATAATATAACAAAACACGTGAACGTAAAGGAATGCTTTAAATGTGGACAAAAAGGGCACATAAAGAAGTACTGCAAGAATAAACCTAGTAAAAGTTGCACTGAATATTGTAAGAAAAATTATCCGTATAATAAGTGCAACGAAAAAGGTCACTTTGCCATAAATTGTACCAAAAATGTAGATAGCAAGTCAGAAAAATCAGACAAATCTACGTCAAAAAGTAAATTGATGATTAATGTTGGATTGTCTGTTACTAATATACAATACATATCAATGAAGAATGACTATCAAGATCTATGGTACCAAGATTGTGGTGCCACTCAGCACATGACTTTAAGGAATGACTGGTTGAAAAATTATACTGTTTTACAAGAACCAGAAAATGCCATGATTGGAGATTCAACACTTATAGAAGGTGTTGGTGTCAGAGACATAGATTTGTTAGCTTATAATGGTCAAGATTGGTGTAACATAACACTGAAAAATGTTTTGTATACACCAAAGATACCCTTTAACCTATTTTCCATCACTAGTGCCTTGGACAAGGGTTATCGTCAGGAAGCAGACACAAATTGCTCGTATTTTTTTTATTCAGACACTGGTGAATTAACAGCCATGGCAAACAGAGATGGAAGATTGTTTAGAATGATGTTTCGCTATGAAAACTTAGAAAAGTGTATTGTTGCTATGTCAATTAAAAAGTGGCATGAAAAATTAGCACATCAGAATATTAGTTATGTAAGAGACATTTTGAAGAAAAATAATACAAAGTATGTAGACGACTGGGATGACTATGTGTGTGAAGGATGCGTTTATGGCAAACACCATCGTCTCCCACATCCAAGAAATTTTGAAGTGGCAAAAGAGGTACTTGATGTAATTCATGTAGACTTGTGCGAAATGAATATAAATTCTTTTGGAGGAGCAAAATATTTTTTTATGCTCAAAGATGATTTCTCTCATTTTCGCACTGTCTATTTCTTAAAAACTAAAAATGAAACTTTTGAGAAATTGAAAACCTTCATGACTTTAGTTGAGAATCAGTTTAGAAATAAAATAAAAGTTTTAAAGTCTGATAATGGGAAAGAAATTAAAAATGGAGATACTAAGAAGTTTTGTATATATAAGTACTTGGAATTTTCCACATTAAGTCGAACCCATACACTGCACCACAAAATGGTCGAATTGAGAGAGAGATGAGAACCATTGTAGAATCTGCTAGATCAGCTATACATGCAAGAAATCTAAATGAAAACTTATGGGCAGAAGCAATTAGTTATGCTACATTTACACTGAATCAGACTGGAACAAGTTCTATGAAAGGTAAAAGTCCTGTGGATTTATGGTTTGGACGCAGAATTGATGTAAATAAGCTTAGAATCTTTGGATGTGATTGTTATGTTTTCATTCAGGATTTTAAGAGAGCCAAAACACAGAAGAAATCAGAAAAAGGAATTTTCTTAGGATACAGTTTAGATTCAAGTAGTTACCGAGTTTACTTAAGAGACAAAAATGAAGTTGTAACATCAGGAGATGTGATATTTGATGAAAAAGTAAACAGTAAGTCTAGTTGTACAGAAATTGAAGCTACCTTGTCAAATGAAGAAAAAGAATACATAGTGTCAAGTGAAGAAGAAAAATCTGATAGTGAAAGTGTTTATGAAAGCTCTGTGTCTGACAATAATATGCAAAATGAATGTCCAGAAAATCATTGTGTAAAGTGTTTGGAACGAGATCAAACTGTTTGTATTCAACCAGAGAAAAGAAGTCTTCGAAACAGGGCTACTTTAAGGATGCCAGCAAAGATGGTAATTATGTAGTTGAAGACAACAGAAACCAAAATGTAAATATGGCCATGATAGGTGAGGGTAGAAGATATTTCCATTTTACAAGCACTACAGGATGAAAACTGGAAGAAAGCAATGTTAGAAGAGTATGAATATTTGATGAAGATGAGAACTTGGAAACTAGTAAGTCTACCAAAAGAAGAAAAAGCTTTGACTTGTTGGTGGGTTTTATGCCAAAAACAAGATGGGCGATACAAAGCCAGGCTAGTTGCAAGAGGGTTTGAGCAAGAACAAGGAATCCATTATACTGAGACCTTCAGTCCTGCTGCCAAACATGCATCCTTTCGACTGATACTCAGAATTTCAGCCTCCGATTGAATGCATCTGATGACTTTTGATGTGAAGACAGCGTTTTTACATGGATCTTTGGATGAGAAGATTTACATGTATCAACCGGTAGGCTTTGACGATGGCTCAGGTAGAGTTTGTGAGTTGCTCAAGAGTATATATGGACTTAAACAGTCATCGAAAAATTGGAATGTGAAGTTCACAAACTACCTAAGGAAATTAAATTTTGTTTGTTCTGACGATGATCCTTGTATTTATTATAATGGTGACAGAAGCATTATAATTGTACTTTTTGTAGATGATGGTGCTATTATAGGAAAAGAAAAACATGAAATGATAGATATACTAGATAAACTTGACAAAAAATTTGAAATTACTTATAATTCTGGGTCAGACAACAAATTAACTTACCTTGGCATGGAAATTGAAATTAGACATAAGGAAATTTTTGTAAGCCAACATCATTACATTGAAAAGATTTGGAATGGAAGATCCAAATCAAAAGTCAACTCCAATGGAAATAGGTATGTTAACCGAAGAACATCACTTTCATAATGATCAGCCACTCGATAAATCTGTCCCATATCGTGAGGCAATAGGCAGTTTACTTTACTTAGCTACAGTATCTAGGCCAGATATCAGCTTTGCAGTAAACTACCTAAGTAGATATTCAAACAATCCCATGGTACGGCACTCGAATATGGTAAAACATGTATTTCGATACTTGAAAGGCACTGTAAACTTTGGAATAAGTTTCAATGGAGATTCTGAACTCATTGCTTACTCAGATTCAGATTTTGGAGGAGACATTATCTCAAGACAGTCAACTACTGGAGTAATTATTATGAAAGGCGGTCCTATTATATGGTTCACCCAAAAGCAGGGACTTATGGCTACATCAACTGCAGAGGCAAAATTTCGAGCTGCTGTTTCATCGCTTGATGAAATTTGCTGGATAAAGAGACTTGGTATCGAACTTAGATATTTCAAGGATATTCCTACAAGGCTCTGTATAGATAATCAATCTGCAATTTCAATGTTACAAAATACTACAGAACGCAAAATAACAAAAGGGAAGAAGCACATTGACATTCCTAGAAAATTTATACAGCATCACATTGGAAATACTGTTTTTTTTTAGACAAAGTAAGCAGCGTTGACCAGTTGGCAGATATCTTGACAAAACCATTGTCGAAGAAAGTATTTGAACGACTTAGAAATAAAATTATTATGGAGGACTGTTAATAAATAATTATTTTATGTAATCTACTTTGAATGCAGTTTAAATCATTATGTTTATTACTTGAGTGTGTCGCCATCTATGTCGGTCGCATTTGAGTTATGTATCCTAGATACCTACGTTTTTATTTACATTACATGTGCGGTTGTCATGAGTGATTTATTGTATTGTTTAATGTACTAATAAATATCAATTCATGTAATTAGATCATTGTGTTTTATCAGTAATTGCTTCCTGGTAAATATAATAACACCTTGTTTAGAACTAAACAAAACATAGAAATACAAACATGAAACACTTGTAGGCCTATATAGAAATACAAATAATAAAGTTTTTGCAAATTTCTTGGTTGCTACAGGGGCCAGACACTGAACTATTGCTGGAAAATACAGAAAGTCCGCTTAGTTTTTCGTTGCAATTTCTAGGTTATAGTTATTGATATTTTAATATTTTCTATGGCTTACAGATCTTACTTGATAGCAATAGTTTTTAGTTCTGACAAACAGACATTACAAAATCGAAAATTCATTAACACACAAGTTTTTGAAGCCCTCCCACACTTTTACACAAACACTGAATTTAAAAAGGTAACGATACTGTCCGTGTCCGTGTTAAAATTTCTTTGTTTTTTGAAGCAAGTCGCTTTTCTAAATAACTACCACACATGTAGATTCAAAACCTAGGAAAACTACATAGGCTACAACCTAACCTGACATCCTACATATTTAAAAATGTTTAACGACTATAAAATCCCAATAACTAAGTTACACAAAAAATGGTAATTAAATCAGACATTACAGTGATAATTCTTATGATAAAACGAGTAGAGTTAGGCTAAGATTCTGGTGTTTAGTTTATGGTGCTATTCATGAAAGGACAAACTTCAATAATTCAAAATTCCACGGGACAATATCATATCAAAATTAAAAACTTACTGTTATTGGTAACAGCTTATGTATTTTCTTTACATGTTCCGTGTCAGGTTCAAATATGTTGATTTTTATTCCACTTTCTGAACCACATAATCGACAAAGTTTTTCAACACCTGTGCTGTCACACATCATTTACTTAATTGCAGGTGAAGGCACCCTTTTTATCTCTAGTTTAAAAACTGCGACCACTTTTTAAAACAACTTCGCATTCACACATAACCGACGACATGATAGATCCATAATCACTCGTGCAGTGTTGCCAGGTCAAACATTTTTTTCCCGCTAAAGAGCCAAAAATCCGCTAAGAAACGTAAGTTTTCACAAGTGAAAGTACAGTTAATTACTAATATTAAGTGCGGAATGAAGAGGATGAACCATCAAAAAAACTGTAAAATTATTTGTTGAAATACAGTACGCTAAAAAACCCGCTAAATTTAATTTTTTATTAATAGGGTCTAAAACTAATACGTGTCAATTAACGCAACGCATCGAAAAATACAAACGATAGTATAAATTTGTTTAACTATGAAGCAGTAATTGGCCAGTACAAATATAGAAAAATTTTTTTAGAGTTTCAGTGTGTTGTAAATTGTTTAAGCAGTTTGATTTTTAAAAAGGTACTTTTAATTTTAAAGAATTAAAGAAAACTAAAAACTTGTTTTCGTGATTTTCACTCGTCATTTATTTAAAAAAATAAAGTGAATACTATATACATAGTGGTGTATTATTTTTTAAATAAATGACGAGTGAAAATCACGAAAACAAGTTTTTAGTTTTCTTTAATTCTTTAAAATTATAATGGATTTTCATCAAGTAAAGGCCTCCAGTATCAATTATAAAAAGGTACTTGTTTGACGTCTGTTACAAAAAGTAGTCTAATTACTAATAACTGCTTTTGTTATATTCAACTTCTTCCTCTTCATATCAAAACATATCGATTATATCGTTTGCATTCTTCGATGTGTCGGGTTAATAAGAAGTACCAAAGTATTTTCCTTCAAACAAATATGCATTTTTAAATTAAATAAAACTTTGTATATGAATAAAAGATGTTACAATAGAATGTTATTAAAGAACAGCTATTTGTTTACTCACCATAATATTGATATTATAACCAAAATTGTTGAATATCCTCTTCACCCTCCATCACTACATGTTCTTGTTCTGTAGTAAATGTAGTACTGGTACTTTATCTTCCTCTTCAGCACCGCCGTATGCAGCCATTGTACCAGCTTCCCTTAGCACCCTTCGTGGAAGTTCATAATCGTGACAACACTTATTAATTCGCTTTAGTTTGGATCTTATAGTAATTATAGAATTCATCATTGTAGTTAAAAGCCTGTTATGTAGAGGCGTTTTGATGAAAATTGGCTGAAAGCCCTTTCAACATCTGCATTTGACCATGGAAGAACTAAAAGTATAATGGCTAGTTCCGAAATTTCTTTGAAGGGATTGAACCCACTAGCATCTTTATAATTGCTTACCTCATTCCAAAACTTGCCAGCATTTTGAATGTTTTTCCATTCAACAGTTGTAAGTTTTAACCACTGGAAGTCTATTTTAGTTATTACATCATCTGGAAATCCCATCTCTTTAGCTAAAGGTACTATTGATTCTTTAAATTCTTTAATTACTCTTAAACACTGTTTTGGGGAAATGAGAGAAACTTTTTGTAGCACTTTTACATTGAACGGAAGTCGATGCTGCAGTTCGGAAACAAGGCTAATTAGAAAATTTTCGCATCTACTCCGAATAACATTTTCACTCTCTGAAGTTATTTGACCAGCTTTCTTTAAAGCCTCCAATAAAACTTCAACTTCGTGACCTAAATATATTTTAGGAGATTTGTATTTTCGAACATCGACTGTAAGAAGATCATCATTATATCCAGGTACAAAAATTCTTCTTCTAAAGCCAGTTATTAATACAACATGATCATTAAGCAGTTGCGAACATTTTGTTTGTGAACAAAACAGGGGTATACAAATTAAACTGCAACGATTGTAATAATTTCTATATAGGCCAGACGGGAAGATCTTTTTCTCCAAGATTTTCTGAACACCTAAAAGCTTTATCCAATAACAACATACACTCCGCGTTCGCGACACACTTACAGACAAAAAACTACAGCTACACCAACATAAAAAACAATCTTGAGATCCTACACTACTTACCTAAAAGTCGAAAACTTAACACCGCAGAACAATACGAAATATACAAACACTACACAATACAACCAAACAACATACTTAATGACCAATTACACTTTAAATCACACGCACTCTTTGACACAATAATACACAAAACATACAATACTTCGGAATCCCGCACCAACCCCCTTCCAGCTCTACACCCCCCACACAACCTACCAACTAGGAAAAAACCGTTACAAGTTCTGGACATTCAGTATCATATCTCGCTGAGGAAGGCGAACATCATGCTGAAACGTCGCACGAGGAAAATAAACAAAGTAAGTTTCACATGTGAAAGTGTAGTAATTAATATTCATTAAGTGCTGTGAAAGAAGAGGATGAACATTCAAAATAACATTTTATGTATTAGTTAATATTTTGTTAAAACACCTGTCTGTCCTACTAAAAGAACCTACACATAAAACATGAACTACTAAAGAAATTAACGCATGAAGTAACATTAAAACATGAAGTAGTATGATTACAACATTTCAATTAAGAATAAATTTATATCTTAAACATGAATCAATTTAGAAATAAAATATGTGTGAATATGATAATTAACTAGAGATAAGTGTTATTCATGCTTAGATAAATTAAATTGAACCTTGAAATATAGAGATCTTAGAATAAATGTCTATTGAGAGAAGTCATATTTTAAAATAATGAATGATCATAATATGTTAATGTCAAATAATTGATATTAATGACAAGTAACGTAAATTTAATAAATGCATTAATTAGACTAATAAATGTGTATGTGTTTCATTATTTAAATAACAACCTGAGGGATGATACAACAATATTACTTAATTAGTTTTCTTGAACACGAAAATATAATTTGTACTCATCACTCCTAAGTAAACTTTATACCATTACAATTAACATCAATAGACATCTTTGTGACTTTAATTACCGTTGCAAATGACGCCCAAGAAAGTAGGTTAGATTGAAGAGAACTTAATCTTTTAATTAACACAATATAATTAATGGTAACGAGTAATTAACGTTATAAACTTTATTTGTAACATCGTTGTACATATTAAAGAGAAGCTCAGCTGTATAGCACTTTACATTTAATCTTTCTATATTAAAATGGGTATGTAATTCAAGCCACTGGGAAAGAATATGAGTCACTGCATTTAGAATTGACATCCATCTAGTGTTTCATTTTTGTACAATTTTCAAAGGATCATCCCCATCGTTTATTGGCTGGAACAACTTTCTTTGAGTACAAAATTTGGAGAGATGATCTTAGAAAACCACGAGTAAGTTTCTGATAACAAGAATTCAACATTTCGTGGTAATGTCTCTGCTGCGGCAGAAGATACCGTTATCAGATGAGGAACTTCTTTTTTAAGGATCTGATAAACCCTGTTATTGATGCCTACCATCACTGCAGCATTGTCAGTTCCCACCCCACGGAATTTCTGTAAGCTTAGACCATACTGACACTGCAAACACTTTAAACCATTTGTTATTGCCAAAGCATTACCTTCTTCTAATTTAACCATTCCCCAAAAAAGTAGAAACAATGCAAAACTTGGTTTGAGAGAAATATATAACACAGATGGCTAACAGTTTCATGACACTTATGTCTGTTGAGTCGTCTATAAGAACACTAAAATTGCCATCCCCTATATCATTTTGTAGGTCCGCTTTGAAATGAGGGAAAAGAATATTCTTGATTAAACCACTACATTTGGTTCGGTGCAGACGCATGTTGGAGGTATGACCACACTCTTTAAAGCACTTTTTTGTTAGGCCGCAAAGATGGTCACAGACCTTATCGAAAGGTGATTAATTATAAAAAGCGTTAACGCAGCTTCTGCAGCCTCACATTCATTTGTGTGCCTAATTATATAGGAATCTAAAGTTGGCTGTCGTTGTGAAGAAAATGGTACTGCGGCTTATATATGTTTTTTTTTCATTTTAGCATGCACAAGAAAAATCGGACAACTTTGAATTTATATTGCTGTTATAGTACATACACCTACATTGCATGTGGTGAGCTCTCCTTCGACTAACCAGTCTTTCAATAAACTATTATTAAGCCACTCTTTTCTAAATTTCTGACTATACTTTTTGTCTTTAACTTTTGCCATTATGTTTTTTACTACTTTAGAACAAATAATAATAACAAATTGTTTCTATCAAAGGACTGCGATGATATTACTATACACTTTGCACCACTTTGATCACTTATCACCACGTCCATCTCACTAATCCACAGTCAAGAATAAGCTACTAACAATGTTCACACTTTTCAGTTCTTTAAGAAGGAACTGAAAGGATTACTGAAGGCGAGTGGTTTACTGTTGAAAGGAGGGAATCCCCATGCCAATGTATTGTCTACAATGAATTAGAGCGTAATAATCAATCCAGGGAATACTCTAATGGTATATATCATGAAGTTACACCAGATTAATAAATTGGGGACTGACACTGCGTTTGTTTACGATTGGTTGAATCTAGAAGAAAGAGAGTAGGGGAGGAGCTACACGAATAAACAATTGCACCTGTGGTTTTTTTGGGAATAACTTTTCCAGAGTGTTACCTGTTAAGCGAAGAGATACTTTTATGTCATACCTATAAGGGGCCGGGGGGGGGGAGTAGGGACCGATGACAACCGTTTTTCACTGTTACACATTCTCGCCTTTAATAATATATTTCTTACACTTATATGTTAGGGCAACAAATAAGTTCAATATATTTTTTTTCTTTTAATGTAAAAACCCACCGTGTGCCGTAAACAAATCCGTCAAAAAATCCGCTACCCGCTAAAAAGAATTTTTTCCCCGCTAACAGGGTTTAAAATCCGAAAAATTTAGCGGATTTTCCGCTAACCTGGCAACACTGCACTCGTGTACTACTCAGTTTGCAAACCATAGAAATAGAAATCCGGGTTTGAAGTGCAGAGCTAAATATTAAGTATTTAGTTATTACTGTCTGGCCGCGATTCGATGATCGAGCATTGTGTATGGTGGGAGAAGCATGGCCGGGTGCTACGGTAGGCTAAGTGGGGGTAAACCAAACGGCTAGTACACATATTTACTTAAGTCACATATTTCACCCTACCTCGCTTACAAGCGGTCGCGCGGTGGGGAAGAGCAGCCTCGATCATCCAGTCACGGCCAGACAGTAAATGTCACAATATTGAAACTTTCATTCATCATATCGATGATATAGAAGTAAAAGTTCGTGAATGTTGTATGCATTTACTGATTGAATTAGTCTTCTTTTAATCTGGTTGTAATATTACTGTTTATTTTTTAGTATAAAAAAAGGATATTAAAAACGCGCCTTATAAAGAAGACGCAATAAAAATTAATTCTTATGTACAGTTGGTCACAGTGATATAAATATTTTTAACATATGATAGATCGGCAACCGTGCGCAATTTTGTTAACCGTGTCAAGTGAGTGTTTGTGTTTAACCAGTGGTCGAGTGCAGTTTTCGTTAATGTAGTTTAATAAAACACCGAGTCATGTGATTTTCTTTTTTTAAAGTGTGTAACCTCTGTACCTGAAATTTTTTAAGTGAACAAGTATTCACTGTAAAGTGTAATTTTTTTGTGGTGTCATTGTGCATGTCATTCTTTTTTAAAATTTGACGAGGTAATGTATGATTATTATTGTGTCACCCTAGTCATACGTAGTTATATAGTTTGTTTAAATTATCATATTACCCCTGATGTATTACACCGTATACATTTTTATTGTTATCAGTACGGTAACCATTTGTAAACATTTTCTGATTGTTTTGTTTACAAATGTTATTAGAGAAGTATGTAACATATAATGGTGTTTGTTTGCTACACTTTTATATGCTACAAATCGATATTGGTGTCTTGTATGTAAAGAATTAAACAGCAGATAACTGTGTAGTTAGCATTTCTTATGGTCTTCATAATATAGGCTATATTTTGTTAGGCTAAACAAAACAGTTCACAGTAACAGTTTAAGTGATAATGAAACCCAACACATTTTTTATACCAAAGTCATGTAAATATTTTGATTTATCTGTATGTGTGCATTGCACATACAGGCAGATTTTTACTTTTCCACAAAATGGACGATGTTCAGGATTAAGGGTGTAACAAATTTAGTTATCTGTCTTTAAGTCTACAATTAAATCTCCTGAACAGTTTGATAATTGAAAGTAAGCCTACTGAATTTTTGTGTGTTGTGAATCCTGGAGTCATTTCTCTGCACAGAATCAGTTGTGTAAGAAATCTTTAGGCCTACTGTTATAAAAAGTTGGGGTGTTGACATGTTATAGGATACTGAAAAGGTGCAACTCTTTATCACTTAACAACATAAAGTTATCTTGAGAATATTATAGCAGTGGTGGTCAACAACCCATGGTACACTTATTATATAACTAAACTTTTTTCAAACCATTTTTCTTAGAAGAGATTATCTCAGTTAGTCAAATGGAAGAATAAGCAATTTTAAAAAATTAGAAAAATTAAGATCTGTATTGTATGAGTCATTAAAATTTTTGTTTTTCAGGGAGATTAAAAAAGTACTGAATTATTTTTTACGCGTTTTTGAATTTCTGATTAAGAGATATAGGCTATTTTATTTCTTTCCCACATTTCATATATAAATAATTTATATTCAGGTGCATTCTGCACTGCAAAGTATGAAGAAAGTATTTAAAATCCACCTAGTCAAGCTTACATTGAGTTTTGGAAAGTTCACATAATTTATCATTGCAATACTTACGTAGATTTGATTCACTATATGTTTCTGAGTAAGCATTTTCAGTTATGAATATAATTAAGGCAAAGTAGAAACAGTCACATACCTGAAAATTTTAATCTTGCTTGCAACTGTACAAATTAACCAAATATAGGAGAAATTGTAAAAATATGCATATTAAAAACTATCGGTTTTATGCTAAAAAGTAAACAAAATTCTGTGTGCTTAATATAATGTGCTTTTTATTTATAAACTTTTGAACTTCATTTTTTTTCTTAATTTCAGTTATCTAAAATTTAAAATAAAATACATGGTGGTTGATGTTATCTCTTTTTTGTTTTAGTTTAATAGCCTAAATTTTTTGTAAATAATTCATTGAGTTTCCTGCAGGATTGTTGTGTAATATATGTATTATCAAATTATAATTACTTCTGAAAGTAGAATATTCTTATTTCTTGTTGTTTTAATGTGTTAGGCCTAAATTGAATTCATTTAGAAACCTATGAAGATACACATATATTCTGTGAAACATGCGTCAGGTGAAATAAACAATACAAAATGAGAACATTCAGCATGCAGAATTAATTATACGTTGATAACACATATATTTAATAAATGTATGCTACTGAAGAAATTTTTTTATTTAAAACTTTAATAGTTAATATTGTATGTAATAGCGTAAGGTCAGCTGAACCCAAGGCAAATGATGTAAAAAAATGTCACTATATGGCTTGCTTATAACACTGTTATACTAGCATTGTGGGGTTTGAAAAACAACGGAAGTGAAGTAGAAAAGAAATTAGGAAAATATTACGAGTAAAGCTATTCCAAAATGGTCAAAAATAGTAACTTACGTTGACTTTGTAGTAATGTCTTAATGAATATCTTGTAGTGTTTGTTTATATGCATACATGCTTTAATATCATCATATGCTGTAACACATATGAAATTTTGACATGCCAAATTATTAAAGCCAGAAAATGGCTTATGATACAAAAAGTTTGGTCACAACTGGGTGAAAGAATGTGAACTCATACAAGAGTGTGGGAAATTAAAGAGTAGAAATCAAAAAAGCATGTATGAACAGGAATTGAATAAGGTTTTCCAGATTGTGGGTAGATAAATATATTCACATAGGCCTACATGAGAAGGGATTATTATTATTTTTGAAGACTGCCATATAGTTGTAATTTTCAAAGAAAAGTGTGTTAATTAAGAAATAAAGTAAAGGGTCCAAATTAAAAAAGAAACTACAATAAAGAAATGCAAATGGACAATTGAGAAAACAATACTTGTGGCCACCATCGATGTATACTATATGGATCGCGTGCTGCATTCACTGAATTCGGTCCGACCGCTGCACCAGTGGTGGGCAAGAACACTGCGTATGCTATATACTGTACCTGTACAAAGTCTGACTTTTCTGCTTTGTTGTAGCTTTTGTTGCTTTAGCGGACACTATAGGGCCTATAACATTTTGTGTTAAATAGTATAGCTATAGTCATTTTATGGTATAGTCATTTTAACAATTAATGGCTCCAAAGTGGGAGGTTTTTAATAAGTTCTTTTCCAAAGTAAAGACATTTGTTTCACTGTAAGATTTCAGTGTTCTGACACATTATTTCAGTTTGTCGCTAAGTTCTGTTGCGTTTATAAACAGTTCTGTTGCGTTCTTATTTATGAACATTTAATGTTGAAGCCACACAAATAAAGATAAGAATAAGGGAAATAAAGAATAAAAGACGTGAGCCATAAACTTTAAAATGTTTATTGCGTAAAAGAAGCTGGCGTATACGCTCTCCATGGTTGTTAAAGTGTTCAATTAGCAAAGCTAATTTACATTAAATTTTTTTATTTTATTTAATTAGCTACGTATTAATTGTATAAAAATTGTTTACATTAAACATTACTAATATTTACTAATTTATTTAACTTTTGGCAGACACCAAGCTTAGAGAAGGTAGCTGCAGCGGTTCTTTCCTTAGCAATATCATAGCACAAGATTTTATAAAATAATGTCCCTATTAATTTGATAAGTTTCATTTCATGGCTGTCTTAAGAAAAATCATTGTTTGAAATATGTTTTCTAAACACTGTGCCGGCAAATTTTTTGCGAGCTGATATAATCTTTTTTTTTTTGTTTTAAGTTTACTGTCAGATATAATCAATAAATTATATATATATATTTTACAATCTTTAAAACGTCTGATGACAGTCTAATTAATTTTCCGCTTGGCACAAAGTCAGTAAAATGAGTGTAAACGCTCAAGTTATTGTCATCTGTTATCAGTCAGGCAAAAGTAAAAACAAACTGTTTTAATAATAAAATCTTCATAACCACAAATTTTCAGTAGAATTGTCCCAAATGTAATAATTGTAAGGTGTCAAAACAAGTGCATTACTGACTGAATGACTCGTTTAATACACGTGTTAACTTGGCGCCAAACGCTTTATTGCCCACCATTGTATGGGAAGCTGTACGTGCTTCGGACCGTTTTCTGCCATTCACTGTGCCTGCCAGCACGCGATCCATATTGTATACATCTATGGTGGCCACAGTTTGCACTTTTTAGATATCTAGGTTTCAGTCCTACTACATTTCTGATACAGTTAGGATATGTCAGAGCATAGGCCTAACCACTATTTGTACTCTGTGTCAAATGTTGTGTATTTTGTATGTCAGAAATGTTTTTATTATTATTATTAAATTGCATGTTATTAATTGAGTATTATGTAATTTCATTGCACTTATGTTTTTTTTTTGGATTTTGTTATCCATGACGTTTACGTAACTAAATATAATTAATTCACTACCGACTCGGAACACAGTTTTTTATGGGTAAAAACGTAAAAGTTTTACCTTATAGCCAGAACCGGTTTTTGCTTTTAAAAAGCTTCTTCAGAGGCTGCCGCTGGGACCACTCTCCGTCTTGTTGGCGACGGTATCGACTTTTGAAAGATCGATATTGTGTGTGTGGGGTGTGCTATGTTCGAATAATGCGTGTGATTTGAATTGTGTCTGTTCATTTAGGATATATTGACGTAGCTTCAAACAAGGATACATTGAACACACAAAGGCACTACACTCCAGTATAGAATCCACCTTTGCAAACCACCTCATTGAAGCATACCACACATACAAAAGCATCGACAATAACATGGACATTCTACACGTACACACAAAGTCTGAAAACTAGACACTGTAGAACAATTGGAAATATACAAACATAAAAACGACATCCTAAACGAACAGACACAATTCAAATCACACGCATTATTCGAACATATCACACCCCACACGCACACAATATCGATGTTTCAAAAGTCGATACCGTCACCAACAACAGGACGGAGAGTGCTGCCAGTGGCAGCCTATAAAGAAGCTTTTTAAAAGCGAAAACCAGTTCAGGCTATAAGGTAAAACTTTTACGTTTTTACCCGTAAAAAACTTTGTGTTCCGAGTCGGTAGTGAATTAATTATATTTACTTACGTTTTCATACATTTCTATAAATTAACATCTGAACAACTCATTTTTTTCATACTGATTTTTGCAAACTCTTAAATTTTCCACAGCTGTATTTCCACAGTCACTTCGGAGTGATTGTACCAAAAACATGTAGGATATTATGTGAGAAATTAAAGTTCAAATATATATGAAGGTATGCAAATACCGAATTTTTGTCACTTAAGAAAAGTGGGTTTAATAAGATTTTATGCTGAAATTTAAAAATTTCGTTACTGTTTTATGATGATTTTACTTTCAACAGACAGTTGATTGTATATATTATAAGGAAATGCGATTCGGGGTTATGTTTAAACTGATTGTTTATTTGTTTATAGTAATTATATTAAAATAATGTTTAAATTCCATTTAAAAGCCACACGGTTGGTCTAACCTATTTGTAATAAAATAAAAACGTGTGTGGTTACAAGCAACTTGAAATAAAATAAAAGTGTTGTTGTTGTTTAAACTTATTAAATTCGTGGTCAAAATATTAAAAGTCTCGTTAAAACAAAGTTTAACTATGTGTGAAGTGTTCTTTTGAGGTAACTCAATGTTGAGAATGGTTGTATCTAATTGAAGGTGACTAATGTAGTAAAGTAATTTAAAATAAAACATTCAAAGTTACTCACAGTGTTTACAATGGTTTAATTATACTTGTTTTTTAAAAAAATTCCCTTGTATTAAATAAATAAAATAGTGAAGTTGATTATACTTAAATGCTAGATTAACTTAAGTTAAAACATGAAGTATAGCAGTTGGTTGCTTGATAATAGTTCTCGTCTGGTTGAAACTGGTAGTAGAAACTTCTTCTCCAGGTTGCAGGTAGTCTGAGTATGTCACGTCTCGTAAAGTCTGGACAATATCATAAACAAACATATGCTTTTACGTACCTGATTGTGTTTACTAGAAGTTCACTAAACTGTCAACTCAGCTTACAATCACCAACTCCCTTTGGTTGCAAGGTTATGTTACCTTGTTTATTAATTAGTGGGCGCCACACGGATTTATTTAGGGAAAATCCCGTGTAAAACCCACGCACAATATTACTGGATGATTAGAAAATTTAAAATAGTTGAGTACCACCTTTTGGCAATGCTATTCCAATATGTTAAACACAACAGAAGGTTGTTTAAGCTTATTAAAAGAAAATATTCAATTATCCTATAGAAATAAATCAAAATCAGGTGATGCTGTTAATAATGGGTTTATTTACACTCTTATAGTGAATTCAAAAAATAAATATAATGTAAACATACAAAGTTGTACAATTAAAAGTCAGTTATTATATGCCTTATACGGCTTGCTCAGAACATGAATTATAAATCTGGTTAAGTCCAGATACTATTTATTTTTAATATGCAAGTTATTATAATCTCAGTAGTACAAAGTTGTACAATTAAAAGTCAGTTATTATATGCCTTATACGGCTTGCTCAGAACATGAATTATAAATCTGGTTAAGTCCAGATACTATTTATTTTTAATATGCAAGTTATTATAATCTCAGTAGTGAATTCTTTGAGACATGAAAGAAAACAATTATGCCTACACAATATCCAATAATCCCTTTGATATAAAATTGATCAACCAAGTTTTAGGTTACTTTTGCAAAGTAATTAAAAAAAAAAAAAAAACGATCTGTTGAAAGATCGCGCGTTTCATCAACGCTTGCTTTTTTAGTGACAATATTTATCAAATGAGAACCCTTACAACTAACATATAGCTTAATTACTAATAACAAATTTGTATAATAAATCGAGACGTGGTGTAATCTTAAATAATGTTTTTGTGTTTTGCGTCAGTACAGGTTATTGTTGCAAAAAGTACAGGTTATGGCACTCAGATCAAGATTAGTAATGATTGCACTTTTACCTTCTGAGTTTTAATTATTTAATTAAAACTTCTTAATCACTTAAGTAATCGGATTATAATGATTACTGGGTTTCGGCACTAAATTCGCACAAGAACAGAATAATGCGATCCTCTTCTGATTAAAATGGATCGTGAATAATAACAATAAATTATTTTCTGTTCGTTATTCCCGCACAAAATTAAAATGAAACTGCACTTAATCACTGTTGTTGGTTGTGGATGAACTCGAAGTAATCGTTTCTTGTTGTTGAACTATTGGTTCCAATGTACTATGTAACTGACGCTAAGTGTTATTAAAAAACGTGGAGATGACGGGCACACGTCTGTGCTGCATGCTAGTTAGTAAAGGTCTGTCTCAAAATTCGCTGTTTTGTCTTTATATACCCCTCTCTTTGATCGGCTCTAGGTAAAAATGTTGATTACTAACTAATTTTCTGATTGGCTTTGGTATGTGTGTCGGTGTGACGTGTCACTTTTTGACAGTTGATAACGGCTTTTTCTAACCGTCAAATGTCGTGGTGGTAACTAGTTGTCGTTCTTGTTATTATTCATAAACAGTTTCCCGATGTACATTTTTAGAATGATGCTAACATCTCTCCCGCACTAAATACAGTTGCGATTGGGTTAATATTACTATCAAATTAAAGATTGTTCTTTTTCCTTTAATTTGATATCACTCGTTCTCGAATTACTTTCACTTTGACCGACATTGTTATAAAACCAACGTTCGGGTACATTACTCTTACTGTCGTCTGCTCTTTATGAGTCGCCGATTTTACACTTTTGGTTAACATTGCTTGTATTCACATAACATTTTATTAATCAAATGTTTATGCGCGAACACCATTAATGCTGTACTGACGTTTTTTGCTGAACATTACTTGTACACCTTAACTCTATACATTGTAATAAATGATCCTACTGACTATGACATTTCGTTTCACGCTAATTTGTTTTAAGCTACTATTTAACAATTAAAATCATGATTAAACCTATTGTTTTAATAACATTTTTTGTTATGTCAAGGCATAACCATAGTTCTGTGCATTTTAGTTTACACTTGTGATAATCCTCGATAGCCATTTTACTGACTAATGTTTGGTCTAAGCTTGCTAAGGCATATCGCCTACATTGAAATTTGGCCTTAATAATGCCTATTGGTTCTCAATTCGGTAAATTGTGGAGACATCTTATTTGTATAAGATTCTCTCTTATAAATAGTTCTCTTTTCTAACAGGTATATTTGATGTTGAAATACATCTTAGTTCTCACTATGTAGCCATTGTTAACATTGGTTTTGGCATTCATAATCTACTGGTCCTTGTCACATCTATTATCAGCAAAATGCTGATTCTGCTTTCACAGTATTTAACTGCTCATTAGTTCATTTTTTGTTTACAAATGACATTCGGTTTACATCAACTATTTACTGAATTGACAGCTGAATGTAAATTTATTCTGTCCATTAGTTCGTTTTAGTCTCAGTCTAGTTGTAGTGTCAAACAGCCCTTGGGTTACTGTTTCATGTGGCACTTCTGCTTCATTCTTCTTTCTTGGTTTCTTCTCTCTTGGTTATTTCTACTATTATATACCTATTTACATGGTTGTTCTGTTTTTATAAAATCTGATAACATACACTTAGGTTAGGTGACATCTTGTGATGTTACATATACACCCTCTTTAAAATTGATCATTTGAAAAAATTTATTTTTTGTAAAATTATCAATTCATGTCAGTTTTTTAGTATACTTCAATAAAAAAATTTTTCTCTTGTACTCTTTGATTTTTTAAACATATTATTGGTGTATTACTCTAGGTTGGCTTTTTATCCAATGGTACAATTCTTAATTTACTAGTATTTTCAAGCTGCTTACTCTCTAAGTCATTTAACTATAATTGATCTTGTTTCTCAAGTTAACTATTCCCTGTCTTATTCACATTCTACTTTCTCATCACATATCTTTGCATTCGTGATTATCTTAATGGTTATTATAATTCATACCTCACAGATTCTTTCATAATATTCCTTGATACAATAAAACAATATAATTCCCTAACTGTTGTAGAGGTTTCGGAATCAGGGTGGCTCACTATGGCTAACATCCTCTGCCGTTCCTCACTACACATTCTCAGATTCAGAGGCATTACTCTTCTCTGTCTGAGTAAAAAATAAACAATGCACCTGGCAATAGTTGCACTATCACAACTCAAAAAAAATATCACATATCATTCATATTCAATAATATAATATATTCACTATAATATTCAAGGTATCAGAGGTTTTCATTTAGATCACATTTCCATCTTTATACTTGCTAACATACTTTCTTTCTTACAGGTAATTACTTCTTTTAGACTTGATGTTTTTTAGCTATGCTTTTATCAGCTATATAGTTACTTATGTACTAGTTAACAATTTGTTTTGGTTCATTTAAATATTTGTGACAGTACAAAAAAGCCTGATATAAAAATATGGTATGCGAGGTAACAAACTATTGTATTCCGATGTTTTAAAGTCATTTCTATGGGTTACATAATTTCCCTTTGTTTTGCCGGCAACGACGTAGTTCCGAGACGACAAAATAATCTCAAGGACAGCAGTGGACGTGCAGCTAAAAAGACTTATAATGGTTACCGCCACTAAGAAAGGCGCTTCATATTCATGTTTCATTGGCCAACAGCTCGAAACGTCATTAAAACCACTATGACGTTATGAAAATACGTAACAAACAAAGCTATTATATAACCAGAGACAAAAGAACGATGACGTGTGCTCACTCACACATACGTAGAATTTGCATAATTCTCGCCCCAGTCGACACACAACAGCAGCAGCAGTAACAACTTGTTACAGGCCGCCGGCAATTTATACCGGCAAAGTGTTTTAAAACAGTACAAAATGTAGTTAAAATATCATTATGTGATAATTAGAAGTGAGCCAAACAGTGAGCAGTAATTGTTTTCAAAATTATGCAGTAGAGTCAGTGATAATATCAAAAAACGTAACCAAACCAACTTAAGGCCTCAACATGTGAAACCTCTTCTAGAACTTCTAGTCTACAGATACAGGGAAGTGCAAAACAAATTTTACTAAAGAGCTCGTTAACCCTATAATTAAATATGTGTACACGATAGTAATTTGAATTCATAAGAATGAGTGAGTGAGAGAAAGCGGGGCGTGTTGTTTTTTTTAATGTCGACATCCGAACGGGGTGTTGGTTTGCGTTTGCGTTCAGCCAAGATAATCAAAACCAGTTAATAGCAAAGCAGCTGCTAAATTAAAATATGATATTTGTTAGATTAATGATTAACAAGATATAAAGAAGTTCATGATGAAGACGAGCCAACTTTAATGGCCGCCATGTTGATTTTGTCCGGTGTACACGCTTATAGCATTTATGGAATAAAACAATATTCATGATTAATGTTTATACTGAACGTATTCTCATTTCAATGCCTGTCTCTGCCGGCATTCACGCTGAGCAGAATCCTGGATCCCTTAGGTAATAAAAATTCATGTAACGAGATTGAAATAAGCAGATGCTATAATTATGGTGGATACCATAATTATGATACCATAATTGTGGTAGACGCGACACACGTGCTTTATTCGATTAAGGTAAACAAACCCAAATACAAGTTGTTAGATAGTTCATATGACAAATACATTTATATTTATTTTAAACGTAAAAAGTGAGTAATTACATATTCTTAAGATTATACACTTGTTTTGATGTTTACAGTACTTATGCATTTGGTTTGTTCTATCTAGAGTCTACAATATATTTCTGTTTTCACCATAGTTCATTAAATCTTTCTTAACGAGTTATATTCATCCTGAATTATCAGGGCTTACATGGTTTGTTTTGTATACTAAATGGTTTTTTGTTTTTTTTTTTTTGTTTGATGTTCTCTGACATATTCTGGTGATGTATAGTATTTGATAATTGACAAACATTTTTCTTTCCTTTCATTCCATTATAACAATAGTTATCTTTACAATTAACACTCTTTGTTATTTTTCTTCTCTACTCCTTCAAGTGATGGTGGTTTTCACTTATTCTGGATGATTTTATATATTATATACTATGCTGTAATTACAATTTCATTTGACAATATAATAACATACTAATATCTAATTTCATAGACATTCTTGGGGTTTACATGGTTTGTTTCACAAATATTATTTTTTTCTTTCCTTCCATTCCATAATAATGTCCTTCTTTTTATTTTACACACTTTGTTATACTGCCCCTCTACTCCTTCAAAGGTTAGTTGGGTGAACCTTTATTCTGGACGATTTTAATTTAACATTTGAGTTTTATGAGAGGTATACAATAATCATTTTATAAACATTAAGTTACATAGAATATCCATCAGGATACATACTTTTTCTCTAGGTATAGTACAGTAGTTGTATTTTCTTATTAAATCATTTGATTGACCTTATATAACTTTCTATCCCTTGGGGTGATAGATCTGGTAAATTTTCACCAGTAACAAATGGTTTAGGCTTACATCTTAAATCTACACACTTTTGTAACTTGATAAGGCAAATTGATTAGCTATAGTCAATTAGTTACCTTCAACATTTTTGTAGTTTAACAACAAATGAGTTTGTTTATAGTAGTGGTTTTTTTAAATATATATATTTTATCTTTTATACCCTAAACGTTTGGGTGAGGAATGTTGCTTACTATTACATATTATCCCTCCTTAATATTAATCATTTCTTACTCGTCGATATTCATGGGGTTATTTGTGCTCTTCCACTCTATTGGGTCTATAATTGGGGATGATTACGTTATACAGGTGTCCTTTCTCATAGCAGTTTTTCAGTATTACATCTTTGGAACATTCGGTATTTTGTAACCACTTATCCTCCTTAATTTCCTTTAACTATAATACTTTTTTAACGATGTTTGATTGTACGTCCCTCTAACTTTTTTATTTACTGTGTCAGTGAGTTCATAGGTATTGTTTTCATTGTCCTTGGTAATCACATAGGGACCTACATATAACAACAATAATTTCTTTGTTATGCCCTCCATTGTGTTGGGCAGTTCTCTATTTCTTAATAGTACTTGTTCTCCTACTTTATATTTAATTATTCGGGCTGGTGCTTGCCGTTTATACTTTCTCCTACATTGTTCTAACTTTTCTATGATCTTATTATGGTATTGGACTTTATCAAATTGATATTCGGGACTTGGTGGGAATTTAATAAGGTCACTGATCTCTCTGGGTGGAGGCTTTTCAAACATGGCATTGTATGGGGTTGTATCAATTGATTGGTGATATGCTAGATTGATAAAATCCTCTGCAGCTGAGACATACTCACGCCACTGTCTTTGTTGAGTTGCACAATAAGTTCTAAGTATTCGTCCCACTTCTCTTAATACTCTTTCCGAAGGGTTACTACTGGGATGGTACACTGCAGTTTTGTATGTTTTTATTCCACATTCCATTAGTGTGTCCTTCCACCTCCGTCCTTTAAATTGTGTACCGTGGTCGGTGATCAGGGTTTTCGGACAACCTACCTCGGGTAAATAATTATGTATTATTAAGTTGAGTATCTTTTGGGTAGTTGCTCGATTCATAGGGTATAGTTTTATATACTTAGTGTAATGGTCTAAGATAATCAATAAGTACTTGTACTGGTGGCGACCTCCGCTCCTAGGAAATGGGCCGCAGATGTCTACAAAAACTTTTTCTAGTTTCCCCGAAGATGTTATGGGTATCATCTGTCCCTCCTTCCTTTCATTCGTGCATTTTACCATCTGACAAACTTGACAGGTTCTGATGCACTGCCTCACTCTTCTATTCATATCCTTTATATACATATGTTCTTCTAACGCCTTGATTACCTTGACAGCACCCATGTGCCCATAGCGGATATGGTAATCTATGATTATTTCTTTCTCTAAGGTTTTAGGTACACATAATTTCCAACCGTGATCGTGATACTTAGTTTTAATGAACAATATATTATCAATTACACAGTAATACGGAGTTATTTTTACATCCTTATCATCCAACCTCTGGAATAGTTGTGCCAGTTTACCGTCTTGTCTTTGATGTGACTTTATTTCTTTGATAATGCCTTCCAATTCTGTCCGGCTTTTTAATATGCTATACACTTTAGCTAGTGTCTCCTTTTCGCCTTCATAAGTCTGATTTGTAAGGTTTACCCGTGATAGTACGTCGGCGGCTATATTCTTTCTGCCGGGGACATATTCCCAATTAATGTTATATTCTTGTAGGACCAAAGTCCACCTTGCTAACCGTCCATGACTTAATTTGCAGCTCTTCAAAAAGGATATGGACTTGTGATCTGTTCTAACAGTAACCGAATATCCTAATATGTATGTGCGGAACTTATTACATGCGAATACTACACTCAGGAGTTCTTTTTCAGCGACATTGTAGTTTCTTTCACATTTGTTTAAGGTACGGCTTGCGAAGCTTATTACCAGGTGGTTTCCTTCGTCGTCTTCTTGGTATAATGTGGAGCCTAAACTGATGTCACTGGCATCACAATTCAAATAAAAAGGTTTATCGAAATCTGGATGGTGCAAGATTACTGCCTCTAGAAATTTCGTTTTGATCCTTTGAAATATACCTTCCTGTGCTGGACCCCATGTCCATCTATCCTTCGAGGACAATTGCGGAGATAATTTGGTAGTTAGTTCCGAATAATTACTTTGAAATTTTCGATAGTAGTTGCACAATCCTAAAAAAGATTGTAATTGTTTTTTGTTCTTGGGGGTGGGGAACTTTTGAATAGCTTCGATTTTTTCTGTCGAAGGAGTTATCCCTAATTCGGTGAGCTGAAAACCTAAAAACTGTACTTCTCTTGCAATAAGTTGGGATTTCTCCAATTTTAGAGTAATATGATTCTCTGATAGTTTGTTCAAGACGTGTTCTACTCTCTGACAATGTTCTTCCCAATTGGTGGACGTTATGAGCAGGTCGTCCACATAGACGGTCGTGAATTTCAGTGCTTCCTGTCCTAACACCTGATCCATACATTGTATAAAAATGGCTACTGAATTTATTAGCCCGAACGGCAACCTCTTAAAATGATAGTTGCGTCCCTCAAATATAAAAGCGACATATTTTCGACTGTTGGGATGCAGCTCGACCTGCCAATACCCGCAGACCGTATCCCACGAGCTTATGTATTGTACACCATGGAACTTCTTTAGAATCTCTTCAATTTCGCCCGGAGATGTTCGGTTATTGACTAGGTGTTTGTTTATTTCTCGTGCGTCTAAACAAAGTCTTACCTTACCGTTCTTTTTCTTAATAGCCACTATAGGGCTGGTATAAGGGGACTGACTGGGTTCTATTATGTCATCCTCTATTAACTGATTGATTTCGGACCGAACAGCCTCCTTAAGGGAATACGCAATAGGGTAAGATTTGCGATTAAAATTTACTGGTTCCTTGAAATGCAATACACATTGATAATTTTTAACTTTTCCTGGTAGGTCTGAGAATACGTGTCTATATTTATTATATATTGTTATTAATTTATTTAGTTGGCCTGAACTTGGCGATTTATTTCTATCAGTTGACTGGAATTGTCTTATTTCTCTGATTTTTTCTGCCCATAGATCATCGTTATTATCACTGTGCTCCCGCTCGTGCCTAAATACTTGGTTTCTAGGGTTGGTCGTTCGCTGTATATGGAATATCGTTCTTTCTAGGGGAACTTCCCGGTTTCCTACAATGTCTGCAATCCAGTCCGCGTCGGTCGTTTTCAGAGTTACTTTGTCTGAACTTAAATCGATTATGGCGGAGTGTTTACATAGAAGGTCGCAGCCGATCAAGCTACGGAATGGTAGAACTGTTGCTACTAGAAAAATCATTGGAATGGTTACACCTCGGCTGGTTACTTCCAACCTAACTTGCTTTTTTACTGATTTATTTTGTCGTCCTGTAGCCCCTATCAGGATGATGTTCGTAACAGGTAGCGTCGGTATGCTGACTCTGCTCTCCTCCTGAATACGATTGAGCTCGGTGCTATCCATTAGGGAAACGTTGGCCCCGGTGTCGACCATTAACATGACAGCTACCTCGTTAATGGTGGCCGTCATCGTGGGTGTGTTGCTGGTGATCGGTTATAACTTCCTCTAGCAATTCCTGTCGTATATTTTTCAAGTAATGGTTAAATAAGATAGTGATTTTATTCGTATTGTTGCCGTAATCAAACCCAATAGAGTGGTTCAGCGAAGGGCTTATGTTACCATAATTTTTCACTGCCGCGAGGAGTTTAAAGAGCTTGTACTCTCCTCGTTGCGTCGGTCTTGATCATTCCTACTACTCCCATCATCCATCATGGTACGTCCTCCTTGCTGGACGGGTTCCTGGTCTGGAACAAAATGTACATGCGGTCGGTAGTCGCTATTGCGGTCGTCACCCTCAATGCTACTACTCCTCCATCGTCCTCCTCTCATGCTTCCTCTGTCTCCACTGTAGCTGTCTCTACGTTGGTATCGTCGCCTTCTATCGGAGTCGTAATTGGCTTGTACGTAATTTGCTCGTCGATATTGCGACGGTTGGTTATTCCCGCCTTGGTTCGGTGGTCGATTAGTGTTGTTATTAAAATTGGGTCGCCGGTTATTGTTATTATTATTGTTATTCGGGTTATTTGGCCTATTATTATTGTTATTGTTATTAGCGTTATTATAATTTTGGTTTGTCTGACCATTATTATTAAAATTATTTCGAGAATTTCGAGGGTAGTTATTATTATTATTGTTCGTATTGCCGCCCGTGGTATTAAACTGGTCATTTCGTCGACGACTCCTACGGTAATATCCCTCGTGCTCCTGATCTTCGAGCAGCGCTGACATAGCTGCTATTGTCTTAATCTGTCCCCACTGACGTGCTTTTGCGACACCCTCTTCAAAGTGATAAGACAATTTTGTGACAAGACATTCCTCCGGTATCTTTGTTTCTAGGTTTCTTGCGAGACATACTTGACCTAAGAAGTATGAAGTCATGGTCCCTCCTCGGTTCGCATCGTATCTTCCGTGGCATATATGGTCTCGTACGATGTTTTGCGTCGCCTCGGACCAATATTTTGCGCGGAATTGAGTTTTGAATTCATCGTAACTATGAACCTCGTGGCGTGTTGCGGTCCACCAATTGTCGTAGATTTCTTTAAAGTATTCGTCGATCAAACTTTTTATGTTATTCCACCTAGTTTCTCTAATCCGCGCCAAGTGTTCTTCCACACGCGCTAAAAATTCAATGGGATTACGTCGATAATTTCTAAAATTGATAGCGTCACGGTTATCATTCGGTAGTAAGTACTGACCTGGTATCGGGCGGTTGCGGATAATCTCAATCTCCTCCCGCATTTGCACTATTTCCTGCTGTCTAAGTTCTTCAATCCTCTCTCGATTTGCGACAGTTAAATTCCTCACTGCATCTACAGAGGTACTCACTTCTTCGCAGCGCTCACCTACGTCTAACCTTACTCGTTTAATTTCATCTTGATTTGTCCTTTTTAAAGACTCTATCCTTGCTTCGGTCACCTCCTCCATGGTATTGAATCTCCCGTCGACCTCTTCTCTGGTTCGCTGCAAGTCCTGGTCGTGTTGTTCACACCTTTTGTTTGTTTCGACGATTTCCTCCCTCACAACGGCAATCTCCACGTCGATTCTGGTGTTTATTTTATCATTGCCTTCTTCCATCCTCCTGCTAATTTCGATCAAGGTGGTGTTCAATTCTTCTCTGATGGCTTGACGGTTATCGTCGATTTTACTGTTCAGCGCGTCTATAGACTTATGAGTATCGTCAATCCTTTTATTTAGGTCCTCCTTTATCGACTCTATATTTCTATTTAACACCTCGACATTCCTTTGATTTTCTTCCCGGGATTTCTTACCATCTTCCCTTAAAGTTCGATTATCTTCCTTCAATGCTTCCATATTTTTGTTCATCGAGTCATTCAGTTTTTTATGAGATTTCTTACCGTCTTCCTTTAATGATCGACTATCTTCCTTTAATTCCATCATTATCTTCATCATTGCTTCCCATCTCATCTTCCCATCTTCAGTCGGCTTGTTTGGTTGTGGGAGTTCTTCAGGCCGTCTGGGTTGGTTGTCGACAGTCACTTCTATCTCTGGTTCTACGTGAGGTATTTCGTCGGTACTAGTTTCGACATTATTGATTGTAATAACTTCCATCTCGTCTGTGGGTTGCTCTTCGTATGTATCTACATCCCGTTGCATTTCTCCTACCCTACTGTCCTTATATCTTGTATCGTACTGGTGGGTGTGCGGCATGTTAATTTTTTCGTGTCTACCGGGCTGATATAAAATATAAAAAATATATTTATTTAATATTTTTTTTTAAGCCACACTAGTTGGTGCGCCAATTTATAAGAAAACGAATAACGTGTGTGTGTTTCGTGATTAAATCTGCCACACGTTGGATGCGTCAATTTATAAGAAAACGCGATTCGGGGTTATGTTTAAACTGATTATGTTTATTTGTTTATAGTAATTATATTAAAATAATGTTAAAATTCCGTTTAAAAGCCACACGGTTGGTCTAACCTATTTGTAATAAAATAAAAACGTGTGTGGTTACAAGTAACTTGAAATAAAATAAAAGTGTTGTTGTTGTTTAAACTTATTAAATTCGTGGTCAAAATATTAAAAGTCTCGTTAAAACAAAGTTTAACTATGTGTGAAGTGTTCTTTTGAGGTAACTCAATGTTGAGAATGGTTGTTTATAATTGAAGGTGACTAATGTAGTAAAGTAATTTAAAATAAAACATTCAAAGTTACTCACAGTGTTTACAATGGTTTAATTATACTTGTTTTTTAAAAAAATTCCCTTGTATTAAATAAATAAAATAGTGAAGTTGATTATACTTAAATGCTAGATTAACTTAAGTTAAAACATGAAGTATAGCAGTTGGTTGCTTGATAATAGTTCTCGTCTGGTTGAAACTGGTAGTAGAAACTTCTTCTCCAGGTTGCAGGTAGTCTGAGTATGTCACGTCTCGTAAAGTCTGGACAATATCATAAACAAACATATGCTTTTACGTACCTGATTGTGTTTACTAGAAGTTCACTAAACTGTCAACTCAGCTTACAATCACCAACTCCCTTTGGTTGCAAGGTTATGTTACCTTGTTTATTAATTAGTGGGCGCCACACGGATTTATTTAGGGAAAATCCCGTGTAAAACCCACGCACAATATTACTGGATGATTAGAAAATTTAAAATAGTTGAGTACCACCTTTTGGCAATGTTATTCCAATATGTTAAACACAACAGAAGGTTGTTTAAGCTTATTAAAAGAAAATATTCAATTATCCTATAGAAATAAATCAAAATCAGGTGATGCAGTTAATAATGGGTTTATTTACACCCTTATAGTGAATTCAAAAAATAAATATAATGTAAACATACAAAGTTGTACAATTAAAAGTCAGTTATTATATGCCTTATACGGCTTGCTCAGAACATGAATTATAAATCTGGTTAAGTCCAGATACTATTTATTTTTAATATGCAAGTTATTATAATCTCAGTAGTACAAAGTTGTACAATTAAAAGTCAGTTATTATATGCCTTATACGGCTTGCTCAGAACATGAATTATAAATCTGGTTAAGTCCAGATACTATTTATTTTTAATATGCAAGTTATTATAATCTCAGTAGTGAATTCTTTGAGACACGAAAGAAAACAATTATGCCTACACAATATCCAATAATCCCTTTGATATAAAATTGATCAACCAAGTTTTAGGTTACTTTTGCAAAGTAATTAAAAAAAAAAAAAAAAACGATCTGTTGAAAGATCGCGCGTTTCATCAACGCTTGCTTTTTTAGTGACAATATTTATCAAGTGAGAACCCTTACAACTAACATATAGCTTAATTACTAATAACAAATTTGTATAATAAATCGAGACGTGGTGTAATCTTAAATAATGTTTTTGTGTTTTGCGTCAGTACAGGTTATTGTTGCAAAAAGTACAGGTTATGGCACTCAGATCAAGATTAGTAATGATTGCACTTTTACCTTCTGAGTTTTAATTATTTAATTAAAACTTATTAATCACTTAAGTAATCGGATTATAATGATTACTGGGTTTCGGCACTAAATTCGCACAAGAACAGAATAATGCGATCCTCTTCTGATTAAAATGGATCGTGAATAATAACAATAAATTATTTTCTGTTCGTTATTCCCACACAAAATTAAAATGAAACTGCACTTAATCACTGTTGTTGGTTGTGGATGAACTCGAAGTAATCGTTTCTTGTTGTTGAACTATTGGTTCCAATGTACTATGTAACTGACGCTAAGTGTTATTAAAAAACGTGGAGATGACGGGCACACGTCTGTGCTGCATGCTAGTTAGTAAAGGTCTCTCTCAAAATTCGCCGTTTTGTCTTTATATACCCCTCTCTTTGATCGGCTCTAGGTAAAAATGTTGATTACTAACTAATTTTCTGATTGGCTTTGGTATGTGTGTCGGTGTGACGTGTCACTTTTTGACAGTTGATAACGGCTTTTTCTAACCGTCAAATGTCGTGGTGGTAACTAGTTGTCGTTCTTGTTATTATTCATAAACAGTTTCCCGATGTACATTTTTAGAATGATGCTAACATCTCTCCCGCACTAAATACAGTTGCGATTGGGTTAATATTACTATCAAATTAAAGATTGTTCTTTTTCCTTTAATTTGATATCACTCGTTCTCGAATTACTTTCACTTTGACCGACATTGTTATAAAACCAACGTTCGGGTACATTACTCTTACTGTCGTCTGCTCTTTATGAGTCGCCGATTTTACACTTTTGGTTAACATTGCTTGTATTCACATAACATTTTATTAATCAAATGTTTATGCGCGAACACCATTAATGCTGTACTGACGTTTTTTGCTGAACATTACTTGTACACCTTAACTCTATACATTGTAATAAATGATCCTACTGACTATGACATTTCGTTTCACGCTAATTTGTTTTAAGCTACTATTTAACAATTAAAATCATGATTAAACCTATTGTTTTAATAACATTTTTTGTTATGTCAAGGCATAACCATAGTTCTGTGCATTTTAGTTTACACTTGTGATAATCCTCGATAGCCATTTTACTGACTAATGTTTGGTCTAAGCTTGCTAAGGCATATCGCCTACATTGAAATTTGGCCTTAATAATGCCTATTGGTTCTCAATTCGGTAAATTGTGGAGACATCTTATTTGTATAAGATTCTCTTTTATAAATAGTTCTCTTTTCTAACAGGTATATTTGATGTTGAAATACATCTTAGTTCTCACTATGTAGCCATTGTTAACATTGGTTTTGGCATTCATAATCTACTGGTCCTTGTCACATCTATTATCAGCAAAATGCTGATTCTGCTTTCACAGTATTTAACTGCTCATTAGTTCATTTTTTGTTTACAAATGACATTCGGTTTACATCAACTATTTACTGAATTGACAGCTGAATGTAAATTTATTCTGTCCATTAGTTCGTTTTAGTCTCAGTCTAGTTGTAGTGTCAAACAGCCCTTGGGTTACTGTTTCATGTGGCACTTCTGCTTCATTCTTCTTTCTTGGTTTCTTCTCTCTTGGTTATTTCTACTATTATATACCTATTTACATGGTTGTTCTGTTTTTATAAAATCTGATAACATACACTTAGGTTAGGTGACATCTTGTGATGTTACAATATATATATTTTTTTATAGATGTTTGTGAATTCATAAAAATTGTTTGAAATTTGACAACTTTCCATTATAAAATTATACACAAATTACAGTTAAACAAACACACACAAAATGGGTGTGTTATGAGACGGATGCCAGAAGCAAGAATGTAACGGGGCAAACCCACCCAGGGATATTTTTGTAATAGTAAAGTTTTAAATTGTATTGGAAAATGTTATGGAGAAACAACGTATATGAATTAATATCAAGGTCGTCAATCGAGCGCTGGAGACAGCTATATTTAACCACATGACCTATGAACTATGCACAGTTGGGATCACGCTATATGTCAGTAGCCTAGCCCACATATATATAACATTGGAATGCAAGGCGCAGTAAACAACGCCTTAATATCTGGCAATGTCATAATAATAAAACAATGAAACGAGATCACGTGATCGTCTGTGCAGGAGTCAGTTGGCAATTAACATCTAACGACGACGGACGTGGGCTGCTCGCTCGCCCGCCGGCTAAGCAGTTTCAGTCGCCTGTACAACTAAAATGTAAATTTGAAACAAAAAATAATGAGTTGAAGAATAATGTGACTCTACCGTGATTATATCAAAATAACAGTTTTGTGCAATTAAAATGAAGTGATAGTTTCAAGCGTATGCCAAAAATTCGAGAGTGGGCATCAAAATGGACTGACGTCTCCTGGACTATTTAGGACAAGATAATGCGCAGATAAGTAACCTTCGGGGTATCACCAAAATTCAAAAATCAAATATTAAATTCTATTATTAAAAGTAGTGTTTTCTTTTAATCACCAAAAAATGAGATCTCGTAAGGGGCTGGGATGTGTGCGTGCGTGCGTGCGTGCGTGCGTGCGTGCGTGTGTGTGTGTGTGTGTGTGTGTAAGAGGGTGAAAATTAGGTAATAATTGAAGAAGTGCTGGTTTGTGGTATTTTTATTTTTTGATGAATTAAAATAATGTTTGACTAGATAGTTCTATTTGTGATTTATATATATAAAATATCAATATTTGTTCACAACTATTGATGGGTTTTTATTTTTTTTCTATAACTTGTTTAATGGTGGTATGATTAAAAGCAGTAATGGAAAGATTAATGTAGGATGGAAATAATTTATAATTGAAAATAAAAGAGAGTAATATGTGAACAAAACCAATTTATTTGTTTACTGAAATAACCTTGTTCTGTCTCCCAAATACACTTTCACGGATCGTGGTTGAATTTTAGGTAAGTAAGTAAAGTTGGAAATAATGCAAGATGGTGTCCGGAATGTGGATGCAAATATAATTATGTGTTTGTCGACAAACGAAAGGTGAAAGGTTTATAATAAATAAAATAAAATTATATTACAATGGTGCCCGAACAGGGACATTTGCATAAAAGTATTTATGTAAATGTAAGCCCACTTTGGAGGTCAGAAAGGGTTATGTAAGGTAAATGAACGAAAATTTTAGTTACGTCTTAATAGACGCAGGTTATGTTATCATATAGTGTGTTTATGTGTATTATAAATAAGAGTTAAGAATTAAATAATAAAAATCAGTACCAGTGAAAATAATAACGAGGATGTCAGCCTAACTGATGTTAACACAGAAAGTCAATCAAGTCTAACAGAGTCGGTAATAATGAGTAATGTAGCAGCAGAGTTCACTCCAACGACAACTAGGGTAAGAGAGTTGTCGATGGAAGATATGTTTAACCTTATGAAAACAATGTCGGAAAATATGAATAGTAATTTTGATAAACAAAATAGCAGTTTTAATGAAAAGTTGAAAGAACAAAGTAATGAAATAAAGAGTAATTTTAGTGAAAAGTTGAATGAGATTAGAGACGAAATAAAACAACAAAATGTCTATATTAATAAAAGTTTAAAAAAAGTTGATGAACATTTTAGTACTATTGTAAAACAATTACAAGACGAAGTAAATGAAAGTAGAAAGAGAAAGGAGGGGAGAGAAAATAAACGGAAACAGGTAAGTGAATCTGGTAATGAAGATAGTGAAACTATAAGTGACAATTATGATGGGGAGGTGATAACGAAAAATAACAAAGAAATAATTAACGAAGTAAGTGATAATTCTAACAATGAGTTACAAGTAATAGGGGTAAGATAGTTGAAAAAGTAGAATCTAAAAGTGATACAGTGAAAATTAATAGCGGTGATGAGAATATAGAGATAGTAAGGGGGAGTGAGAGAGTAATGGGAGTAGTGGGTTGTGAAGGGGTAGAAATAAGTGTTTGTGAGTTAGAGAGAGAGTATGAGGAGAATAATTCGAGTAGAATGATGAGACAAAGGGCAGATTTCCCCGGTGTAATAGGTGAAGTAGAAGATTCACGTGTGGTTAACAAGAACAAAGGTTTCTTGAAGGTGTTTTTGGTAGATGAAAGATCTACAAATAGTTCCCCTGTGTATTATGATTTCCCTGGAGAAGCCAGGATGTGTTATAATAATGTTGTATTGCCCTTTGTATGGAATGATAGAGAGAAAGTGAAATGGTGTTATGATGAGAGGTATTTTGAGAAAGAGAGGGAGATAGAGTTGATTGAGGTTAGTGGAAGTTATAAAGGGTTACCGGTAGTTAAGAAGTTAAAATTTGAAGGAGTAGAGTATATGAAAAACTTACCTTATGTAGAAATGAGTACCATAGTAGTAGATGAATTTGATATCGAAGATAATACGCACTTACCTGGCGATGAAACAGTTGTAACAGCAGGTGAGAGTCATGATGAATTGATTACCTATTTAATTGTGTCAAGAGATAACAAAGGAGACTTAACCAAAAATACTGATGTAGACAGGTTTTATGATAGAATAATATGGATTAATCTAGGGGGTTATTATTCTGGGGTAATGGAACAATTTGAGAAATGGAATAGTTGTTATATTAATGGTAACAAAATGTACTTAATTAAAAATGAATTGTGTATACGTAAAACAAGATTATTAAATATCACTATAATATTGACGACTCGGAACACAAAGTTTTTTATAAGTAAAAACGTAAAGTTTTACCTTACAGCCTAAACCGGCTTTCACCTATAGAAGGCTTCATGTTGTATTGCCCTTTGTATGGAATGATAGAGAGAAAGTGAAATGGTGTTATGATGAGAGGTATTTTGAGAAAGAGAAGCCTGAAGCCTTCTATAGGTGAAAGCCGGTTTAGGCTGTAAGGTAAAACTTTACGTTTTTACTTATAAAAAACTTTGTGTTCCGAGTCGTCAATATTATAGTGATATTTAGTTAAGTAACGGACACGTCATGGACAACGAAATCCAAGAACAAGATTATTGTTTGATGATGGAGGGTAAATATTTATTGTTCATGAACATGTAACTATGTGAGTGTAGTGGGTTTTGAAATGGACTGAATTATGAAATGATTTGTGGTAAACTATAACAGATAATAGTGTGGATTGTATATACTTTTGTGTTGATGTCAACTGTATTTGTGTAATAGGTTATGGTGTACTCTGTATTTTATGTAAACAATGTATGTATGTAATAGGAATTGATTTTATAATGATAATAACATTTTACCAGACTAAATAAATAATGAAAGTAATTGTGAATTTTATAATGAAATTAACTGAATTGAAATTGTTTTGAATAATGTAATTAAAGTAACTTAGTGTTTTAAAAAAACTGATGGAATTAATAAGTTGGAGATTAATTAATTAATTTAAAATGTTGTACCGAGGAATTTTGGTGATAAATTTAAATGATTTTTCTGAGAGTTAGATTTTATAATAAATAGTAAATGATTAAACATACAGTGTGTTTAGGTATTGAGTTATATTGTTATTATAAGGTATCAGAAGGTACATATGGTTAGGTACGTAATATTTGTTGTGATAAATGTTTATATTTTTGAGTCTATGACAGTGATAATGTTTTTATTTGATCGAATGATTGACCATATGTAGGTAGGAATTTTATAATGAAATGGAAGTAAAGTAAAATGTTTTAATCAACCCTCGAAAATTGTTGGCGTTTCCCACTCGCCAGATACCGTTTCCTGGGGGGGGGGATAAACTTTATTATTTAATATTTAGCATGTACCGCTACATTATTCATTAGCCCAGTTTATATTCTGATAGTCCCTTATCGAGTTGAAGATGAAAAATAATTGATTAAAAATAATCAAGCTGGACTAGGCTGAGTGTTTCCTCTTGTGGCAACTAACATGGCGAAGTCCCGACGAGAAATACCATTTGTCTATTGCTACACCAGGGTTGAAATCTTCTAAGGGTGGTCCATTTACTGCCAGCTGCATTAGATCTCCTAATGAAGTGATGTCCAGGGAAAGTCTCTGTTTCACTTTTATCCTGTTAACGAAGCTAAATCCCCGTTCACAAGATGCTGTTGTTACTGCCATGCATGCAACGCCGTAAAATACTTTCTTTAGCTCACCAAAATGCTCAGGAAACTTGTACAGAGTTTTTAATAGCTCACCCAGTCCTTTTGAAGTTATTTGCTCTTCTTTAACCATCATTTTTAATTGAAGCCATTCCGATAGCAAAACATCCTCATTTATATCACCAGTAATAAAAATCACCAATTAAAGAATCTCCTCATTGCCATATGCAGTTAGGGTGTCATCTTGAGGAAGGCACAAGAAATCCAGAACGTGGCACTTGGTGCTTACTACAGTCTCAAGTGTATCAAGACGGCACTTCAAGTAATGAACTGTGCTTTCAATCAGCTTATTACGGATTGATTTGTATTCTTCCTCCCCTTGAGACATATTTGTGAGAACAATTCCTTGGTCGCTTTTGTATTTTGAGCAATTCAGTTTCTCTGAGTCTGAAGTGTCAGAAAGGAATTGTTTCACACTGGATCCTTCAGATGAAAGCAAGAACTGAACCATTTCCACCGTTACCATCATTGACGATCATACCTGTGAGACCAGTAACTGTTTCAACTGTAAAACTTTACAAAATGGCTCTAGTTTCACATACAGGTCAATCAAAAAGTTTAATGTTTTTACAAACTTGTATGATGTAAGGATTTTTAGATACCTAGCCTTTTGCTCTAGCTGCATCCGTAGCTTCTCCTGTTGTAGCTTTCCGGTTCATTATATTCTCAAGATGGATGATCAGAGGTACGAGATCACGCTGCAAAACTTCCAAAGCGTCAGATTTACTACATAGCCACCGTACAGTGTGAATATTTCTGAGTTTTACTATCTCAGTTTCTAAAGTTTTTGCGGTGTTTTTAAGCTCATGGAGGCATTTTGAGGATCATTTTTAAAATTTGTATATGTTCTTCACAGTTTCGTCAAGCTTTTCTAGGCAAGGGATGGAATTGGCAGCATCAAGTATGGCCAATTGTAGACGATGCGCGGTGCAGTGAATGCTAATTAAATGCGGAGGTTCTTCTTTGAAACGAAGTACAAAACCTGACTTTGAGCCAATCATAGACGACACCCCGTCAGTTCCCACACTAACCATGTACTTTTCTCTTCTCCAATCAAGCCCTAAGTTATCCAAGAGCCCAGTAACAGCAGTGAAATATGACTCTGCCCTACCGCTCTCGAGAGGCACAAGGCCTAAAAGGTCTTCTTTTATCTCCCCTTCACACACATAACGAGCATAAACAATCACATGTTCCTCAGCACTTCGGTCCGTGGAACCATCAATCAAAATACTGAAACACTGAGCATTTTTTAATTTTTGAACCACATCTACTTGTAACTGTTTAGCAATAAAATTAATGAAAACTTGGCAGTTTTTATCGTTTACATATAGTTTTGTCTCCACATTTACACCTAATTTAGTTGCAAGGGCAACTTGCTTAGGGAAGTCGGTAAATGGGTTTTCATTGATGCCTATAAAATAGGCTATGTTGAAGTTGTGAGATGCTCAAACATACAAGACTCTATTTTCTTAATACATTTGGTAAGAGGAGGTTTTCCTGGTTCTGACTCTACTTCAAACCGTATTAAATTGCCCATATGTACTAGCCTTTTACCATGAAACACAAAAGTTTCCTTTTTCATGGAACCAGAAAATCCTGCTACCCATTTTGGGTCACTATTTTGAGGGTATTTAGCGCATATAGTACATTTTGTGCGGTCGGAATCGTAAGCTAGCCAGGGGAAGATATCCAGCCAAGCTCTTTGAAATTTTCGTTTCCCAGAGGAACCGTGAGTAGACCTAAGTCCACTAGAACTCGCGTTTTCGACAGTAGGCATTTCAGTTTCCCTACTAGGCCCGGCACTTACATCTCTAGCAATAGACGTCGCACTCGCAGACTCACTAGGCGTCGTCGTACTGACAGTAGAACTTTTTTTAAAGAAATAATTAAGTTTAATCTGTTTCATTATGAATAAAATAACACACGAAAAATAAAATACACGCTGAACACGATCTTAGAAATTGAGAATACTCTTAGTACATGAAACAATAAATCACACGCGTAACACATCTGGTCAACTCAACAATAATTAGCAGACTGTACAACTTGGAAGGAGTGACAAAGGCCGGCGGCCGGCGGCCCGCTCAGAACGGCATGAAATTTCCGCTCCCCTCTCTCAGCAACACTATTTTGTTCGACGTGTTTTAAGATGTTTATATCCAACAGAGCAGTTTTGTTTATAAAATTCACACGGTGACAGCTAACTGACGGCCTATGACTTCAACACGCGCCTTTACTAAAACAAAAACATGACATGTTTTGGTTTAATAGACGTCCTTCTTTTTTCATTTTTCATTCTTTCTCTCCTCTTTTCTCCTTTTTTTCACAATCAAAACCCACTCGCCACTGGCGAGTGGGCGAGTGCAGTTTTCGAGGGTTGGTTTTAATAATGAAATTAAATGAGTTTGAAAGAATTTAAATAAGATGATTAAATTAATTTGAGGTAGTTATGAATTTTCTAATGTAATTTTCGACGATTAACTTAATGTAAAATGTTGTAAAAGATGGAATTTGTGTGATGATTATTTCAATAAGGCATTAAGACAGTCAGAGTTAATTTTAAATGGGTATTAGACAAAATAAGAATTTCTGGAATAAAAGAAATATAGAAACGGGGTAGTAGGAGGGACGCAGTAGCGAGGGTGGATGTGTGTAGAGAAAGTGGAGAGTAAATAGGTCAGAGCAGGGTACATAAATTTTGTTTTGAGGGTAGAGGTGTAGGAGTCCTCAACACAAGGCATTGTGGTGGGAGGTGAAAAGTTTTAAAAAGGGTTGCAGAGTTACCTGGAAGGGCCAGGAACTGATAAGGGAATGAGTATAAGGGAAGGGAACATACATCCTATGTACAAAGAGGGTATCAGGTGCTTTGTAATAAGAGGAGAAGGATTTAAGTAGAGTTAGATAAAGGGTTGGAGGGGTATATTATTGAGAGATCGGTGTCACCCTATGGAAATCCGTTAGTGGTTGTTAGAAGGAAGAAGGTGAGTAAGGTTATATCTAAATGCCCGTTCAATAAATCAGATCATTATTAATGACTGGGAGTCACCCGAACAAATTAATGATGAAAATGCGTAATAGAAATTCATACTAAATACAACTATTCTATTAACACTCGGAACACAAAGTTTTTTATAAGTAAAAACATAAAGTTTTACCTTACAACCTGAACCGGTAAAACTTTGTTTTTACTTATAAAAAACTTTGTGTTCAGAGTCGTTAATATAATAGTTGTATTTAGTTAAGTAACGGACACGTCATGGACAACAACATCCAAGAAATTCATAGTTGAAATTATAATGTAACAAGTGAAAGATTTAATAGAAGTTGAAACGAAAGTAAAGCTGTAAGGTGGGTAATTTTTGGTCAAACTTAAATTTGAAATGTTTGTCTTGATGTAATAATAGCAATGTTCATTATGAGTGTTTATTATGTTGATTATGTAATTGTGTAGGGATATAAATCATGTAATTATGTTTTAAATGCGATTCCCCACATTTCGGGTGGTCCCGGCCTTACCAGCCCAGACCGTGGTTTTGGTTTACAACCAGCTATGGGCAGATTTATTGTACACTGACCATGGTTGGCTGCTTTTAAAATTGGTGTAACATAGAAATTTAACGGGGAACAAAGGGGAATCTAAGAATTTTGTTTTTGGAACACGGCTACATACCTAAGTATGGGTGGTAGACCGATTAGGGGCATATCAATAAGTTTATTAGTAGGGGTACTAGTACCCTAATGTTTATGTAATGCCAAAGCAAGGATGGGGTTGAAAGAAAAGAAAAAAGTGTTCACCCCTTCCGTCTCAGTCCTTGTGGAAGCAACTGGGCGCTACAGTCCAGGGGGGGGCAATAGTGTGTGTGGAAGGAGGAAGTTGATGATTATTATAAACGGGATAAGATAACCCGGTTAAATGGAATTATGTTGATAATATAGAATGTGTAATTAATTTTATGATATAATTAAATGATTTTTGTGTTGATTTGAGGAGTATTATGGAGATGATTAACTATATTTGAGAAAAGATAAGTAGATAATTTGTGAAAATATAATTGATTTAAATGTTTAAGAGGAATTTTATTAATGAAGTTAAATATTTTGAGATGTGATGTGGGTAATGGAAGATATATGTAATGATGTAATTGGAAGTGGTTATTTAAATTCTGATTGGAATCAGGGAAATATTTTGAATTTTGGAATAAGAATTAACGAGAGAAGGGCATTCAGAAGGTTGGTATTGAATTTTAAACGCATCATGTTAGGTAAGTATGTATTCATCAATGTATGTTAGAAGTTAAGAAAAACCAGTGCTTCTTAACGCAAACCAGCACAGCTAAGGGGAACCAGATCAGTTAGGGATATGGTAGGCCTATTTATTATACAAGGCCACTAGTTGATAATTTTGATTTAATGTTTCAGTGTCTGGTGGTGATGTGGCAGCGGTCCTGTGCTGGCCGGCGCGTCAGAGCAGGGGCGTCAAGTGCCTGTCTGGCCTTGCGGTGTTGGGATCTCGAGAGGGAAGTCCAGTAAGGTCATTCAGGTGCGGCCACAGTCACTGGACCAGGGGGGTAAGTTACCCATGAATTTTGATAAAACAAAGGGGGTTGTGGCGACATATCCGGACTGATCCCTTTAGGAAGTATGTGAGTGTCAATGAGAGTTTTTATGCTTCGGCATAAAACCTCTCATTGAAGGGGTATTGTAATGGGGCAAACCCACCCAGGGATATTTTTGTAATAGTAAAGTTTTAAATTGTATAGGAAAATGTTATGGAGTAACAACGTATATGAATTGACATCAAGGCCGTCAATTGAGCGCTGGAGACAGCTATATTTAACCACATGACCTATGAACTATGCACAGTTGGGATCACGCTATATGACGTCAGTAGCCTAGCCCACATATATATAACATTGGAATGCAAGGTGCAGTAAACAACGCATTAATATCTGGCGATATCATAATAATAAAACAATGAAACGAGATCATGTGATCATCTGTGCAGGAGTCAGTCGGCAATTAACATCTAACGACGATGGACGTGGGCTGTTCGCTCACCCGCCGGCTAAGCAGTTTCAGACACCCGTACAACTAAAATGTAAATTTGAAACAAAAAATAATGAGTTGAAGAATAATGTGACGCTACCGTGATTATATCAAAATAACAGTTTTGTGCAATTAAAATGAAGTGACAGTTTCAAGTGTAAGCCAAAAATTCGAGAGTGGGCATCAAAATGGACTGACGTCTCCTGGACTATTTAGGACAAGATAATGTGCAGATAAGTAACCTTCGGGGTATCACCAAAATTCAAAAATCAAATATTAAATTCTATTATTAAAAGAAATGTTTTCTTTTAATCACCAAAAAATGAGATCTCGTAAGGGGCTGGGATGTGTGTGTGTGTGTGTGTGTGTGTGTGTGTGTGTGTGTGTGTGTGTGTGTGTGTGTGTGTGTGTAAGAGGGTGAAAATTAGGTAATAATTGAAGAAGTGCTGGTTTGTGGTATTTTTATTTTTTTGATGAATTAAAATAATGTTTGACTAGATAGTTCTATTTGTGATTTATATATATTGTTACAGAATGTTTACGTGTGTTGTTTAAAATTTATACTTAGCGTTATTTGTGTGTAATATAGGTCAAATTGTAACTTCTCTTATCATTTACGGGTAAACCATATTTCTCTCTGCTGCATTCAAATGTTGCCGCCTCGCCACCTGATTGGCGCACGCCTTTCTGCAGTTTTGACTCGGCTAACGTTTTGCTTTGACGCTTTCACTTCAATAAATTCTTAGTTTTTATTGTAAATTAATTGAATCAAACATACAGAATTGCAGATTGAGAACATTTATTGACACTTTAGAAGATTTCAATTACTTTATGATACATCAAATTTATTTTCTGCACCGGCTATTACACTTGTTCGGTTGGTACTTGCTCAGTTCCCGTGTTTGTATACAATTCGTGTTTAACGTTAGTTTACAGTTAATATGGTTTTTCTCAGGGGTGTTAATAAGTCCTTTCGGCTACAGAAATATATACTTACGGCTAAGACACACAAATTTATAACAATCCTTAATACTAGTTACATAAACAAATTAATATCTTATCATATTCAAGTAAGTAATTACCAATGAAAACTTAATAAAATTTTGGGTTAGTTTTCGTTTGTCAAATTTATTTATCAAAAGGTTTGTCAATTATTTATTATATTTTGCTTTTAACAATTATTAATTGATTAAAGTTTAAATAGTGATTTTAACAAAGCATTTAGTTCTAAATCGGAATAGTGATCAGTGAAGTGAAATAGTTATTTATTAATTTTGACCAAAAAATTTTGAATTCGATAATGGGATTATGTTTATACTCATCGATTTTCTGCTGAAGATCCTGATGTCGTCTTCTTCTTCCGGATAACTCCTGAGATGTCGTCTTCTTATATTCTCCAGAAGTTTATTTCTCTCGTCCCGACGGTTTTCCTCGCTGACTCAGGCCTCGCATTCCTTCTGTGATCGTCCGTCTTCTTCTATTAATCTATGTCCCGATGATCTTCATTCGGGGTCCGTCGTCGTCTCTCTTCTTCGCTGCGTCTTCCCGGCTTCTTCAGATAATTATGGTTTGTTGATAATTTTTTATTAAACAAAATTTTGTTCAGGATTCCCTGTGCTGTTGTTATTATCTTCTTTTGGTTTAAATTAAGTTAAAATTCATTTTAGTAATAAAATTTTAGTGTGAGAGCTACTCGATCCACTCTCGGCGTTGGTCAATAATACAGTAATGAAAATCTAACGGTCTTTTGGCAATAAATTTCTGGTTGCTATGGTTACCTAATAAATTATGCTAATTTTCATTGGTCATTAACTTAAGTCATTGTTATGTTTTAACGTCTTTTTTAGTCTAATTTTACCAAAATATCTTCAAATGAAGATTTCTATCTTATACTAATAGCTAGAGTTATTACATGAGTACCATTCTTCCTACTTTTTCATGATGATCATTTTGATATCCCTCATGCCCACTTTTGAATAGCTAATTACATTTTTATTATTTTTCATATTTATATTTTACATATATTTTATTCAAAATTGGTTGTTATTCATATATTTTGGTACTAGAAATACTCACTTAATTTGTATAACCATTTGGTATACTCTGCTTTAACTTTGGATTATTATTTGTTCTCAAATCTATTAAATTTTTATTCAACAGTTAGGCCTAGAGCCTAGATTTTATTCTAATCCCATCTAATATTTCTTAATAACATATTTGGTAATACTAATACAATTTTATAAACAAAACAAGCAATAAACATCAGTGTTCCTAACTCCACCTCTTATTATAAAAATATTCCTTGTCAGGTTCTAGCCTGAAATAACTTTTAACTACCTTTTCTGTTTTTTACTATTATCTTGCTTATCCTATAATTTACTACATTCTATGGTTTTTTGAATAATAACAAAACTCTTATAATACTACTGTTAAACTATACCTTACACGATATGTCTTACTTACTAATCCCTTCACTTAAATACAGTGTCTGTCCTTCTTATTTTACTATTCATTCTAATAACTTAATTTTTACCTTATTTTATAACTCTGACATCCTATTACCTAGATTCATAATAGCACAATCAGTTTAATCTTACTTGCTAACATAAAGTTTATCAAAAATTGTTTAGCTATTTATTATAGTCTGCTTATGAAATACTGTATTCTACCCCCCACTGCACTTTTCCCTTCCTGGAAGGTTTCTTTATTTATTATCACTATCACTTTTTTCCATTATATGCTATACCTAGCACTTCACCACTTATTTATTTTTACACACATATTTTTAATTCACTCACTTATTTATTCACACAGTTTGTCTGATTATTTTGATATCACTGTGTGATTATGGGTCATAAATAACTAGTTTACTTTCAAATCACTCTGATCACTTTTGGTTATTACTTAATTATTGCTTTTGTTTGGCTCAAAGCATCTTTTATTGGCTTTCACTATTATCATCACTATTAATTTGGATATGGTTAGTTTCTAACTCCCTACCTTATATTATAAGTAGATTGTTTTATCAATAAAATATACATGACATTATTACTTTCCATTAACCTTATTACCCTAGGTAAATCTCATCTACTACAATTATATCAGTTCATTATTTAAATTACAATATAATGGTCATTATTTGGGATTATTTGATTACACTTAGGTCTCGGCTGCTTCTTCATTGTCTCGTGGTTCCTTTGGTATTTATCCGATCTATTGTGTCAGGTCCTTGTCAGTTTAATAGTCATTTGTCATTTTTGGGTTACTGGGTTATTGATCTTTGAATTTCTAAGTTTTTGCCTCTTATTCTTATCTTCAGCTTTTTATTTTTATAGTTAAATATCACTGGATCTTCACTACCTTATGTCATGTTACATAATGCATCGCCACCAAAATTGATTATTTCGAAACAAAGATTATTATATTTTTTCTGAAATCATCAATATAGTTTATTTTATCAAGTTGTTATGATTCAGGAATTCATCAATCGCTACTTCTTCTGTATTCATTCTTTATTAAGTCATGGTTCATAATATGATAATTGGTATTATTTTCTTTCTTTATTATTCCCTTTTATGTTCTACTTCCCTAAAATTTTTCTTCTCTCTCCTTCATATAAATTGGTACTAGCCAGAGGGCACGTGTGGCTCTATTACTCTGCTATCCATTTATACACATTTTGAGTTCAGAGGCCTTGCCTATGTACTCAATAACATTAATAATTGTTGGACGTATCTCAACATAAAATCATCACATAATAATATTCATAATAATTATAATAATAGTCGTTCATTTCCGACTCACATAATATTAATACAATAAAACACTTTTGGGATTAATTATTCTCTCTTTTATACATCTCATGACTTTTTCATCTCAGTGACTTATTTGGATTCCTTCGTTTAAGCTTATGGCGATATTTAATAGGCATTTTGTATTGTTTCATTAGCTTATTTTATTTGGTAGTGATTTTATTTGTCATCATTTTAATGCTCATTGATATTTAATTAACATTGTAGCTGGTTTCTGGCTCACTTATATATATTTTCATTGATTGTTCAGTTAATATGTCAGACTTATTTTTTATTTGATTGTCTTGTCTTTTCTTTTGTGAAACATTAATTTTTATTATTCCCTTTTGTGATAGGGTTGGTTAATGATGTTATGTAGCGTCATCATTATTTGTGTAACATTTTATTATTTTATCTCAATTTTTATGATATTTTATTATACATATTCTTCAAATTACATGGGTTTACACATTTTGTTTCACACTTGGTCGTAAGTTTGGCCTTACTTTGTTTTGAATTTAGCTTATCTTTCTTCTAAATTCCCTTTCATTTATAATAATAATAGTTCCAATCAAATACTTATTGTAAGTTGTGCTTACATTTATTTTTGAATTTTGATAATTGTTACTTTCAAAATTCTCTTTAATTTTCTGACACTGGTTCATAATACTTTTTTAAAGAAGACTGGTTGTAAGTCCCTTTTATTTTTTTAGTTGTGATCTCACTTATGACATAGGTATTGTTTTTGTTGTCTTTTGCTATGAGATAGGGTATTTATTTTATTGTACAATGGGCCCTGTTATATACACTCCTTTTTTCTTATAAGTTAATCTTCTCATTTATATACATTAATTGGTTTGCCTGGTCGGTTTACTTAAAATCAGTCCCATTTCTCTGTGTTCCTCCGCACTTGGTTTAACCATGGTCCATGATTATATGATTTGCTCCTGTTCGGATTGCTGTCGTCTTCAGTATGATTTCTGTTCTTGTCCACTTTCTTGCTATTATTCTGTATTTAAATGGTTCTGTCATAGAATTCTCACTTGTTTCCATTGCTATTTCAAGCATTTCATTATCTTGTTCATACAACGGATATGTCCATGCTATTTCTATTGTAGATGCTATCGTTGATATTGGATTATGCATGTCCATTAAGCGTCTTCTACTTCTTATTCTGTTACACCCTATTTTGTAGTGATTCCCTTCTAAAGGTCCTAGTAAGTTCCTTCTGTTATTTTTAAAATTCATTATTTCATTTTGGTCATTAATTAGTACATTAAACATCTCAAGTAGTCCATTCTTCATCATCTCCAATTCTTCTCTGGTATTTATTATTTTCTTTCTATATATTTTTCTTATTTCCTTGGTCTTCATTTCCAAGTATTCACTCTTCTTAGTCGTCACCTCCATGATTTGGATATTCTCCTTGTGGCTGTTATTTTTGTTTGTAGATAACAGTATGCTTTTGTCTTCTTTTAATTCTGTTTTCTCCCTACCATCTTCTACCTTCTGGTCTACTGGTTCCTTATTCTCCTTCCATGTTTCTTCAATACCTTCAGAAGTACTGTCCAGTGTTTCATGCATTTTCTCGAAACCCTTATCTAAGGTTTCATGCAATTTCTTGAAACCATTATCTAAAGTTTCACTTAATTCCTCATTAAATCTGTCCAATTTCTCATCCATCTTTTTAAAATGGTTATCAATTGACTCAAATTTCTTGTCTAGTATTTCCTCCATCTTCTCATTATTTTGTTGTAATAATTTCTTCCTTCTGCTTCTTAAAATTGTTATCCATACTCTTCTGCATACTCCTCATTAATTCCATAAACTGTTTCCAATCAGGTCTTTCCCCAGCTTCCTCCTGCTGTGTAGGTTTATCCGTTCCCATAGGGGTCAATAATTCTTCGACATCTTCCACCGAAGTTATTTCCTTTTCTTCCATTCGGGCGTTTTTTTCGGTCTCTTTTTCTGATTGAACATTGGGTTGTTCCAGGTTTTTATTATTTGGTGGTTCGCTGAACCCTCTTATTTGATTATGTTTCTTCCTCCAATTACATATCTCTTCTCTGGACAGCTCGAACATAACCCTTATCCATTCTCTTAGCTCTGCGTTTTCTGTTTGTATCGGTTTTTCTGGTTGTTTTATTAACTGTCTCCATTGTTCATACTCCTCCGGTATATATTCCTCCGTTACCTGTGCGTATACCCCCGTTCTTTTGTTTTTCATTTGTTCGTCATTATTGGACAATCTCTTCCAATCTTCTTTAGTCATTCTTTCCACCTTGTTATCGCCTTTTTCGTTTGGATCGTTTTCCAGCTTCCACACTTCATCATAAATTTCTTCCAATGTCATTTGGTCATATGGTGGTTCCGTTACATCCGCACGACTCATTTGTGCTCGTTCATGGTCAGTGGTGTTCCTTTCGATGTACTCCATCTCTCTGCTAAACTTTTTAAATAGTGCTGTCATCCATTCTGCATAGCTGACTCGTTTTCTTCTATCTCCTTTTCCGATCTCTTTGTCTCCTTTTCCGCCTCCTTCTCATGTAGCTTACTCTGGTATCCCATATCGTGTTTTGCCGGTTCCATTTCTGTAGTCGCCGCTAGAATCTGTAAAGTTTAAAGGTATGTTTCCTTAACTATTCTAGCCCTACTAGTTGGCGCGCCACTTTGTAATATAATGTTTGTGGGGGGTATTTAATAATTATTAGTTAGTGTTGGTGTTAATTGTGTTTAATGGGTCAAATTGTAACTTCTCTTATCATTTACGGGTAAACCGTATTTCTCTCTGCTGCATTCAAATGTTGCCGCCTCGCCACCTGATTGGCGCACGCCTTTCTGCAGTTTTGACTCGGCTAACGTTTTGCTTTGACGCTTTCACTTCAATAAATTCTTAGTTGTTATTGTAAATTAATTGAATCAAACATACAGAATTGCAGATTGAGATCATTTATTGACACTTTAGAAGATTTCAATTACTTTATGATACATCAAATTTATTTTCTGCACCGGCTATTACACTTGTTCGGTTGGTACTTGCTCAGTTCCCGTGTTTGTATACAATTCGTCTTTAACATTAGTTTACAGTTAATATGGTTTTTCTCAGGGGTGTTAATAAGCCCTTTCGGCTACAGAAATATATACTTACGGCTAAGACACACAAATTTATAACAATCCTTAATACTAGTTACATAAACAAATTAATATCTTATCATATTCAAGTAAGTAATTACCAATGAAAACTTAATAAAATTTTGGGTTAGTTTTCGTTTGTCAAATTTATTTATCAAAAGGTTTGTCAATTATTTATTATATTTTGCTTTTAACAATTATTAATTGATTAAAGTTTAAATAGTGATTTTAACAAAGCATTTAGTTCTAAATCAGAATAGTGATCAGTGAAGTGAAATAGTTATTTATTAATTTTGACCAAAAAATTTTGAATTCGATAATGGGATTATGTTTATACTCATCGATTTTCCGCTGAAGATCCTGATGTCATCTTCTTCTTCCGGATAACTCCTGAGATGTCGTCTTCTTATATTCTCCAGAAGTTTATTTCTCTCGTCCCGACGGTTTTCCTCGCTGACTCAGGCCTCGCATTCCTTCTGTGATCGTCCGTCTTCTTCTATTAATCTATGTCCCGATGATCTTCATTCGGGGTCCGTCGTCGTCTCTCTTCTTCGCTGCGTCTTCCCGGCTTCTTCAGATAATTATGGTTTGTTGATAATTTTTTATTAAACAAAATTTTGTTCAGGATTCCCTGTGCTGTTGTTATTATCTTCTTTTGGTTTAAATTAAGTTAAAATTCATTTTAGTAATAAAATTTTAGTGTGAGAGCTACTCGATCCACTCTCGGCGTTGGTCAATAATACAGTAATGAAAATCTAACGGTTTTTTGGCAATAAATTTCTGGTTGCTATGGTTACCTAATAAATTATGCTAATTTTCATTGGTCATTAACTTAAGTCATTGTTATGTTTTAACGTCTTTTTTAGTCTAATTTTACCAAAATATCTTCAAATGAAGATTTCTATCTTATACTAATAGCTAGAGTTATTACATGAGTACAATTCTTCCTAATTTTTCATGATGATCATTTTGATATCCCTCGTGCCCAGTTTTGAATAGCTAATTACATTTTTATTATTTTTCATATTTATATTTTACACATATTTTATTCAAAATTGGTTGTTATTCATATATTTTGGTACTATTAATACTCACTTAATTTGTTTAACCATTTGGTATACTCTGCTTTAACTTTGGATTATTATTTGTTCTCAAATCTATTAAATTTTTATTCAACAGTTAGGCCTAGAGCCTAGATTTTATTCTACTCCCATCTAATATTTCTTAATAAATATTTGGTAATACTAATACAATTTTATAAACAAAACAAGCAATAAACATCAGTGTTCCTAACTCCACCTCTTATTATAAAAATATTCCTTGTCAGGTTCTAGCCTGAAATAACTTTTAACTACCTTTTCTGTTTTTTACTATTATCTTGCTTATCCTATAATTTACTACATTCTATGGTTTTTTGAACAATAACAAAACTCTTATAATACTACTGTTAAACTGTACCTTACACGATATGTCTTACTTACTAATCCCTTCACTTAAATACAGTGTCTGTCCTTCTTATTTTACTATTCATTCTAATAACTTAATTTTTACCTTATTTTATAACTCTGACATCCTATTACCTAGATTCATAATAGCACAATCAGTTTAATCTTACTTGCTAACATAAAGTTTATCAAAAATTGTTTAGCTATTTATTATAGTCTGCTTATAAAATACTTTATTCTACCCCCACTGCACTTTTCCCTTCCTGGAAGGTTTCTTTATTTATTATCACTATCACTTTTTTCCATTATATGCTATACCTAGCACTTCACCACTTATTTATTTTTACACACATTTTTAATTCACTCACTTATTTATTCACACGGTTTGTCAGATTATTTTGATATCACTGTGTGATTATGGGTCATGAATAACTAGTTTACTTTCAAATCACTCTGATCACTTTTGGTTATTACTTAATTATTGCTTTTGTTTGGCTCAAAGCATCTTTTATTGGCTTTCACTATTATCATCACTATTAATTTGGATATGGTTAGTTTCTAACTCCCTACCTTATATTATAAGTAGATTGTTTTATCAATAAAATATACATGACATTATTACTTTCCATTAACCTTATTACCCTAGGTAAATCTCATCTACTACAATTATATCAGTTCATTATTTAAATTACAATATAATGGTCATTATTTGGGATTATTTGATTACACTTAGGTCTCGGCTGCTTCTTCATTGTCTCGTGGTTCCTTTGGTATTTATCCGATCTATTGTGTCAGGTCCTTGTCAGTTTAATAGTCATTTGTCATTTTTGGGTTACTGGGTTATTGATCTTTGAATTTCTAAGTTTTTGCCTCTTATTCTTATCTTCAGCTTTTTATTTTTATAGTTAAATATCACTGGATCTTCACTACCTTATGTCATGTTACATAATGCATCGCCACCAAAATTGATTATTTCGAAACAAAGATTATTATATTTTTTCTGAAATCATCAATATAGTTTATTTTATCAAGTTGTTATGATTCAGGAATTCATCAATCGCTACTTCTTCTGTATTCATTCTTTATTAAGTCATGGTTCATAATATGATAATTGGTATTATTTTCTTTCTTTATTATTCCCTTTTATGTTCTACTTCCCTAAAATTTTTCTTCTCTCTCCTTCATATAAATTGGTACTAGCCAGAGGGCACGTGTGGCTCTATTACTCTGCTATCCATTTATACACATTTTGAGTTCAGAGGCCTTGCCTATGTACTCAATAACATTAATAATTGTTGGACGTATCTCAACATAAAATCATCACATAATAATATTCATAATAATTATAATAATAGTCGTTCATTTCCGACTCACATAATATTAATACAATAAAACACTTTTGGGATTAATTATTCTCTCTTTTATACATCTCATGACTTTTTCATCTCAGTGACTTATTTGGATTCCTTCGTTTAAGCTTATGGCGATATTTAATAGGCATTTTGTATTGTTTCATTAGCTTATTTTATTTGGTAGTGATTTTATTTGTCATCATTTTAATGCTCATTGATATTTAATTAACATTGTAGCTGGTTTCTGGCTCACTTATATATATTTTCATTGATTGTTCAGTTAATATGTCAGACTTATTTTTTATTTGATTGTCTTGTCTTTTCTTTTGTGAAACATTAATTTTTATTATTCCCTTTTGTGATAGGGTTGGTTAATGATGTTATGTAGCGTCATCATTATTTGTGTAACATTTTATTATTTTATCTCAATTTTTATGATATTTTATTATACATATTCTTCAAATTACATGGGTTTACACATTTTGTTTCACACTTGGTCGTAAGTTTGGCCTTACTTTGTTTTGAATTTAGCTTATCTTTCTTCTAAATTCCCTTTCATTTATAATAATAATAGTTCCAATCAAATACTTATTGTAAGTTGTGCTTACATTTATTTTTGAATTTTGATAATTGTTACTTTCAAAATTCTCTTTAATTTTCTGACACTGGTTCATAATACTTTTTTAAAGAAGACTGGTTGTAAGTCCCTTTTATTTTTTTAGTTGTGATCTCACTTATGACATAGGTATTGTTTTTGTTGTCTTTTGCTATGAGATAGGGTATTTATTTTATTGTACAATGGGCCCTGTTATATACACTCCTTTTTTCTTATAAGTTAATCTTCTCATTTATATACATTAATTGGTTTGCCTGGTCGGTTTACTTAAAATCAGTCCCATTTCTCTGTGTTCCTCCGCACTTGGTTTAACCATGGTCCATGATTATATGATTTGCTCCTGTTCGGATTGCTGTCGTCTTCAGTATGATTTCTGTTCTTGTCCACTTTCTTGCTATTATTCTGTATTTAAATGGTTCTGTCATAGAATTCTCACTTGTTTCCATTGCTATTTCAAGCATTTCATTATCTTGTTCATACAACGGATATGTCCATGCTATTTCTATTGTAGATGCTATCGTTGATATTGGATTATGCATGTCCATTAAGCGTCTTCTACTTCTTATTCTGTTACACCCTATTTTGTAGTGATTCCCTTCTAAAGGTCCTAGTAAGTTCCTTCTGTTATTTTTAAAATTCATTATTTCATTTTGGTCATTAATTAGTACATTAAACATCTCAAGTAGTCCATTCTTCATCATCTCCAATTCTTCTCTGGTATTTATTATTTTCTTTCTATATATTTTTCTTATTTCCTTGGTCTTCATTTCCAAGTATTCACTCTTCTTAGTCGTCACCTCCATGATTTGGATATTCTCCTTGTGGCTGTTATTTTTGTTTGTAGATAACAGTATGCTTTTGTCTTCTTTTAATTCTGTTTTCTCCCTACCATCTTCTACCTTCTGGTCTACTGGTTCCTTATTCTCCTTCCATGTTTCTTCAATACCTTCAGAAGTACTGTCCAGTGTTTCATGCATTTTCTCGAAACCCTTATCTAAGGTTTCATGCAATTTCTTGAAACCATTATCTAAAGTTTCACTTAATTCCTCATTAAATCTGTCCAATTTCTCATCCATCTTTTTAAAATGGTTATCAATTGACTCAAATTTCTTGTCTAGTATTTCCTCCATCTTCTCATTATTTTGTTGTAATAATTTCTTCCTTCTGCTTCTTAAAATTGTTATCCATACTCTTCTGCATACTCCTCATTAATTCCATAAACTGTTTCCAATCAGGTCTTTCCCCAGCTTCCTCCTGCTGTGTAGGTTTATCCGTTCCCATAGGGGTCAATAATTCTTCGACATCTTCCACCGAAGTTATTTCCTTTTCTTCCATTCGGGCGTTTTTTTCGGTCTCTTTTTCTGATTGAACATTGGGTTGTTCCAGGTTTTTATTATTTGGTGGTTCGCTGAACCCTCTTATTTGATTATGTTTCTTCCTCCAATTACATATCTCTTCTCTGGACAGCTCGAACATAACCCTTATCCATTCTCTTAGCTCTGCGTTTTCTGTTTGTATCGGTTTTTCTGGTTGTTTTATTAACTGTCTCCATTGTTCATACTCCTCCGGTATATATTCCTCCGTTACCTGTGCGTATACCCCCGTTCTTTTGTTTTTCATTTGTTCGTCATTATTGGACAATCTCTTCCAATCTTCTTTAGTCATTCTTTCCACCTTGTTATCGCCTTTTTCGTTTGGATCGTTTTCCAGCTTCCACACTTCATCATAAATTTCTTCCAATGTCATTTGGTCATATGGTGGTTCCGTTACATCCGCACGACTCATTTGTGCTCGTTCATGGTCAGTGGTGTTCCTTTCGATGTACTCCATCTCTCTGCTAAACTTTTTAAATAGTGCTGTCATCCATTCTGCATAGCTGACTCGTTTTCTTCTATCTCCTTTTCCGATCTCTTTGTCTCCTTTTCCGCCTCCTTCTCATGTAGCTTACTCTGGTATCCCATATCGTGTTTTGCCGGTTCCATTTCTGTAGTCGCCGCTAGAATCTGTAAAGTTTAAAGGTATGTTTCCTTAACTATTCTAGCCCTACTAGTTGGCGCGCCACTTTGTAATATAATGTTTGTGGGGGGTATTTAATAATTATTAGTTAGTGTTGGTGTTAATTGTGTTTAATGGGTCAAATTGTAACTTCTCTTATCATTTACGGGTAAACCGTATTTCTCTCTGCTGCATTCAAATGTTGCCGCCTCGCCACCTGATTGGCGCACGCCTTTCTGCAGTTTTGACTCGGCTAACGTTTTGCTTTGACGCTTTCACTTCAATAAATTCTTAGTTGTTATTGTAAATTAATTGAATCAAACATACAGAATTGCAGATTGAGATCATTTATTGACACTTTAGAAGATTTCAATTACTTTATGATACATCAAATTTATTTTCTGCACCGGCTATTACACTTGTTCGGTTGGTACTTGCTCAGTTCCCGTGTTTGTATACAATTCGTCTTTAACATTAGTTTACAGTTAATATGGTTTTTCTCAGGGGTGTTAATAAGCCCTTTCGGCTACAGAAATATATACTTACGGCTAAGACACACAAATTTATAACAATCCTTAATACTAGTTACATAAACAAATTAATATCTTATCATATTCAAGTAAGTAATTACCAATGAAAACTTAATAAAATTTTGGGTTAGTTTTCGTTTGTCAAATTTATTTATCAAAAGGTTTGTCAATTATTTATTATATTTTGCTTTTAACAATTATTAATTGATTAAAGTTTAAATAGTGATTTTAACAAAGCATTTAGTTCTAAATCAGAATAGTGATCAGTGAAGTGAAATAGTTATTTATTAATTTTGACCAAAAAATTTTGAATTCGATAATGGGATTATGTTTATACTCATCGATTTTCCGCTGAAGATCCTGATGTCATCTTCTTCTTCCGGATAACTCCTGAGATGTCGTCTTCTTATATTCTCCAGAAGTTTATTTCTCTCGTCCCGACGGTTTTCCTCGCTGACTCAGGCCTCGCATTCCTTCTGTGATCGTCCGTCTTCTTCTATTAATCTATGTCCCGATGATCTTCATTCGGGGTCCGTCGTCGTCTCTCTTCTTCGCTGCGTCTTCCCGGCTTCTTCAGATAATTATGGTTTGTTGATAATTTTTTATTAAACAAAATTTTGTTCAGGATTCCCTGTGCTGTTGTTATTATCTTCTTTTGGTTTAAATTAAGTTAAAATTCATTTTAGTAATAAAATTTTAGTGTGAGAGCTACTCGATCCACTCTCGGCGTTGGTCAATAATACAGTAATGAAAATCTAACGGTTTTTTGGCAATAAATTTCTGGTTGCTATGGTTACCTAATAAATTATGCTAATTTTCATTGGTCATTAACTTAAGTCATTGTTATGTTTTAACGTCTTTTTTAGTCTAATTTTACCAAAATATCTTCAAATGAAGATTTCTATCTTATACTAATAGCTAGAGTTATTACATGAGTACAATTCTTCCTAATTTTTCATGATGATCATTTTGATATCCCTCGTGCCCAGTTTTGAATAGCTAATTACATTTTTATTATTTTTCATATTTATATTTTACACATATTTTATTCAAAATTGGTTGTTATTCATATATTTTGGTACTATTAATACTCACTTAATTTGTTTAACCATTTGGTATACTCTGCTTTAACTTTGGATTATTATTTGTTCTCAAATCTATTAAATTTTTATTCAACAGTTAGGCCTAGAGCCTAGATTTTATTCTACTCCCATCTAATATTTCTTAATAAATATTTGGTAATACTAATACAATTTTATAAACAAAACAAGCAATAAACATCAGTGTTCCTAACTCCACCTCTTATTATAAAAATATTCCTTGTCAGGTTCTAGCCTGAAATAACTTTTAACTACCTTTTCTGTTTTTTACTATTATCTTGCTTATCCTATAATTTACTACATTCTATGGTTTTTTGAACAATAACAAAACTCTTATAATACTACTGTTAAACTGTACCTTACACGATATGTCTTACTTACTAATCCCTTCACTTAAATACAGTGTCTGTCCTTCTTATTTTACTATTCATTCTAATAACTTAATTTTTACCTTATTTTATAACTCTGACATCCTATTACCTAGATTCATAATAGCACAATCAGTTTAATCTTACTTGCTAACATAAAGTTTATCAAAAATTGTTTAGCTATTTATTATAGTCTGCTTATAAAATACTTTATTCTACCCCCACTGCACTTTTCCCTTCCTGGAAGGTTTCTTTATTTATTATCACTATCACTTTTTTCCATTATATGCTATACCTAGCACTTCACCACTTATTTATTTTTACACACATTTTTAATTCACTCACTTATTTATTCACACGGTTTGTCAGATTATTTTGATATCACTGTGTGATTATGGGTCATGAATAACTAGTTTACTTTCAAATCACTCTGATCACTTTTGGTTATTACTTAATTATTGCTTTTGTTTGGCTCAAAGCATCTTTTATTGGCTTTCACTATTATCATCACTATTAATTTGGATATGGTTAGTTTCTAACTCCCTACCTTATATTATAAGTAGATTGTTTTATCAATAAAATATACATGACATTATTACTTTCCATTAACCTTATTACCCTAGGTAAATCTCATCTACTACAATTATATCAGTTCATTATTTAAATTACAATATAATGGTCATTATTTGGGATTATTTGATTACACTTAGGTCTCGGCTGCTTCTTCATTGTCTCGTGGTTCCTTTGGTATTTATCCGATCTATTGTGTCAGGTCCTTGTCAGTTTAATAGTCATTTGTCATTTTTGGGTTACTGGGTTATTGATCTTTGAATTTCTAAGTTTTTGCCTCTTATTCTTATCTTCAGCTTTTTATTTTTATAGTTAAATATCACTGGATCTTCACTACCTTATGTCATGTTACATAATGCATCGCCACCAAAATTGATTATTTCGAAACAAAGATTATTATATTTTTTCTGAAATCATCAATATAGTTTATTTTATCAAGTTGTTATGATTCAGGAATTCATCAATCGCTACTTCTTCTGTATTCATTCTTTATTAAGTCATGGTTCATAATATGATAATTGGTATTATTTTCTTTCTTTATTATTCCCTTTTATGTTCTACTTCCCTAAAATTTTTCTTCTCTCTCCTTCATATAAATTGGTACTAGCCAGAGGGCACGTGTGGCTCTATTACTCTGCTATCCATTTATACACATTTTGAGTTCAGAGGCCTTGCCTATGTACTCAATAACATTAATAATTGTTGGACGTATCTCAACATAAAATCATCACATAATAATATTCATAATAATTATAATAATAGTCGTTCATTTCCGACTCACATAATATTAATACAATAAAACACTTTTGGGATTAATTATTCTCTCTTTTATACATCTCATGACTTTTTCATCTCAGTGACTTATTTGGATTCCTTCGTTTAAGCTTATGGCGATATTTAATAGGCATTTTGTATTGTTTCATTAGCTTATTTTATTTGGTAGTGATTTTATTTGTCATCATTTTAATGCTCATTGATATTTAATTAACATTGTAGCTGGTTTCTGGCTCACTTATATATATTTTCATTGATTGTTCAGTTAATATGTCAGACTTATTTTTTATTTGATTGTCTTGTCTTTTCTTTTGTGAAACATTAATTTTTATTATTCCCTTTTGTGATAGGGTTGGTTAATGATGTTATGTAGCGTCATCATTATTTGTGTAACATTTTATTATTTTATCTCAATTTTTATGATATTTTATTATACATATTCTTCAAATTACATGGGTTTACACATTTTGTTTCACACTTGGTCGTAAGTTTGGCCTTACTTTGTTTTGAATTTAGCTTATCTTTCTTCTAAATTCCCTTTCATTTATAATAATAATAGTTCCAATCAAATACTTATTGTAAGTTGTGCTTACATTTATTTTTGAATTTTGATAATTGTTACTTTCAAAATTCTCTTTAATTTTCTGACACTGGTTCATAATACTTTTTTAAAGAAGACTGGTTGTAAGTCCCTTTTATTTTTTTAGTTGTGATCTCACTTATGACATAGGTATTGTTTTTGTTGTCTTTTGCTATGAGATAGGGTATTTATTTTATTGTACAATGGGCCCTGTTATATACACTCCTTTTTTCTTATAAGTTAATCTTCTCATTTATATACATTAATTGGTTTGCCTGGTCGGTTTACTTAAAATCAGTCCCATTTCTCTGTGTTCCTCCGCACTTGGTTTAACCATGGTCCATGATTATATGATTTGCTCCTGTTCGGATTGCTGTCGTCTTCAGTATGATTTCTGTTCTTGTCCACTTTCTTGCTATTATTCTGTATTTAAATGGTTCTGTCATAGAATTCTCACTTGTTTCCATTGCTATTTCAAGCATTTCATTATCTTGTTCATACAACGGATATGTCCATGCTATTTCTATTGTAGATGCTATCGTTGATATTGGATTATGCATGTCCATTAAGCGTCTTCTACTTCTTATTCTGTTACACCCTATTTTGTAGTGATTCCCTTCTAAAGGTCCTAGTAAGTTCCTTCTGTTATTTTTAAAATTCATTATTTCATTTTGGTCATTAATTAGTACATTAAACATCTCAAGTAGTCCATTCTTCATCATCTCCAATTCTTCTCTGGTATTTATTATTTTCTTTCTATATATTTTTCTTATTTCCTTGGTCTTCATTTCCAAGTATTCACTCTTCTTAGTCGTCACCTCCATGATTTGGATATTCTCCTTGTGGCTGTTATTTTTGTTTGTAGATAACAGTATGCTTTTGTCTTCTTTTAATTCTGTTTTCTCCCTACCATCTTCTACCTTCTGGTCTACTGGTTCCTTATTCTCCTTCCATGTTTCTTCAATACCTTCAGAAGTACTGTCCAGTGTTTCATGCATTTTCTCGAAACCCTTATCTAAGGTTTCATGCAATTTCTTGAAACCATTATCTAAAGTTTCACTTAATTCCTCATTAAATCTGTCCAATTTCTCATCCATCTTTTTAAAATGGTTATCAATTGACTCAAATTTCTTGTCTAGTATTTCCTCCATCTTCTCATTATTTTGTTGTAATAATTTCTTCCTTCTGCTTCTTAAAATTGTTATCCATACTCTTCTGCATACTCCTCATTAATTCCATAAACTGTTTCCAATCAGGTCTTTCCCCAGCTTCCTCCTGCTGTGTAGGTTTATCCGTTCCCATAGGGGTCAATAATTCTTCGACATCTTCCACCGAAGTTATTTCCTTTTCTTCCATTCGGGCGTTTTTTTCGGTCTCTTTTTCTGATTGAACATTGGGTTGTTCCAGGTTTTTATTATTTGGTGGTTCGCTGAACCCTCTTATTTGATTATGTTTCTTCCTCCAATTACATATCTCTTCTCTGGACAGCTCGAACATAACCCTTATCCATTCTCTTAGCTCTGCGTTTTCTGTTTGTATCGGTTTTTCTGGTTGTTTTATTAACTGTCTCCATTGTTCATACTCCTCCGGTATATATTCCTCCGTTACCTGTGCGTATACCCCCGTTCTTTTGTTTTTCATTTGTTCGTCATTATTGGACAATCTCTTCCAATCTTCTTTAGTCATTCTTTCCACCTTGTTATCGCCTTTTTCGTTTGGATCGTTTTCCAGCTTCCACACTTCATCATAAATTTCTTCCAATGTCATTTGGTCATATGGTGGTTCCGTTACATCCGCACGACTCATTTGTGCTCGTTCATGGTCAGTGGTGTTCCTTTCGATGTACTCCATCTCTCTGCTAAACTTTTTAAATAGTGCTGTCATCCATTCTGCATAGCTGACTCGTTTTCTTCTATCTCCTTTTCCGATCTCTTTGTCTCCTTTTCCGCCTCCTTCTCATGTAGCTTACTCTGGTATCCCATATCGTGTTTTGCCGGTTCCATTTCTGTAGTCGCCGCTAGAATCTGTAAAGTTTAAAGGTATGTTTCCTTAACTATTCTAGCCCTACTAGTTGGCGCGCCACTTTGTAATATAATGTTTGTGGGGGGTATTTAATAATTATTAGTTAGTGTTGGTGTTAATTGTGTTTAATGGGTCAAATTGTAACTTCTCTTATCATTTACGGGTAAACCGTATTTCTCTCTGCTGCATTCAAATGTTGCCGCCTCGCCACCTGATTGGCGCACGCCTTTCTGCAGTTTTGACTCGGCTAACGTTTTGCTTTGACGCTTTCACTTCAATAAATTCTTAGTTGTTATTGTAAATTAATTGAATCAAACATACAGAATTGCAGATTGAGATCATTTATTGACACTTTAGAAGATTTCAATTACTTTATGATACATCAAATTTATTTTCTGCACCGGCTATTACACTTGTTCGGTTGGTACTTGCTCAGTTCCCGTGTTTGTATACAATTCGTCTTTAACATTAGTTTACAGTTAATATGGTTTTTCTCAGGGGTGTTAATAAGCCCTTTCGGCTACAGAAATATATACTTACGGCTAAGACACACAAATTTATAACAATCCTTAATACTAGTTACATAAACAAATTAATATCTTATCATATTCAAGTAAGTAATTACCAATGAAAACTTAATAAAATTTTGGGTTAGTTTTCGTTTGTCAAATTTATTTATCAAAAGGTTTGTCAATTATTTATTATATTTTGCTTTTAACAATTATTAATTGATTAAAGTTTAAATAGTGATTTTAACAAAGCATTTAGTTCTAAATCAGAATAGTGATCAGTGAAGTGAAATAGTTATTTATTAATTTTGACCAAAAAATTTTGAATTCGATAATGGGATTATGTTTATACTCATCGATTTTCCGCTGAAGATCCTGATGTCATCTTCTTCTTCCGGATAACTCCTGAGATGTCGTCTTCTTATATTCTCCAGAAGTTTATTTCTCTCGTCCCGACGGTTTTCCTCGCTGACTCAGGCCTCGCATTCCTTCTGTGATCGTCCGTCTTCTTCTATTAATCTATGTCCCGATGATCTTCATTCGGGGTCCGTCGTCGTCTCTCTTCTTCGCTGCGTCTTCCCGGCTTCTTCAGATAATTATGGTTTGTTGATAATTTTTTATTAAACAAAATTTTGTTCAGGATTCCCTGTGCTGTTGTTATTATCTTCTTTTGGTTTAAATTAAGTTAAAATTCATTTTAGTAATAAAATTTTAGTGTGAGAGCTACTCGATCCACTCTCGGCGTTGGTCAATAATACAGTAATGAAAATCTAACGGTTTTTTGGCAATAAATTTCTGGTTGCTATGGTTACCTAATAAATTATGCTAATTTTCATTGGTCATTAACTTAAGTCATTGTTATGTTTTAACGTCTTTTTTAGTCTAATTTTACCAAAATATCTTCAAATGAAGATTTCTATCTTATACTAATAGCTAGAGTTATTACATGAGTACAATTCTTCCTAATTTTTCATGATGATCATTTTGATATCCCTCGTGCCCAGTTTTGAATAGCTAATTACATTTTTATTATTTTTCATATTTATATTTTACACATATTTTATTCAAAATTGGTTGTTATTCATATATTTTGGTACTATTAATACTCACTTAATTTGTTTAACCATTTGGTATACTCTGCTTTAACTTTGGATTATTATTTGTTCTCAAATCTATTAAATTTTTATTCAACAGTTAGGCCTAGAGCCTAGATTTTATTCTACTCCCATCTAATATTTCTTAATAAATATTTGGTAATACTAATACAATTTTATAAACAAAACAAGCAATAAACATCAGTGTTCCTAACTCCACCTCTTATTATAAAAATATTCCTTGTCAGGTTCTAGCCTGAAATAACTTTTAACTACCTTTTCTGTTTTTTACTATTATCTTGCTTATCCTATAATTTACTACATTCTATGGTTTTTTGAACAATAACAAAACTCTTATAATACTACTGTTAAACTGTACCTTACACGATATGTCTTACTTACTAATCCCTTCACTTAAATACAGTGTCTGTCCTTCTTATTTTACTATTCATTCTAATAACTTAATTTTTACCTTATTTTATAACTCTGACATCCTATTACCTAGATTCATAATAGCACAATCAGTTTAATCTTACTTGCTAACATAAAGTTTATCAAAAATTGTTTAGCTATTTATTATAGTCTGCTTATAAAATACTTTATTCTACCCCCACTGCACTTTTCCCTTCCTGGAAGGTTTCTTTATTTATTATCACTATCACTTTTTTCCATTATATGCTATACCTAGCACTTCACCACTTATTTATTTTTACACACATTTTTAATTCACTCACTTATTTATTCACACGGTTTGTCAGATTATTTTGATATCACTGTGTGATTATGGGTCATGAATAACTAGTTTACTTTCAAATCACTCTGATCACTTTTGGTTATTACTTAATTATTGCTTTTGTTTGGCTCAAAGCATCTTTTATTGGCTTTCACTATTATCATCACTATTAATTTGGATATGGTTAGTTTCTAACTCCCTACCTTATATTATAAGTAGATTGTTTTATCAATAAAATATACATGACATTATTACTTTCCATTAACCTTATTACCCTAGGTAAATCTCATCTACTACAATTATATCAGTTCATTATTTAAATTACAATATAATGGTCATTATTTGGGATTATTTGATTACACTTAGGTCTCGGCTGCTTCTTCATTGTCTCGTGGTTCCTTTGGTATTTATCCGATCTATTGTGTCAGGTCCTTGTCAGTTTAATAGTCATTTGTCATTTTTGGGTTACTGGGTTATTGATCTTTGAATTTCTAAGTTTTTGCCTCTTATTCTTATCTTCAGCTTTTTATTTTTATAGTTAAATATCACTGGATCTTCACTACCTTATGTCATGTTACATAATGCATCGCCACCAAAATTGATTATTTCGAAACAAAGATTATTATATTTTTTCTGAAATCATCAATATAGTTTATTTTATCAAGTTGTTATGATTCAGGAATTCATCAATCGCTACTTCTTCTGTATTCATTCTTTATTAAGTCATGGTTCATAATATGATAATTGGTATTATTTTCTTTCTTTATTATTCCCTTTTATGTTCTACTTCCCTAAAATTTTTCTTCTCTCTCCTTCATATAAATTGGTACTAGCCAGAGGGCACGTGTGGCTCTATTACTCTGCTATCCATTTATACACATTTTGAGTTCAGAGGCCTTGCCTATGTACTCAATAACATTAATAATTGTTGGACGTATCTCAACATAAAATCATCACATAATAATATTCATAATAATTATAATAATAGTCGTTCATTTCCGACTCACATAATATTAATACAATAAAACACTTTTGGGATTAATTATTCTCTCTTTTATACATCTCATGACTTTTTCATCTCAGTGACTTATTTGGATTCCTTCGTTTAAGCTTATGGCGATATTTAATAGGCATTTTGTATTGTTTCATTAGCTTATTTTATTTGGTAGTGATTTTATTTGTCATCATTTTAATGCTCATTGATATTTAATTAACATTGTAGCTGGTTTCTGGCTCACTTATATATATTTTCATTGATTGTTCAGTTAATATGTCAGACTTATTTTTTATTTGATTGTCTTGTCTTTTCTTTTGTGAAACATTAATTTTTATTATTCCCTTTTGTGATAGGGTTGGTTAATGATGTTATGTAGCGTCATCATTATTTGTGTAACATTTTATTATTTTATCTCAATTTTTATGATATTTTATTATACATATTCTTCAAATTACATGGGTTTACACATTTTGTTTCACACTTGGTCGTAAGTTTGGCCTTACTTTGTTTTGAATTTAGCTTATCTTTCTTCTAAATTCCCTTTCATTTATAATAATAATAGTTCCAATCAAATACTTATTGTAAGTTGTGCTTACATTTATTTTTGAATTTTGATAATTGTTACTTTCAAAATTCTCTTTAATTTTCTGACACTGGTTCATAATACTTTTTTAAAGAAGACTGGTTGTAAGTCCCTTTTATTTTTTTAGTTGTGATCTCACTTATGACATAGGTATTGTTTTTGTTGTCTTTTGCTATGAGATAGGGTATTTATTTTATTGTACAATGGGCCCTGTTATATACACTCCTTTTTTCTTATAAGTTAATCTTCTCATTTATATACATTAATTGGTTTGCCTGGTCGGTTTACTTAAAATCAGTCCCATTTCTCTGTGTTCCTCCGCACTTGGTTTAACCATGGTCCATGATTATATGATTTGCTCCTGTTCGGATTGCTGTCGTCTTCAGTATGATTTCTGTTCTTGTCCACTTTCTTGCTATTATTCTGTATTTAAATGGTTCTGTCATAGAATTCTCACTTGTTTCCATTGCTATTTCAAGCATTTCATTATCTTGTTCATACAACGGATATGTCCATGCTATTTCTATTGTAGATGCTATCGTTGATATTGGATTATGCATGTCCATTAAGCGTCTTCTACTTCTTATTCTGTTACACCCTATTTTGTAGTGATTCCCTTCTAAAGGTCCTAGTAAGTTCCTTCTGTTATTTTTAAAATTCATTATTTCATTTTGGTCATTAATTAGTACATTAAACATCTCAAGTAGTCCATTCTTCATCATCTCCAATTCTTCTCTGGTATTTATTATTTTCTTTCTATATATTTTTCTTATTTCCTTGGTCTTCATTTCCAAGTATTCACTCTTCTTAGTCGTCACCTCCATGATTTGGATATTCTCCTTGTGGCTGTTATTTTTGTTTGTAGATAACAGTATGCTTTTGTCTTCTTTTAATTCTGTTTTCTCCCTACCATCTTCTACCTTCTGGTCTACTGGTTCCTTATTCTCCTTCCATGTTTCTTCAATACCTTCAGAAGTACTGTCCAGTGTTTCATGCATTTTCTCGAAACCCTTATCTAAGGTTTCATGCAATTTCTTGAAACCATTATCTAAAGTTTCACTTAATTCCTCATTAAATCTGTCCAATTTCTCATCCATCTTTTTAAAATGGTTATCAATTGACTCAAATTTCTTGTCTAGTATTTCCTCCATCTTCTCATTATTTTGTTGTAATAATTTCTTCCTTCTGCTTCTTAAAATTGTTATCCATACTCTTCTGCATACTCCTCATTAATTCCATAAACTGTTTCCAATCAGGTCTTTCCCCAGCTTCCTCCTGCTGTGTAGGTTTATCCGTTCCCATAGGGGTCAATAATTCTTCGACATCTTCCACCGAAGTTATTTCCTTTTCTTCCATTCGGGCGTTTTTTTCGGTCTCTTTTTCTGATTGAACATTGGGTTGTTCCAGGTTTTTATTATTTGGTGGTTCGCTGAACCCTCTTATTTGATTATGTTTCTTCCTCCAATTACATATCTCTTCTCTGGACAGCTCGAACATAACCCTTATCCATTCTCTTAGCTCTGCGTTTTCTGTTTGTATCGGTTTTTCTGGTTGTTTTATTAACTGTCTCCATTGTTCATACTCCTCCGGTATATATTCCTCCGTTACCTGTGCGTATACCCCCGTTCTTTTGTTTTTCATTTGTTCGTCATTATTGGACAATCTCTTCCAATCTTCTTTAGTCATTCTTTCCACCTTGTTATCGCCTTTTTCGTTTGGATCGTTTTCCAGCTTCCACACTTCATCATAAATTTCTTCCAATGTCATTTGGTCATATGGTGGTTCCGTTACATCCGCACGACTCATTTGTGCTCGTTCATGGTCAGTGGTGTTCCTTTCGATGTACTCCATCTCTCTGCTAAACTTTTTAAATAGTGCTGTCATCCATTCTGCATAGCTGACTCGTTTTCTTCTATCTCCTTTTCCGATCTCTTTGTCTCCTTTTCCGCCTCCTTCTCATGTAGCTTACTCTGGTATCCCATATCGTGTTTTGCCGGTTCCATTTCTGTAGTCGCCGCTAGAATCTGTAAAGTTTAAAGGTATGTTTCCTTAACTATTCTAGCCCTACTAGTTGGCGCGCCACTTTGTAATATAATGTTTGTGGGGGGTATTTAATAATTATTAGTTAGTGTTGGTGTTAATTGTGTTTAATGGGTCAAATTGTAACTTCTCTTATCATTTACGGGTAAACCGTATTTCTCTCTGCTGCATTCAAATGTTGCCGCCTCGCCACCTGATTGGCGCACGCCTTTCTGCAGTTTTGACTCGGCTAACGTTTTGCTTTGACGCTTTCACTTCAATAAATTCTTAGTTGTTATTGTAAATTAATTGAATCAAACATACAGAATTGCAGATTGAGATCATTTATTGACACTTTAGAAGATTTCAATTACTTTATGATACATCAAATTTATTTTCTGCACCGGCTATTACACTTGTTCGGTTGGTACTTGCTCAGTTCCCGTGTTTGTATACAATTCGTCTTTAACATTAGTTTACAGTTAATATGGTTTTTCTCAGGGGTGTTAATAAGCCCTTTCGGCTACAGAAATATATACTTACGGCTAAGACACACAAATTTATAACAATCCTTAATACTAGTTACATAAACAAATTAATATCTTATCATATTCAAGTAAGTAATTACCAATGAAAACTTAATAAAATTTTGGGTTAGTTTTCGTTTGTCAAATTTATTTATCAAAAGGTTTGTCAATTATTTATTATATTTTGCTTTTAACAATTATTAATTGATTAAAGTTTAAATAGTGATTTTAACAAAGCATTTAGTTCTAAATCAGAATAGTGATCAGTGAAGTGAAATAGTTATTTATTAATTTTGACCAAAAAATTTTGAATTCGATAATGGGATTATGTTTATACTCATCGATTTTCCGCTGAAGATCCTGATGTCATCTTCTTCTTCCGGATAACTCCTGAGATGTCGTCTTCTTATATTCTCCAGAAGTTTATTTCTCTCGTCCCGACGGTTTTCCTCGCTGACTCAGGCCTCGCATTCCTTCTGTGATCGTCCGTCTTCTTCTATTAATCTATGTCCCGATGATCTTCATTCGGGGTCCGTCGTCGTCTCTCTTCTTCGCTGCGTCTTCCCGGCTTCTTCAGATAATTATGGTTTGTTGATAATTTTTTATTAAACAAAATTTTGTTCAGGATTCCCTGTGCTGTTGTTATTATCTTCTTTTGGTTTAAATTAAGTTAAAATTCATTTTAGTAATAAAATTTTAGTGTGAGAGCTACTCGATCCACTCTCGGCGTTGGTCAATAATACAGTAATGAAAATCTAACGGTTTTTTGGCAATAAATTTCTGGTTGCTATGGTTACCTAATAAATTATGCTAATTTTCATTGGTCATTAACTTAAGTCATTGTTATGTTTTAACGTCTTTTTTAGTCTAATTTTACCAAAATATCTTCAAATGAAGATTTCTATCTTATACTAATAGCTAGAGTTATTACATGAGTACAATTCTTCCTAATTTTTCATGATGATCATTTTGATATCCCTCGTGCCCAGTTTTGAATAGCTAATTACATTTTTATTATTTTTCATATTTATATTTTACACATATTTTATTCAAAATTGGTTGTTATTCATATATTTTGGTACTATTAATACTCACTTAATTTGTTTAACCATTTGGTATACTCTGCTTTAACTTTGGATTATTATTTGTTCTCAAATCTATTAAATTTTTATTCAACAGTTAGGCCTAGAGCCTAGATTTTATTCTACTCCCATCTAATATTTCTTAATAAATATTTGGTAATACTAATACAATTTTATAAACAAAACAAGCAATAAACATCAGTGTTCCTAACTCCACCTCTTATTATAAAAATATTCCTTGTCAGGTTCTAGCCTGAAATAACTTTTAACTACCTTTTCTGTTTTTTACTATTATCTTGCTTATCCTATAATTTACTACATTCTATGGTTTTTTGAACAATAACAAAACTCTTATAATACTACTGTTAAACTGTACCTTACACGATATGTCTTACTTACTAATCCCTTCACTTAAATACAGTGTCTGTCCTTCTTATTTTACTATTCATTCTAATAACTTAATTTTTACCTTATTTTATAACTCTGACATCCTATTACCTAGATTCATAATAGCACAATCAGTTTAATCTTACTTGCTAACATAAAGTTTATCAAAAATTGTTTAGCTATTTATTATAGTCTGCTTATAAAATACTTTATTCTACCCCCACTGCACTTTTCCCTTCCTGGAAGGTTTCTTTATTTATTATCACTATCACTTTTTTCCATTATATGCTATACCTAGCACTTCACCACTTATTTATTTTTACACACATTTTTAATTCACTCACTTATTTATTCACACGGTTTGTCAGATTATTTTGATATCACTGTGTGATTATGGGTCATGAATAACTAGTTTACTTTCAAATCACTCTGATCACTTTTGGTTATTACTTAATTATTGCTTTTGTTTGGCTCAAAGCATCGTTTATTGGCTTTGACTATTATCATCACTATTAATTTGGATATGGTTAGTTTCTAACTCCCTACCTTATATTATAAGTACATTGTTTTATCAATAAAATATACATGACATTATTACTTTCCATTAACCTTATTACCCTAGGTAAATCTCATCTACTACAGTTATATCAGTTCATTATTTAAATTACAATATAATGGTCATTATTTGGGATTATTTGATTACACTTAGGTCTCGGCTGCTTCTTCATTGTCTCGTGGTTTCTTTGGTATTTATCCGATCTATTGTGTCAGGTCCTTGTCAGTTTAATAGTCATTTGTCATTTTTGGGTTACTGGGTTATTGATCTTTGAATTTCTAAGTTTTTGCCTCTTATTCTTATCTTCAGCTTTTTATTTTTATAGTTAAATATCACTGGATCTTCACTACCATATGTCATGTTACAATATATATATTGAAAAAAAAAAAAAAAAAAAAAAAAAAAAAAAAAAAAAAAAGGTGAGGTAAATTTAGTTATAAATAAATATTATAGTAATATATATATATATATATTACATTTAATATTTATAAATAAATTTACTTCAAGATATACCTTTTTTTTTCCTTATTAGGAACATGTTTCGGGTACTATCTTGTACCCATCCTCAGCCTTCCGGTTTTTTTGTCTGGTGAAGTGCATATGTGTTGTTGGTTGACTATTATTATTGTGGCTTCCTGTTGGCTTCTGGTATTTCAAATTGGTTTTATTGTGTGTGATTGTGGTGTATGTGTTAGTTTTTTTGTGTATTTTCAATGTTGAGTGCTTTGAATATTGTGTCATGTTTTGTATTGATTTGTATTTGTTCAGGTGTTAGTTTGTTTTCTGTTTTATGTTAGTATATTTGTAAATTTTCCCAAATGTTCATTATGGTGCCTTTGTGTGGTATATGTTTTATTAGTGTTACATTGGTTATGTCTGGGAATTCATGTCCTGTGTTTATTGCATGTGTGGCTAAATTGGATTTATATATTTTTCTGGTTTTTTGTATGCATTTAGGTGTTCAAAATAACGTTTTTTCAGCTGTTTTTTTGTTTGTCCTATGTATATGCAAATGCTATGTAACAAAAAAAGAGTTACTATTATAGTAGAGTACACAGCTGAAACAATAATAAAATAGCCTAAAAATTTGGAGAGTAACAAAACCCTTTACCTTTTTTGATCATCATGGGGCCGGGGGGGGGGGGCGAGGGGTCGTTCTGTTTGCCCCTTTCTCCTCCTAGTCTTGTTTATTTATTTGTTTTTTAATGTCACCACTTTCTTGATGTACCTGTATCTAGGTTTCCCACTGGTTAATAATTTTTAACAATTTGAGCAATCTTATCTCCTCAACCCATTCTTTTGGGTATTTCTGCGTAATGTTATTTTTCTCTTTTCTCTTGTTAGGCTAATCTCCTCTAGCTTTGTACTTGACGGTGGAGACACAAAACGCCTACAAATGTTTTCATTTCTCGTGTATTTAATCTTCTTCCATATATGTACTATGACTTGCCTTTATAATCTCATTTAATTTATCTCGGGTGCCTCGATCTGTACCATTTAGTTAGTATCCAGTTGTTTATGGTTTAAGTTGTGCTGAATGACTTAGCGTCCAATAGATGGGTACACTGTCCAGCAGACACTTAACAATGTGTCAGTGTACATAACCGGACAGATCAAAAGTTACTCACATTGTCTTTATAATAAGTTCCAATTCAGTTACAATAATTGTTAAATGAACCACAAGCACGTTTACTTTTACCATTCAAACAGAATGACACGTTTATAGTGTTTGTAATATGGTGAAGTAATCGGTTGTGTCATCGCTAGTCACATCTGATTACTCTACTCAGCTGTATTACTAGATGACATGGGGATTAGTCTGTGTTTGCATGGTGGTGGATAAAAACTGTAAACAAACAGCGTGGCACAAAATACAATTACTAAGACAAACACTGGCGTATTGGTTTTATAACAAAGTCGGATTAACAAACAAAATATTTCTATATACCTCAAATATTTACTTAATATAGTTATGGCCATTTGGCAGATAACACCTGATTGACAGATTATATATATTGTAACGTGTAATTTCCTTACCTTTAATAATTATACCTTGTTTATATCTTGGTTATTTAATGTGTATACCTTGTTAATATTTTAAAAGATGAGTATCTGGTCAGGGTAATATTTGTTGAGTGCCAATTTGCAATCACAGATTGCAAATAAAATTTATTTGTAAAATATTAATTATGATTTTTCGTTAAAATATTATAAAGGTTCCTATATCAGCTATAATTAAATCTCTTTTAATATTTTATTTAAGAGATGAATGTGATAACTAAAGCTCATCAAAGCAGATTTGAATAGTCTGCCATTTTTTAAAATGAAGAGTGTTGCCAACTTAATCTAGTTGATGAAGCCAATTCACAGTCCCTGATATAGTGTTTATAATATCATACACATTTTGTATTCATTAAATAAAGAAACGAATAAACCTTTTATCTGTATTTATTACACTCAAATCCTTTTATTATTTTCTTTAAATTGTTTTTAAATAACAAATATAATCATTAAAAAAAGTCTAACCGGCTGTTCTTTACATATGCTCAGTATGGCAGCAGTAGCATTAATAATTTCTATATCTCAAGAAATTAAATTAATTTTATTAAATAAAATACAAATAGATTGTGTTACGTTAGGTCCTTTTGACTACGATATAAACAACAGTTATTATAGGAAAAGTACCAAAATACATGGGATTATAAATAATTACAAAGTACCTTAACAGGATTATATTAATAGTTTAACAATGTTCAGTGTTTATAGGTTATTTTGAGTTAAATATTTTTTAGATCTAGTTCACTTTATATTATAGTAATACTCTACATTAATAGTTTTTCATACTGATGATAAGATTATTCATTGATATTGTTCTCAGTGAAAGTTCCAAATTGTTTTTATTAAAAGTGTAATCAGTGTCTTTGAAACCTATGGCCTAGGCATAGCATGGAATAGTTCAGTTTAATTATATATCAAAAAAATACTTCTCTTCCCGTGTAAGTTGATTGTATTTCTTCAGAGATTCCTTGGTTTACTTCTTTATAGTAATGTAGCACTTCCTTCTTCTATTTAGTCTGGTTGAGGATGATTATTTAACTTTTTAATTTAGGTCCACTGATATGAAATGTATAATAATTTAAATTAGTCACTATCTGGTGTTTAATTCAACCTTTCTCATTCAGATTGTGATATTATTTTACATTTTAATACAAATAAACCACCAAAAGTATTTATAAGCTACTTTTCAAACTTACCTCGTTTTGCCCTCTTGGCCCAGAATTCGTCACACGAACGTAGAAATGCAAGTGAGGCTCCAAGGTTATTTGAAAAAAAAATTTCAAAAAAAAATTTTATTATAATTATTTCATTTTTGTATTGTTCTCTAATCATGACAGATTCTTTCCAAAGAATCAAGACAAACTAAAAGTTCTTTAAATATTAGTGAAACATCTTATATTAACAGAGTTAAATATACATCTTATATTTACAGAAAACCGCCCAGCCTGCTTGCACACACATTCGTACTATTTTTAATCCCCCATAATTTAGTTTAGAGTACTCTTTTGATGATAGATTATTAAATTATTAATATATTGGAATTTTGCTGTTTACTTAACAGACTTTGTTTCTCTTCGTGTGTGTGACGCTGAATGCATGTCCGAAAGTTTTCGTTTGACGCCTTTTTAAATTTTCACTGCTACACTACCGTATTTCTGGAAAACTACAATCACTTTTACTGGATATTGAACTTTATTGATGATAAAGTTGGGCGGCTACCTGGCCAGGTAAGCGTCGGTGAGAAAACTGGGAAGAAGCTCTGCCTAGTCCCCACTACTTCGATTTTCTTGACAAGACGGAAACCAATGCCTTGTACGTTAAAGTCATAGTTACTGTTCATGGTACCACGTGTAATTCTCGTGTGTTGGACGTTAACGAAATTACACTGCCATGGGTTTACGTCACTGGAATAGGCATGACTTATCCATACTTCCTCCAGCTCGGACTGTATGTTGAACAAAACCTTCGTCTTTTCACCATTTTCGGCAGCGTCGGTTGATCTGCTTGGCGTCCCGTCCGCGCGCCTGGTTGTGGTTGCGCGTAACACAGTATTACAGTTCCGAGAATTCAACAGTTGTGGGCGACACGCACATTCCATTGTACTGACTTCACCTTACTGTTCTTTGTTTGCTACGATTTATATTGCCATGGGACGGACCACGCAGATGAATTGTTACAAAATTTTTTAATAAAATAAAATCCCTCCCTTTTAGACCCGTTACAATACCCCCCCCCCAATGAGAGATCTTCTGTCGAAACAGAAGAAATCTCATTGCTAAACCCCTAAGAGGATCGGTGAGGATATGGTGCCAACAACCCCCATTAGTTCTTATACATCATGGGTAAACTACCCCCCTGGCTCGGCGACTATGGCCGCACCTGAACGAGATTACTGGACTTCTCTACATGAGATCCCAACACCATAAAATCGAACAGATACGCACCACAGCGCACCTAACCTTCTAACATGCCACCCCCAAAGATCCAAATCCCTGGCCTTATTCCCTGCCAGATCCTCAACCGATATGTTCCACCTTACCATGCACACTGGGCTGCCTTTAACAGTTACTTTGCTCATACATATACTTACTACTACATCCTAACAAAAAAATTTATTCTTACATTCAAAAAGTTCATTTAAATTGAAATCAAACTGCTCTGTCTCCATTACTTTCTTCAAAATCAAAAAATAAAATCTTTACATGAATCCCTAATTCTCTTCACTACTACTGACAATCCTAAAGAAAATAAATTGAATACCTTATTAAACATGAATTCGCTTACTCTAACATTTGTTTATACATATATTCTAAACAATATAATTCAGTAAAACCCTCGCAGTACACATAAACAATAATACACTTACAACTCAAAACATCAATTAGATGGCAGGCGTAAATATCAAAAATTTTTTTTTTCAAAAATTTAATTTTATCAAAATATTAATTTTTATCAATTTCGGAAAAATCAAAATCATTTAATTCAATTAAGTAACCAGGTTGCATCAATCAGTTGCCAGAAACTGGTCTAGATTATAACATCAACTATCAGCTGATCACACTGGGTCAAGTCGACGACCTTGACCTACATATGTTATACATAGGCTACATCATAAAATACATTAAACATCTTTAAAATTTTTATCTTCAAATATAATAAGACATAATAAAATAAGATTTTAAAATTAACATAGTGTTATTACAATTAACAATAAAATTGACATTTAAATTAATCAAAATTACACATTTATTGCTTTATATTATTCTCAAATTCTATTAAAATTTGTCACTTGCTTTAATTAATCTTATCATTTCAACTATGATTTACTTTCTTTAACATTCTCAATAAATTTGGGTGACTTAATTATTCATAATAACTCGATTGTATCAACTTGGCATTTATATATACTCTTAATCCCCTTCTGACTCTAACGTCACTAACAGCTTTAACTAACATGACACCCCTCTATCAAAAACATCTATCAAACAATCTCTAAACCTATTTACTACTCAACTCAATTCGCATCATTCTACCCTTATATATTGTAGCGTGACAGATAAATGCATAATAATGAATGGCATTGATCATTAGAATAATAAGATTATAACATTTAAATCCGGAAAAAAGCATTAAATTAAATATAAAGAATTAATTCATAGCAACTGTGCAAAGCAATCATTATTATTTAAAAAATATAAGTTCAAATAAAATAAGTTACTAGTGATGAGTCATCCAAAACCAGTCTAATAACCCAAGGTTTTCAAATTATAACCCAGGAAGGTAAGGAGTAAATAAAGAAGCAACAAAATATGACTAAACCCACAACGAGGATAAGTAAATGGAAAAGAAACCCTGAATAAGGCAAGATCCACCAATAAAGGTGATGTATTTCTAAAAATTCCGAAGAAGATGAAGAAATCCCAAGAAACCCGAAGAAGATGAAGAAATCCCAAGAAACCCGATGGCATCAAGAAGAAGATGGAGAAGATACCAGTCCAAGAAGAAAGAAGACAACTTTGAAAAAAGAAGAAGAAGGCAGCATCCTGAGGAAGATGTTATGCTCTTATAAAAGACACCCATATCCCCATATCCCAAAATAAATAGTAAAATACAAATAAAAGTATAACGAAATAATCTTGGACAGTAACAACATGTACAATAAAATTAAGAGAGAAAAGTGTGTAGAGTAAGAGTTGCCAGTGAACCAAGATGAAACAATAATATAGTACCCAAGGAACAAATCTCCATTGTAACACACTAACCAATTTATTGATGTTAATAAGACTACACAACCATTTAGAAATAACAAAATAAAAGTGTAAAGTGAACCAGTGCTAGTTTTGGGTATTATAGAAAATAAACCTTATGTTTCATTCTTGGCAATCACAAACGTTGAATACAATGAAACATGCAACTTTCAGTGACTTAAAATGTGTACTATGTGAATATGTTACAGTTAATAATAACCAGATATAAATCTGTTTGAAGTGACATTTTGTTTTATATAGAATGAGTAAAAAACAGATTTAATTATACTGTGACAGGGTACAATTACCCAATACCATATTTAAAGGACAGTTTAAAAAACTGCATAATCCAACTTAGTATAATAGTTAGCAAATAAGAATATAGATATAAGGTTTTGTAAATATAGGATAAGGATTTTAAAAATGTATAGGATATAAGGACATTTATTTAAATTTGCAACAACTAACATCACACCTGTAAATATATTTATTACTTGTATTAATAGTAATAAGTAATTAAGATGTTAGTTGGTAAAAAACCTCTTTAATTACATTAAACGTTACAATACCCCCCCAATGAGAGATCTTCTGCCGAAACAGAAGAAATCTCATTGCTAAAACCCCTAAGAGGACCGGTGAGGAACTGGTGCCAACAACCCCCTTTAGGTCTTATACTTCATGGGTAAACAACCCCCCCTGGCTCGGCGACTATGGCCGCATCTGAACGAGATCACTGGACTTCTCTGTACGAGATCCCAACACCATAAAATCGAAGACACGCACCACAGTGCACCTCCCCTTCTAACATGCAACCCCAAAATCCACACCCCTAGCTTATATCGTGCCAGATCCTCAACCGATATGTTCCACCTTATCATGCACACTGGGCTGCCTTTAGCAGGTACTGGGCTTGTACACACACTTATTACTACATCCTATCAAATCTTGTTATCAAATTTCGGAGTTTCCTTTAAATTGAAACCAAATCTATATTACCATTAATCTCAAAAATCAAAATACAAATCTTTTACATGAATTGAATAATTCTCTTTGTTATTAATGATAATTCGAAAAACAAATAAATGGAACATTTATTGAAACATGAACTTCCTTATCCTAACATTGGATTAGACACATATCCTAAACAATACAATTCAATAAAAAACACTATTAATACACACAAACAATAATATAATCAAAATTCAAAACATCAATTAGATGGCAGTCACAAAAACCAAATTTTTTTGTTTTTTTTTTTTCAAAAAAATTTAAATTTATTAAAATTTTTTTTTCTCAATATTAAAATTATTTAGATTTAGTTAAATTAGTGAATAAACAAAATTGGCATTACTTCATTACCAAAACTGGTTTAGTATAGAACATTACCCATCAGCTGATCAAACTGGGTCAAGTCAAGAACCTTGACCTACATAAGTTATGCATAAGTTACATCTGAAAATACGTTGAACATCTTTAAAATTCTATTTTGAAACACAAAAACATAATAAAATAAACCATTTAAAAATAACAAAGTATTATTATAATTAACAATCAAATTGATATTTAAATTACTCAAATTAAACATTTTACAACTTTACATTATTTTCAAACTCTATCAAAAATTGTCACTTGTTTCAATTAAAATTCTATATTTTTCCTATGACTCTCTTTCTTTACTATTCTCAATCTCCATTAGTTTGGGTGATTTAATTATTTATACTAACTTGATTTGCCACTTGGCATGTATATATATAATCTTCCTCCCTCTGACTTTAATATCACTAACAGCTTTAACTAAACATGACACCCATCTCTATCAAAGACATCTATCAAACAATCTCTTAACCCAGCTTACTACTAAACTCAATTCGCATCACTTCTACTCTTATATAAAAAAATACTCTCTAACCCTTTGTACTCAGGATGTGTGTTCCCCCCCCAAAAAGCTTATTCCCTTATTTTGGTCCCTGGATTCTACCTAAGGCAACCCTTTCCGGCACTAAACGGTCCCTTCCCGTCCCAACCCTTTTGTTGCGGACTCCTACACTACACTATCCCCTCTTACAAAATTACCATCCCCTAATTACCATTCTCAATACATCACTTCAATTACAACAAAATATCATCATTTACTTATTCAATATATCAATCAAAACTCTACATATATTCCCCATATCTCCTGTGTCACTATCCATATTTCTCAAATTCTACATTACATTACTTCACAACAACATTATTCTCTATATTACCACTTTAAACTCAACATGGACTGATTTACATGTCCCAACGAAATATTAATCACCCAAAATCTATCTTTTACTGTCTTTCACAAATCATTTAAAATTATCAACTATATCAAATTACTTTCCTCATCAAATAAAATCTTTAACACATTGAAATTATTATATCCAAACATCAGTTACCTTGGAAATTTGCAAACATTAATAAGTGACATTCTACAGTGGATCAGCTGATTTTCTTAGCAAGGTGAATGACCTTACTGCAAACACATTTCAAAATTATACAAATTATATGAAATATATATTTTTATCAATCCTTATATCTGACATACTACACATCATTGTTTCCCCTTTTTCTGACTCTGGTACAATTAGGTAAACCACCTGCCGGTCGGTCTAGGTATTTACTTTGTTATTACCACATTTCAAAATTATATAGATTACCTATTTCTTCAACCCCTATATCTAACACAATGAAATAAAAACATTTATGAGACAGAATAAATATAGTATAATAAACATGTGAACACCTATTTACCAAATCATAATACAAGCATTTAATTAGTGCAAAATGAGTTATCATCTTCAAGTTATAATATTTGAATTCGTTGCTCACCTGAGCAACCCCCTGGCCACACACACTATTGTTTTTTCTGTTGGACTGTGGCGCCCATGTGCGTCCATAAGGACGGCATAGTTGGAGGAATTGAACATCTCCTTGTCCTTGCTTTGGCGTTACATTTAAAAGGTTCAGATATCAACATATCTTTGTAATATAGTTATGTGCCCTTAATGCGGGTCTACCACCTGGCTTTGCTGTCCCTACTCGGACAGAGTGGCAGCCGCTGTTCCATAGTTTCCGGGATTTCCCCTAGTTTCACCCCCCAATAATTTCTAATATCAACCAATTTCAAGCCAGCTATGGTCAAGGGACTTAAATTATGGCCATAGCTGACCGCTAGCCAAAACACGATTAGTGCTGGTAAGGCAGTAATCGCCCGAAAAGTCGGGGAAATCATCTTTACCTTCATGCATGTTACAACATCATTACTCTGCACGGCACGGCTATTTATCAATATACAATATAAAATTGTAAAAAGGGTGTGCCGTGCATTTTCGCCCTTTCAGCCTCCGATGGAGGTAATACTCTCTATTACCCCCAACACTTTCCGCTATCTACCGTGGCACATGCCACCACAGCAATAGCACACGAATAGCTAACTTAAAACTTTCTTCATTTGCAGTTTCTACACTCTATTATTATATCACTTCTATGAGCACCAATCTACCCCCCAGAATTACCCACATCTCTTGTATGACAACAAGTTTTATTTTATTTAACACACTTCACCACGTTCCAAACTTTCACTGGTACTAAAAACTTTACAATTATTTGGTCACTTATTTATTAAAATTTATATAAATTTAAAATTATAAACATTCCAAAATATTTTGATACTTATTTACACTGGAGGCTGACTAACATTCCTATGATAAGTGGTAGTAAGACAGTAATCGCCCTGAAAGATGGGGATTTGCTATGAGGGAGAGTTGGTGATAAAATAGATCCACTTTGTGAATTTACTTCCCCCTTTTAAACTCAACTCTACTCCCTTATTTCTCTCATTTCTCCAGACCCGCCGTCTATCCCATCGCCAAATCTCCCTCCCAACAAAACTCGTCTTTCCAGACTACACGGAAACTATTGTCAATGGCTAAATTTTAGTCTCGCCATTGACACTGAAATTTTAAATTGTATGCACTGCCTTTCTTTAGGTGCAGCCTCCATTATGTACAAACACTCTAAGGCAGTGCAGGTACGTGACAGGTACACCTGACCGCTGCACCATGAGTGTATTAAAAAAATCATTTGTGTCACGTACCTTTGGGGTCCCCCTCCCCGTTCAATTGTGGTGTAGATTTCTACTTTTAACCAATTTTGGTGGAGCCGGACCATCGTTGCGCTCACCGCCCAAAGGAAGAGCCTCCAACCATGGCCCTCCTCCAAGTTCCGAAAACCACGGCCAGGACGGGTAAGATCGTGACCACCCGAAAATGGGGGAGAGTCCCTTCTGAAAACATAAAACAACATTTTAAATATTATCTATATAATTTAAACATTTAAAGTGACCGATATAACTTCAAGTTCGTCGCATTTTGTGTACCTACTATTTCATGCGTTGTTGGATTCCGCAACACATACGCATTTTGCATCTTTATTTCTACAACTTCATAGGGCCCTTCATATAACAAGAAAAACTTCTTTATTTCTTTATCTTGGGCACTTGACAAATCATGCCTCTTTACTAACACTAATTGACCTACCTCATATTTGATCCATTTACCTTTCGCATTATGTCTCTGCTTCCTCCGTTCTCCTTTTGTAAGTAAATTTTCATTTGCTAATCAAATCTTCATGTTTACGTCCATAATTTGATTTTCTGGTGGGTATTCAAAGAGTTGTTCCAATATCCTGGGTGGCCTTGTTCCTCTGATCAATTCATGCGGCGTAAATCCGGTGGATTCATGGGTGGTACAATTCAGCCACTCCTCTACTTTCTTAACGTAGGATGGCCATTCTGTGTGCTTGGCGTGACACGCCCGAAATATCCTACCAATCTCTCTCATCACCCGTTCTGCTTGGTTCGACTGTGGATGGTACACTGCCGTATGCTTGGGTACGATGCCTTCCCATCCAAGCATCTGTCGCCACTTGCCGCTTATAAACTGTGGTCCATGGTCAGATAATATTATTTTTGGTTTTCCTACATTAATCATGTAATCGCTTACTATTTTTTCGCTGAGCACTTTGCTCGTCGCTCTCTTAATACTATACAACTTAACAAATTTCGAAAAAGTGTCTAGAACTACAAATACATATAACACACCACCTCTACCTCTGGGTGATGGCACATACAAATCAACTGCAACTAAATCAAATGGTCTCTCAGCTTGTATATAATTCATCTCCCCTTCTACTTTATAGTTCACTACTTTCGATTTCTGACACAAATCACACACTCTTGACACTCTTCTAACTCTCCTCTCCATATTCTTAAATATTGTAACAATTAACTGAGGTCGTTCCTGTTAAAATGTGTCACACTTGTTTATTTTGTGTATTAGTGTGAATGTAGTGTGTTTGCCTCACACCGGTCGTTACATAAATCGACGTCACTACTGGAGTCCGTAGCGTTGTCAATATTACCAGTACAACCTACCTGTTAATTCATAGGGGTTGCGAATCCCGGGTGGCGCCAAATTGTTTCTATTAAAACAATTAAAATAGTTAAATTCTAAGATGATACGTGTTATTAGCATGGACAGCTGGAGCGTTCGAATGGTTCCCGCCGCTATACAGGTTGCTGTCTCGACCACTCGTGATGAGCGCTAGTTGGTTATTGAATAAAACTTGCTAACACACATATACTCTACAGTGTCCTGTGAAATAAAAAGATAGTATACAAATTTGGTCATTAATTAATATGACAAATGAATTATAAATACTTTGATAACAGATTACTCCGGCTTACAGCATGAAACACAAATATCTCAGAGTTGGCAAAATTGATTTTAAAACACTTTTCGTTGCCGAAATGGCGTCAGTTACATACAATATATTACCAGGTTTAAAATCTGTGGTTCTTTGGATTATGAAATAAGACATAAACATTGGTTACATTAAAAAAGTACACTACCCATACCTTATACGTACTTAGAAAGTATAATATGTTTTTACAAATTGTTCGGTAGTGTCGTATTTTTGTTACAAAATTGTGCTCTTAAGCGAGGTTATATTTTGATTAATAAAATGTTTTTATGTAAGTAAATTATGCATTAACACCTTTGAAAGAAAATAAAATTTGTTCTATAGTGAGAAATTTTATCATTTGGAAAATAATTAAGGTAATTTGGTTTTTTGGGATTAAGGAATTTATTCGATACTTATCAGTTCAGATAGCGTTGATGTGTAGTCATCGGGGTAGTGGATATTCTTAAAATATGGGCTGGTTTTAAGCTTCGAACATCTTTTTCAATCTCGTCTTGGGTTTTTGATAATTAATTTATTTAATTTGGTTCCCGGACATCGTTAATTCTTGGTAGGTCGACATCTATTCGTCTTTGGTCATCTTGGTTCACTTTCGAAACTTTTCATAACTATTTATATTAAAATTTCAATCATTCCAATTTTGCGTGCCGCTTACCTGCGCGTCGTTTTTTCGAGTCTCCTATATTTAACGGAAAATAAGCCTTCAACGGCTCGTTACTATGGTAACAGCAATCCTGGAATTGGTTAATTACTCTTTCAAAGACATTGTTAAGATATTTGAATTTTTATTCAAATTTATTAAGTATTTTCCTAATGGTTTTATTCCTTTATAGTTCCTTTGGGGTAATAAATGATATCACTATTATCTTTCTTTCCTTTCAAAGTTTACAATGATACCTCATAAGGTCATATTCTGTTGTACATTAACTTTAGTCTAAATATTTGACATTTGATAAATTACATATCCTTAAATTAAACTTTTATAATAACATTTCTGTTTTAAAATGATTTACATATAATTACTGGCCATTTACTGGTCTTAGATTAGTAAGGTTTCTTGTGAAATTGCTACAATTTACATTTGAGTGTCTTTGACAGTTAGATGTTTCCATAGCCAAGATTAGCCATGATGGTTTTTTGGTGTATTTCTTTTAAATTACATTTTGAATTCAGCCTGATGGGCTTCACTTAGTTATCATATTTGTTTGTATTTTAACTACTGTTCCACATACATTTTCATTACACATATTTTAAAATACAATAGTTAGGCTTATGGACTGCAGGTTCCCTTCAGCCATATCCCCTTCATAACATTGAACCAAACTTTTCTTTACAAGCTACTAGTTATTGTTAGTTCTAAGATTAATTCCTTTCTTTTGTTACTACCTAGAGTGATAAACATCATCACTTCTTGCAAAATTATGATAAGTTAATTCCCCTTTCAACATGGGGTGTTTTATTCATTGTAGTCTTAATTTTAACAACAAAACTTTATTTCTATTCTACTATCTCCTCCATACCATGTTAACACAAATTGCTTTTGTCTGGGCTTTCTCCCTGAATAACATTACATACTTCTTTTATATTTATTTGGAATATTATTTTTATAGTTATTTTTAGTTATATAAATGTGTACAAGGTCACTCCAATCATTGATTGATTATCAATGTTTTATAAAGTGTTTTCTTACCTATCATTACATTTTTAATGCTTAACATACACTTTCACTTTTTTTTAGGGTACTTACACTTCACTATGGCACTTCACTTTGGTTCACTGTTTGTATTGAGTGTTATTTAATGGGTAATCCCTATACTTTCTCCTATTATTTCTCACTATTTCTTTCTAGCATAATATTTATTATTAATAATATAAGGTTAGTTATTTTTTGTGAAATCTACCTTTCTAACTGTGTTAGTGTACTTTTTCTACACTACATTACTTTACAATCATATTGTCTTTAAAATGGGTATATAAGTTAATTCAATTATAACAGTAATATTGGTTTCATCAATAAATAATTATTTGGGGTTTATTTACCGTATTCTATCCTTGAGTATACTATTTTTCCCTTTTTTATGTGTGTTAGTCCCCCCTTGGGTTTAATCTGTCTCCTCTTCATTCTTCCTCTTCTTCGTTATCTTCATCTTCAATAGTCTTCATCTTGGTTTGGTTCTCCTCTTCTCATCTGGTTTGCTTTCTGTTTAATCGTAGGGATCTGTTCTCTTCCTTTGATTCTTCTTTAGTTCTGGGTTCATATCTTCCTTTGTTAGTTCATAATTGTTTGGTCCATCACCTTTTTTCTTGAGTATGGTTCGTGGTTCCCTTCTTTGTGTTTATGTTGTTGGATCAATCACTTGGGTTGGGTAATATCGTCGTACGTCGTGTCATAATATTTACATTTTATACATTTTTAAACATTTTATTTTATATGAAGTATTTTTATATCAAGAATTATCTTTTTTATCACTGGTACGGGATTTGGCTTAATTGTGTCGTAACAATATACATGATTCTTTTAAGACATTAGCACACTTTCTTGCCCCAAAATGCCCATACCTTATATGGCAATCCCAAATAATTTTATCTACCAACCCTTCTGGTATAACTAACCTCCAATCACGCTCCCCACTCTCTACTTTTTTAAACAAAATCCCTTGATATACTTGAAAATGTGTACTATATTCAGACCCATCTTCCTCTGTTTCTAAACTAACAATTATTTTACCCAATTTACTTTCAGATCTTTGCATATTCTTAATATCACTTAACTCTTCACCAAAAATTCTATCTTCTCTAGTTAATCTAAAAATTTCTATCTCTTTCAGGTCCCTACCTGTTTTGTTTTCTATAAAATCTACCCTGGAAAGTGTGTCTGTTACTTTATTATCTGACTCCTTAATGTACTCCTAGGAAAAGTTATATTCTTGTGAAGCTAATACCCACCTGGTCAGACGACTGTGTGTCAATTTACAAGAATTCAGAAATGATAGTGCCTTGTGGTCCGTTCGGATTACCGTTTCGTTTCCCAGGATGTATGTCCGGAATTTTCCCACGGCGAACACAATGCTTAAAAGTTCCTTCTCAGTGGTGGTATAATTTTTCTCAGCAGACAGCAGTGACCTATTGGCGAAGGCGATGGTAAGATGTTCCTTATCGCAGCCCTCCTGGTAGAGCTCCGCACCTAACGCTACGTTGCTTGCATCTGTCTGTAAATAAAAGGTTTTATTAAAGTCAGGATGATTCATCATAATCATATGGCTAAATTTTCTCTTAATTTCGTTGAATGCGTTGCGTTCCGTATCTCCCCATTTCCACTGCTTGTTCTTCTGGAGCACTGCACTTAGTTTTGATGTTGTGTGTGCGTAATTTTCTTGGAACTTCCTATAGAAATTGCATAAACCTAAAAAACTTTGCAATTAACACTGGTGTTTAATCCAAAAGGTAGACGTTTGAACTGATAATTCTTACCGTTAAAAAGAAAAGCAGTATACCTTCTACTCTCTACTGCTAACGGCACCTGCCAATATCCTGCGGTTAAATCTAATGATGTCATGTACTTAACGCCGCTAAATTTCTGTAAAATTTCATTAATTGGTTCCGGCGACTCCCGGTCAGGTATAATAATTTGATTTATCTTTCTAGCATCTAGACATAGTCTTACCTTTCCATCCTTTTTAATCACTACGACTAACGGGTTTGAGTAAGGCGATATCGATCGTTCAATTATGTCTCCCTGTATCATCCGGTCTAATTCCTCCTGCACGGCTCTTCTCTTCGAAAATGGTACCGGATAACTCCTCTGCATGTAAGGTGAGTGTTCCCGAACCTTCAGCTCACAGATGTAGTCCTTCGCTCTCCCTGGCGATTCATCAAACACCTCTCTGAAACGTTCCACGACGGTCCACAACTCCTCTCGCTGTGTATTTCCTACAACTACACCTTCATTAAAAAATGTGTTGGCTCTATTCACCCACACACTCTCATCACTCACACGCATCTCTCCCTCCTCATTTTCTATACTCTCACTCTCTCGACACATATTTATTTTAGTTTCTATCTCTCCATCGCCTACTTGCTTATGTATCATTTTTATTCCCGTAACCTTAACTTCGTCTACTACTTTCTTAAACTTTACCCCGACTGGTTTACTCCCATTTTTAAATATCACTATTTGTTTATTGAAATCTATTATTGCCCCATTTCTCTCCAAAAAGTCATTTCCTAATATTACATCTAAACTCAACCCCTTAACCACTAGGAATGTATTTTCAAACTCAACTTCATTTATCAAAATATTTAATTGTACTTGTCTCGTAATTCTTTTACTTCTTACCCCAGTTACCCCCACTACTGTAACTCCCGCAACCGATAACGACGGTATATTCTTATTTATTTCTTTTAATTCTCCCATTACATTCTCAGAAATTACAGAGATCTCACTACCTGTATCAATCAAGGTCTTATAACTCTTACCTTCTATGTTGACTGTCACCTCCGTTAATCCGGTTTTGTGCTCCATCACTTTGGTGTCCTCTTCTTCCAATAATTACTTCGCCATGTCCACTTTGATGATATTACTCAGGTATTCGTCTGTTTCTTGGACCCGGTTCTCCGTTGACAATGGTTGGGCCCGATTCTTCATTGTCCTTCCTAGTTTACCGTGGAGGGACCCGCTGCGGCGTGGTTGTTTCCTCCTCTTCCTCGATTGTAATTCCCACCTCCTCTCGGCGCTCCTCTACTATATTCTGCTCCCCTCTGCTGCTGATTTGGCTGGTGATGTATTCTCTCGTCACGTGCACACTCCCTGTTTTTGTGACATATAAAACAAGTGGTTCTATTAGCATAGTTATCTACATTACAGTCTCTACATCTCCAACTCTCGCCTCGATTGTCATTATTTCCCCCACATGCCCCTCGGTGAAAGTTTGGTATCCGCGGTGTTGATTATGGTTACCATTCATATGTGTTACAGGTGTGCTTATTCGCCTACTCATGTCACGTTCCCATATATTCTGGAAAATGTCCAGTATTTTTTCTAATTCTGTAACCTCTAGAATTTCGTCGCGTGTCATCAGCGTAATCTGTATTTCTCGGGGCAAATGCTTACTTATGTGGCGGACGAATGATCGGAACGGTAACGGTGGCTCTAAATATTTGGCCTCATTATATATTCGCATTACATACATGGTTACGTTACCCCCTTGGGTCCCAAAATTACCCGGTCCCATAATTTTACTCCGCAATATTTCTTGTTCTTCCTCCGACCAATGTTTTTCTCTAAATGCTGTCTCGAAACTCTGATAATTTACCCACTCTACTTTATGTACCTCCGCCCATACTGCGGAATTCCCTCTAAAACACTTCATTATTTTCAACAATTGTACTTCCCAACTACTTCTACAAAACTGATGAAATTCTTTAACTCTATTCAAAAACTGCATAGGGTGTACCCCCCTGTTTTCACAATTAAACAACTCCAAATCAATATCGCTATTCATATCTTTAGTAATTACTATTTGTTCAGTAACATGGTTCAGTTTTTCATTTATAGCTACATTTAATTCATCTTTCACATTAACTATGCTCTGCTCAATTGATGTAAATTTATTATTATTTAAACACTCAATTTGTACGTTACGTTTATCTATAATATTCACTATATTTTGTATAGCTTGTATCTCTGTTTTGCAACTGCTTTCGATTTCATTTATTTTAACATTAGTACTAGTTTCATATGTTTCAATCTTATCAACTACACAATTAAACTTGTACTCACTACTAACCTTACATTCATCTATTTTACGTTCAGAATTTTCAGTTACTTCATGTATTTGTTTATCGATTTTTTCTACCACATTACCCTCTATTTCGTCAATTTTGTTATTCATACTATTTAATGAGTGACTCAACTTCTCGTTTAATTCAAATTTTAATTCGTTAAAATTACTTTCGCATTTCATTTTTACCTCCTCAATGTCAACTTTAAGTACATCAAATTTACAATTAAATTCACTTTTAATTTCGGTCTTAATTTCATTCAATTTTACATCGTTATTGTCAAAACGATTATTTAATTCGTTAAATTTGTTATTCTGTACGTCAAATTTGGTGTCAAAATTACTATTTTGCTCTAAGATTAATTGCAACATATTCATTACCTCATTATTAAATTGACTGTTACATTTTGTTGAAGTCGGGGTTAATTGCACGCCCGAATCTTCAGTTACATTGCTTTGATCTGTTACATTTATTTCTATTTTATCTTGACTCGCACTTGGAGTCGAATGTATCTCAAAATTGTTCATAATGTTTTACTCATCAAAATTTTCGACACTAGTCGTTTCATTTATATTGCTTTCGTTACCTGCCATTTTAAATTGTAAATTTACTGATTTTTGTTATACTGCTCTTGGACTTACGTACCTTACATAATTGTTACGTACCGTTATTTAACCTTCAAACCATACTTGCATCTTATTTGTAGGTGTGGTTTTTACATTAAATTTTTAATTTATAAAAACGGTCCCTTTCGGCTGCGCCAACTGTGAAGTTATTTATCTATTAACACAAATACAAATACATAATTTATTTATTTCCACCTACCTTATTTAATTGTTTTTTCTCGGGCCAAGATCCGGTCACACGAACGTAGGATGCAAGCATGGTTTACAGGTTAAACAAATCACTTACGCAACTCATTTTTAAAGAGAATTAAATTAAAATTTTCTTTATTAGACTTTTGAACCTTCATGTCAACTGTTTCTCAAAATTTGGAAAATGAAATACGTACATAATATTTTTCTATGATTCGCTTCATGGCTACAACAATGCAATTATAATCTTATTCTAGCATCTTACCTTATTTTAAAATACAGACAGCCCAGCCTGCTTTTTCACACGCACATTCATACTAATTTGACAAAACCCTTTGAATAGAAATACTCCCCATTTTAATTGCAATTACTACATATACCCCTTGCCGGCACGTGGCATCTCCTCAACTTTGTGATGCCTCACTTATTAAAACTCGACCAATATTTCTGAAACTAATTTAGGATGTCATTCTTCAAAAACTGTATTCACTTCCGTAATTTTACAAAACGGCACACTCTTTATTTGATGTTTAAGATGTCATTGTTGAGCCCTGTTTTGCGAGCTGCCTGCGCAGGCGAAATTTGGCGAGGAACTGGGCAGCGTCTATATGTTCCCCACTACTTGATAATTTTTGTTAAGACGACGGACACCGATGCCTTCTATTTAATCGTCTCTGCTGTGGCACATTCAACACATGTGTTTTTGTGTGTTGAAGATGTGGATGACATTCGGTAAGCACTGGTTGACGTCATAAAGTAGGTTGGGCTTAAACTCACATCCGCCGTCCCGGATCATGAAGCGAATAAAACTTTCGCCTCTAAGCCATGTTTGTTTTACTGCCGTGGCGTCGTTTGCGCACATGCTGGTGTAGTTCGTTTGGGCGCAGGTGTTACACAAACGTAAAGTTCTAAGAAATGACGCCTGGCACATTCTTTTGCAAAGGTTTCACAACTGTTACTGCGTATTGTTCCTTGGTTAGCACAATGCTTTTATTCAACCACGTGGCCATATACACAGATGGAAATTAAATTTCAAATATTTTTATAATAAATCCCCAAATTTAATAAAATAACAATCCCTCAAAATTCGTCCCGTTACATGTTATTAATATTATCACATATAATATTAATCACTATGACCCAAACTAATTACTAGTAACTCTTAGTAATAGATAACAATTCCTCTTAATTTACTGTATACAATACAGTTTTTATAAATAAAACAAAATCTTGTAAGTAAGTTCCTAAATATTGTCCTCATTACTTATCATTATTAACATTATTTTAACTGTGATAAACATAATTATTACAGTCTTCATTATCATGAATTAAACCATAAAATAAACAATATTTAATTAAGTCTTTAATTACTTATTTCTTGAAACTATTATGTTTCTTGGTACTTTTGGGGTAAGAGTATTAAAGCATATTTATGTTAAAATGGCATGGCAAAATGGCATGTAACATAATACCCCCCCAGAAAATGGGTTATTTTAGTAATAAACAGATTACTCAAATAAGCTGATTGATCTCATAAGTACTTCTCTCAATTTTCTTTAATCATCCTTGCTATTTCTTTTGTAGAACTTGAAAAATGCCTGCTTTTTAATAAAACCTTTTCTCTCACATTGTATTTTAAATCTTATTTTCATTCTCTTCTTCATTATGGTTTCAGGTATTGGGTTTTGATGAATTTTCTTAAGTTGTGTTATATAATAACTTACTAATAACTTCTTTTTCTTCTTGTGTTAATCTACAAAATATATTATTTTTTCTTCATTTCCTTTATATAAGTGGTTACCAACTGATTTCTTCTTTTCTCTGGAGTCTCTCCGGTTCCTGTGGATTCCTTAATTGGGGTTATCAATTCCTCCCTAACTTTAAATGGCACGGTGAATGCATATTGGCTGTGAGTGGCACTATTCTAACCTAATCCTCACCCGACCATTCACCCCGTGCATGGTACAGTGCTCGTTGGCCCCTGCCCATCATAATAATTATTGAGTGGCGCCGTAGCTTTCTACACTCTAAAAAAAAATAGTAACTCTTGCGTTACTTTAAATACCCTCTCAGAATGATATTGCCTTCTTACCTCTTCTCATTATTATAAATTGCATCCCAGCAGTTCCCCTTACTTTCATATAACTTATTTTCAGTTTTGGTAATATCCTTAGTATATTTTTTCACTTCTATTTAATTTCATTTCGTCGTTAATTGATTCCTTTGCCACTATGTTATTCATCTTCTTTTTCAATACCCCTTTTTAGTAGTTACAACTATAGTTATTGTTACTCTATTTATTTACAAACATCAATTCTTTTTTTCAGCAAGTTCATTACTTCATTTATTTGTTTAAGTACTTATTTTCTTTACTTATTATTATCTCCTTATTATCATTCGTAACCGTTATATTCTTTTCTTAATTGATCCAAAATAATTTCTCTGAAGTATCCTGTAAGATGTTCTTACTTATTTTAGAATTTTTGATTCTTCTTAATAGATTCAAAATAATTTCTCTGAAGTATCCTGTAAGATGTTCTTACTTATTTTAGAATTTTGGGTTTTCTTCTTAAATCTTTATTTGTCATTACAATTATCATTATTTTTCCTTCTGATTTCTCAAATAGTTTGCCTTGTCGGTTATCATATAATTAATCCTTTTTCTCAATATTTTGTTTAGAATTAGTTTAACCGTTTTCGGTATCATCCACAATCCGGATTGCCCCACTATTACGTTTTTCCCATGGATTTTGTCTGTTGAACTCGTCTATAAATCTTGCTATGGGATTGCCCCATTGTGGGTCACTCCCATACATTTCAATGTTGTCATAGGTATATTGCCTTTCATCTTTATTACTGGAACCAGGATCATGTCCTTGATTTTCCCGACGGTTAACTCGTTTGTCCACCTTTCTTTGTCGCTGTTCATCGTGTCTCCTCGAATCACTCTCCTCCGCCATTATATAGTTTACTTGGGCTTGATTGGTTCCCTGATTGTTACTTGGTGGATTTCCAGAGGGTATGTCCCTATTTCTATCCTCACTTCTGGACCTCCGATATTCTTCACCGTTATCATTCCATTGTCGTCTGTTGTCGTTGTTTCCCCCATCTCGTCTATCATAATTTTGTTCCTGATTAAAGTTCTGACGTCTTCCTTGAAATCGCCTGTTATTTGGGTTTCTATTATATCCATCTGTTCGTACATGGTTTACTGGCTGTCGATTGTCGTGTGGTTGTTCCTTGTTCCTATCATTCCAATCCTCGGGTCTTCTTCGACTCCTGCAATAATAATTTTCCCGCTCAAAACCTTCTAAGAGAGCCTCCATCTCTCCAATGGTTTTTATTTGTCCACATCGACGAGCACGTACAATATCTTCTCCAAAATGATATGATAATTTGGCTATGAGACACTCTTCAGGGATTTTAGGTTCTAAATGTCGGGCTACCCAGACTTCACCCAAAAAATAAGCAGTCAGTGTCTATCCTCTTCCAGCATCATATCTGCCAGTGCTCAAATTGTCCCTAACAATATTTTGTATGGCCTCAGACCAATACTTTACCTTAAAAATTTGTTTAAATTCATTATAATTGGTAATTTCATTTCTTACTGCTTTCCACCAGTTATCATTAATATTTTTAAAACTATCATCGAGGAGATTCTTTATTATTTGCCAACGACTTTCTTTGGTTCTATTCAAACCTTCTTCTAGCCTCTCCAAAAATTCTAGAGGTTTCTAACGATATTCTTTAAAATTTATAACTTCTTTATTTTCTCCTATTAGTGTAGGTACATAGTTAATTGGTCTGTGTTTCAGTACCTCTATCTCTTCCTTAAGGTTGTTTATATCCCGCTGTTGGATTTCTTCTATTTTCTCCCTGTGGTCGGTCACTTGATTTTGTACCTGTACTACCTTGGTTTCTACCTGATTGTATCATTCCTCTACCTTATTTTGTAATATCTCTAATTGTTCCTGAGTATCTTTTTGAAGTATAACAATACTAGTTTTACTGTTATCTTCCACTTCAATTATTTTGTTTATCACCTCTTCGCGTAATTGACTCAAATTTTCCTCGGTTTTCTCAACCTACTGGTTAGTTTCTGTAATTCTATTCCTTATTTCTTCTTTATACTCTTCTAACTGCTGTTTTAATTCCTCTTTATTTTTCTCACTCTCTTCCTTCAACAGTCCTTTTAATTCTTCATTACTTTGTCTAATATCCTCCTTCAACTGTTGTTGTAATGTTTCATTATTACTTTCGATTTGCCTCTTTAATTCTTCATTATTTTTCTCATTACTCTCTTTCATTTGTTTTAATGTTTCATTACTGCTTTTGATTCTTTTAATTCCTCACTATCTTCCCTCATTTGTTTCTTTAATGTTTCACTGTTACTGTCCATTTTCTTGTTAAGTGTTTCACTGTTACTGTCCATTTTCTGGTTAAGTGTTTCGATATTCTTTTCAGTATCCTCCTTGTTTTTATTTAACTGTTCCACCATAACCCTTATCATTTCCTGGAAATTTGCGTCCATTGGTTGGGTTGGTTTCTTTGGTTGGTCCCCTTTGGCATCTCTTACTATTACTTCCGTTTCTTCAGTCGCTATTACTGGGGTATCCTTTACCATTACTTCCACTTCTTCAAATGTTGTTCCTTCCTTGTCTTCCATATTTAATTCTATTTCTTCTTCTTCTTCCATACGTTTACGTGACGTTGCTCTTCTCCTTGACATCTCTGTTGTTTAACCGTAGCCGCCACTAGAATAGAAATTGCTATAACACTTACAATAAGAATACAATGTTACTCTATCTCTAGCCTCACTAGTTGGGCTCCAATTCTGTAACATGTAATTTCCTTACCTTTAATAATCATACCTTGTTTATATCTTGGTTATTTAATGTGTATACCTTGTTAATATTTTAAAGGATGAGTATCTGGTCAGGGTAATATTTGTTGAGCGCCAATTTGCAATCACAGATTGCAAATAAAATTTATTTGTAAAATATTAATTATGATTTTCGTTAAAATGTTATAAAGGTTCCTATATCAGCTATAATTAAATCTCTTTTAATCTTTTATTTAAGAGATGAATGTGATAACTAAAGCTCATCAAAGCAGATTCGAATAGTCTGCCATTTTTTAAAATGAAGAGTGTTGCCAACTTAATCTAGTTGATGAACCCAATTCACAGTCCCTGATATAGTGTTTATAATATCATACACATTTTGTATTCATTAAATAAAGAAACGAATAAACCTTTTATCTGTATTTATTACACTCAAATCCTTTTATTTTTTCTTTAAATTGTTTTTAAATAACAAATATAATCATTAACAAAAATCTAACCAGCTGTTCTTTACATATGCTCAGTATGGCAGCAGTAGCATTAATAATTTCTATATCCCAAGACCCATATTTATATTTATTAAATAAAATACAAATAGATTGTGTTACGTTAGGTCCTTTTGACTACGATATAAACAACAGTTATTATAGGAAAAGTACCAAAATACATGGGATTATAAATAATTACAAAGTGCCTTAACAGGATTATATTAATAGTTTAACAATGTTCAGTGTTTATAGGTTTTTTGAGTTAAATGTTTTTTAGATCTAGTTTTTTTTTTACAGCGAATTGACCACTTAGGATCACGCTACAACTTTATTTCTTTTTCTTTGCCTGGAGTTTCCTCTGTCTCCAATACTCCTTCATACGCTCACTGGCTTGTTTCCTTTGATCTTCTGTCCAAGTTCGTCCACTTCTATTAGGTCTTCCTGCATCTTGAACAATTCCAGATTTTTCACTGCACTCCTAAATTCACTTCTTTCTAACATTTGGGACTCTGTGATATTCGACTTTTCTAAATCCTTTCTAACTTCCTTAATCCACGTTGTAGTGGTCTTCTTCTTCCAGAGGTAGTCGAATATTTGTTTGGTTAATCGATTTTTGTCCATTCTGTATAGATGTCCGAGAAATGTCAGCCTCCTCCTCCGCATAGTCTCCGAGATTCTTTCCACGTTCTGGTAGACTTCCCTATTGCTTCGCAGCTTCCATCCATCTTCAGTCCGAACTGCACCCATGATTTTTCTTAGAATTCTCCTTTCCAAGACTTCTAGTTTGTCGAGGTTATAGTTCATCGAGAGGCATTCACTGGCGTAGAGACATTCCGTTTTTACGACGGTGTTGTAATGCCTTATTTTGGCATTCCAGGAGATGCATTTCTTGTTGTAGATATTTTTTGTTAATCCATATCTAGTTCACTTTATATTATAGTAATACTCTACATTAATAGTTTTTCATACTGATGATAAGATTATTCATTGATATTGTTCTCAGTGAAAGTTCCAAATTGTTTTTATTAAAAGTGTAATCAGTGTCTTTGAAACCTATGGCCTAGGCATAGCATGGAATAGTTCAGTTTAATTATATATCAAAAAAATACTTCTCTTCCCATGTAAGTTGATTGTATTTCTTCAGAGATTCCTTGGTTTACATCTTTATAGTAATGTAGCACTTCCTTCTTCTATTTAGTCTGGTTGAGGATGATTATTTAACTTTTTAATTTAGGTCCACTGATATGAAATGTATAATAATTTAAATTATTCACTATCTGGTGTTTAATTCAACCTTTCTCGTTCAGATCCAATAATACAATTCTTATTTCATTTATATCACATTTTAGTTGCTAAGGCCTATCTCTCCTTTTTATTGGTTTCTAATGTAACATTTTTATGTCACCCTGGTGATATTAAGTATCAATATAAACGAACTTTTACTATTTTATCTTTCATGTTCTTTAAACTGTCATAACTTTTTTATAAGATCTTTGATCTTTACTTTATTAGTTTCTTTGATCTTCTGATGAAACACTGATTATTTTGACACCACTTTTGATTATCTTCTGTTACATATTTCTTGAGTTACCCATTTACACTTTTTATTTATTTGTTCCAAAATTATTTATTATTAGTTCTTCTTGTACTTTCCACTTTATTAAAACTATTTGACACATTTAGTAATCATATAACTTAACCTGACATTGTGTATTATCATTTTAATAGAAATTCTTATTCAAAATACCTTAACTGTCTAAGCTTAACATGCCTAGTTTTACAAAAATCTATTACTATTATTTTGGTACTTTCCAGTTAATCTAAACATTAGTGTTATTAATATTATCACATATAATATTAATCACTATGACCCAAACTAATTACTAATAACTCTTAGTAATAGATAATAATTCCTCTTAATTTACTGTATACAATACAGTTTTTATAAATAAAACAAAATCTTATAAGTAAGTTCCTAAATATTGTCCTCATTACTTATCATTATTAACATTATTTTAACTGTGATAAACATAATTATTACATTTCTTTTATGAATTTGCTAACTGCTATAATTTTTTATTGTTCGACTAAGCTTTTCGTCATTACTGACATCTTCAGGTCTTAAACAACCTAAACAACCTGAAGATGTCAGTAATGACGAAAAGCTTAGTCGAACAATAAAAAATTATAGCAGTTAGCAAATTCATAAAAGAAATAGTAAGGATGGCTGCTAATTTATACAATACGAAGAATAATTATTACAGTCTTCATTATCATGAACTAAACCATAAAATAAACAATATTTAATTAAGTCTTTAATTACTTATTTCTTGAAACTATTATGTTTCTTGGTACTTTTGGGGTAAGAGTATTAAAGCATATTTATGTTAAAATGGCATGGCAAAATGGCATGTAACATAATATAAATATACAGGGTGATTCAAAAAGGACTTTACAACTTTGAAAGCATACAGAAATTTATTCTGATAACTTACAGAGTGAGTTGAGGTGTCATTTCAAAACAAAACACAACAAGTTTGTCATCCAACATTCATTGTGGTTCGATGTGGCTACCATTTGTAATGCAGCATACATCCCACCTGAAGTCAGTTTCATTCCAGACTTTAGCCAGTAAGTCGGGCGTCACTTCTGCAGCAGCAGCGTTAATTCGAAGTCTCAGCTCAGCAAGATCAGCAGGTAAAGGTGGTACAAAAACCCGATCTTTAATAAAACCCCACAAGAAAAAATCTACTGGTGTCAAATCTGGGGAGCGTGGTGGCCATGCAGTTGGACCTGCACAACCAATCCACCGACCTGGGAATCGGGTATCAAGAAAATCTCGGACTTCTTCGCGGTAGTGAGGTGGTGCCCCATCTTGCTGATAGTAAAGGCGTTCATCTTGGTCATCCTCGTCTAACTGAGGAATTAGAAAATTTTCTAGCATATCCAGATACACGATACCATTTATGGTTGCCTCCTGGAAGAAGAACGGGCCACGTACACTTTTTGTTTGCTAAGGGGACAAAAAACATTGACCTTAGGGCTATCATGAATATGCTGCAAGTTTTCATGGGGGTTTTCACTACCCCATATTCGGCAGTTATGAGTGTTCACCTTGCCATTGCTGTGAAACGTTGACTCATCACTAAAAATTACATTGTCTAGGAATGTCTCGTTGTCTGCAATTCTATCAAACATTTCCATACAAAATTGCTGGCGAGCGACTTTATCTTCATCTGTAATGTGTTGAACCATGGTTAGTTTGTATGGCTTCAAGTGCAAGCGTTTACGTAATACGCGCCAAACAGTCGTTTGTGGAATGCCAGTCTCACATGACGCATGTCTAGTTGATTTCTTAGGACTACGGGAAAATCTTTCTCTGAGTTGTTCCACAGCAGCTTCAGGAACTTGTGGACGTCCTGGTGATTTTGCATGTCGTACAGAACAACCAATCTCAATGAAGGTTTGGTCCCAAGAGTAAATTGTAGGCCTACTAGGAGGATCCGTACGGAATTTACGTTGAACTGCAGTTGCTGATTGCTATCGTGAAACCAAAACACAGCGAGCACGTTCCATACCAGTAAAAGTAGCCATTTTCAACAAAAATGGTGACAGCGCTACTGGTGGGTGTATTAGGTATTAATGGACTACATGAGTCACAACTTGATGTGTTTTGGTTCGAAATGATACTTCGACTGACTCTGTAAGTTATCTGAATAAATTTCTGTATACTATCAAAGTTGTAAAGTCCTTTTTGATTCACCCTGTATATAAACAAACAAAATATTTCTGTGTACTTCAGTCATGTACACATGGTCATTCATTTGACAGAAAACACCTAATTAATAAATGAGGCTTATATATAATAGCTACATTAGAAATACACATTGTTTGCATAAGGTTTTTTTGTAGTTGTTCAGTGGGACCAGTATTTGTATTTATCCTTGGCCAATAAATGTACAATTATTCTGAAAGTTCTATAATATACAATTATACTATTTTTTAATGTATTATTGTTTGCATATTATTCATTTAACTGACATCATTTTTACGAAAATGGTGTTGGGCTTGTACAAATCCGAGTTTACACTATAAAAGAACTGTCCATTCAGTTAATTTTAGTGTACTTTCTGTTAAAACACGAATAAGTCTATTAACATTTTATTATTTAATTTTTTCAAGCTGAATGTAGTCAGCACTTCAAGGTCAAACACAGCTTCTCCCAATTCCTCACACCAAGTTTGACCCGCCAAGCTGGTATTTCACACACACTTCCAATTCATGCAGCTCACATTTTGTTTCAATGTCATGATATTTATGATAGATATTGTATAACGGAAAGTGTAGTTTATAGTTCTATTATTATAATTTTTAGTGCTTTTTAATTGATAGTGGTTTAAAAATGTTTAAAACTAGTAGTCCAATATTAAGGTCAGTCAGAAAAAAAATAGTTTCCAGTACAAATATTTTTATCTTAAAGATCTTATTATGAATTAATAATTTGTATTAATTGATCCAGTTCATAATTCATTTGTATCCTCTGTGACTTATCTTCAGTCTGCCCAGGTTCAAAGGATTTTTTGTAAGATTGTACACTCAAATATTCTACTCTGTTGTTCATCTGTATTAGTTAATTTCCATGCCTCGCAACTGTATGCCATGGTTTGTCAAATAATACTTCTATACATGGTTAGATTTAGTTGTTTGTTTAGTATCCTGGATTTGAGCAACATTTTGTAAGAGTAATAACAGCTATTTCCACTTACAGTACAGGTATTTATTTCATTACTGCAAGAGTTAATGGACAATAATATATGATCCTGAATAAGAAAACTGTTGAACATATTCAAATGTGTAATTTTTGTTTAAATAATTAAAACTTTATCAAAATATCAGCAAAAATATTTCAAGTAATTTTTAAAATGTGTACCCAGTGGCAGTGACAGATATAGAAGGGGCGCACATCCCATCAGAAAACTTTCCACTCCACTCAGAATTGTTTTTCATATAGTCTTGATTTTTTGTAGTTTTCTATTATCCACATTTTTATTACCAAAGTTATAAATTTATGTGAAGACCAGTGCTACTGTTAAATAATGTCTAATACTCTTTTCCTGAAACAAAATAACAAAAATATCAGTTTTGTCATTTTTTTTAGACATTCTCTTTTCTTAGAAAGTTGATCATGATTACCTGGAATTCTGGATGAGCGGGATCCTGATTAGTGGGACTCTACTGTATTTAAAACATTTTAATGGCACTTAAGTCGTCTCCTTTACTGATGTTGATTGTAATCTTGGGTAGCATGGCCCCTCACAAAAATCCTACCTATCCACCATTGCCCAGTGGTTGGAGTGGTCCAACAGTTCTCTTAACACCATTATCCACCATCATTGTGATAGTTTTTCAGGAGAACATTTTATCCTTTGAAATTTACAGCTGTTGTTTGTATTTCCATTGTACAGTACCAAACAGTGCAGTAAACGAAGGCCTTTCTATCACTCACTACTACACTTTTGTTATTGTGCAGTGCAAATGTGAAGTCAGCCGTAGATTTTCATCAAAGAAATTTAGCTAGAAAGAGAAAGAAAAATTATGACCACGGTAATGGATGATCATGTTACAAAAATTGTTGTATAAATTTAGTGTTTATTCCAGTAGGGACTAGTGGTGTTAAGAAGAGGGATTTGCAAATTTTTGTGAACATTGGGAACTTTCACTTTATGTTTGTCATTATGTTTCTGCAATTATAAATGTAAAACTCAAAAATATTCAATTTAGTGTATACATAATTTTTGTTATGATACCAAAATTTGTTAAACTTTCAATTGTCCTCAGAATTTTGTGGCACAATCGCTGCAGATAACCGAATTCCGCAGATAATCCACAATATGTACATAAAAGGTCAAAAAGTAATAAAAAATTCTTTATTAACATTAGGTGTTTATTTAATGTAAAGCAGTACAGTAAAAGCCTCTTAAGATGCTCATCAAGGGACCTCGTGATAATCACATATTAAACAAGATATTACCAAGTAGCAACGTATACCTACTGAAACTGTATAACTAATAATCACATTTTCTATTCAGTTTATGTACTAATTCACATGAACTGACATTTTGTCAGAAGAAGTTGTACTGATAAATTGTTTAAGTGTATCATCAGTGTATCATCTGCATTGAGTATTTCTGAAGTTCCTAGCTACATACATACAAAAGCTAATAGGCCTATACAAAATCCAAGAGAATGTTTCGCACGTTTTCATGTGCAGCAGGGACTAGAGTCAGGAATGAATTATCACAAACGTATGAATTAAAAAATGTCAGAAAAATACATATCAGTAAAGTCTCTGCTGACCTCTCGGCAAACATCACAGGTAGCATTCAACATCAGTATCCAATTTTTCTCATCCGTTAACTAAGCTAATAGAGTACAACACTTTTCAATTGTACTGTATAAATATAAATACAGACATACTGAGAAAGTTAAATGTTCCCAGTAAACCTTCCACAGTTGCAGTAAAGTCCATATGACATGGTAGCCAGCTGCTAGGCAACAACAAATATAGTACCTGTTGGTGAGCGGTGAAACACTCCATCCCTCGGATACATCTTTACATAACTTGAATAATTTTAAAACAATATTGTTAGCGGTAGTGTATTGAGATTAGTGGAACAGAAGCTTTATTAGTCAGTGAAATTTATTTCTGCTTATAAAAAAAATCCAAGGTTCGCTTGCAGATAATTGGGAGTTTACAGTATTACATGAATAACTATAAAAATACTTAGATATTAAATGTTGTAAGTGCTAGTTATATTTTCAATCTAGAAATAAGTGTTTACCAACGTAGTTGTTGGCTACAATAAATTTGTTTTGAGTTAGTTTGTGAAGTTACATTATGATACCAGTTGAAATTATAAAGAAATACACTAGTATTTGAGAACACTTCTACACTAATAACACTAAATTTTGATGTAATTTATAATTACATCCAAAACAGTACGATCTATTTGTTCAAGTGGTCCGAGCAGTTGTAAAGATGGAATGGAGAGACTAAACAATACGGACTGTGCGTGTCATTGTTCAACGATCATATTGTTACAATGGTCCACAGATTGTCATGGTTGAATAATGATGCCAGATGAAATCCCTGTATAGAACTTTAATTATAGTTAAAATAAACAGTGGTACTCATATAAACAATTCTTCAATTTTACAATTCTCCAGCACATACTGTTTGCTTATTGATTTTAAATAATCTAATTGTTTTGTTGGTTTTTATGTTACAGTAGAATTACCATTAGCAGTAACAGTACCTTTTTTATGTTAAAATAAATTACCTAATTTGTGAGTAATAAATTAAACTAATAAACTGGCCTGGCCTAGTCTGTTTCAATCTGTTTTTAGTCAAGTGGAATATTCGTTCATTGCTCATAACATTTAAGAAATGTATGGAGTTAAGTAGGTTATAATAGAAATTTGGTCACACTCTAGGGCAGTGGTTCCCAAAGTGGGGTCCGCGGACCCCTGGGGGTCCACAACAATGTTTCAGAGGGTCTGCAGACACTTTTAAGAAAAAATAGAATTACCATAATTTTCTCCGATTTTTATGGTCTAAAATCTAAATCTAAATTTTAGAATCTTGAAACAATTAGTAGAAGATTCAAGTATTTTTTTGGTTCAAACTAATTGCAATTGTAAAAGTAATTTCAAATTAATGGTTTTAATAATGTCTTTATTATAGTACCTCTCTCTTATAGTACAAGAGGAAGATTCATTGCCAGAACTTTCAACTGACGGTTCATTAAAATTACAGTTTTTGCAATTACAGCTAGTTGACTTCTGGTTATATGTAATGACTTATTATCCCGAACTCGCAAAAAAAGCGTTGAGGTCTTTGACTATGTTTTCCTATACTTATTTATGTGAAACCGGAGTCTCCCTGCTCACGTACTTCAAGTCAAACTTAAGAAATAAACTTGATGTCGAGAGTTATTTAATATTAAAATTATCAGACAATAAACCCAATATTGCAAAGCTGCTAATTGTGCAAAAGCAGCTTCATTGTTTTGATATCATTAAACTATGTTTGATATCATTAATATTATAATTTTGCAAGAATTTTGATTTTAATAAATTATAATTAAAATATAAGATTTTGTACCATATTACTGTTTGTTTTATTTCAGAACTCAGATGGGGTCCATGAATTTTTAAATATTTGGGGGCGGGGTCCGCGGACTGAAAAGTTTGGGAACCACTGCTCTAGGGTAATTAGTTACTATTAGCAACTTGACACAATGGTTTTTTTATATCTTCATTGCCAAGTGGGAGAGAAATCATCATTCAGATACACATAAGGAAACACAGTCACGCCTTTGTGATTGTCATTACATTTGTAAATGTCTTTTTTCCAGATGCTATACTGTCCTCCGAACGTCACCATAACAACGTTATGGACGAACCATGGAGTATCGGAATGCCTTATGGCAACGCAGTCGTCTGTCGTAATTGGCGCATTTCTTATCATATTCGGCACAGCGCAGCTTTGGATGTACTTTAAGTATGCCTCACCCGTTACACTGCAGCTGTTGCCTTCGTCCCCTCTGTATCACCTTCAGATGTTTATAACGTATTTCCTCGCTGCCGTCGCACTGGCACGGTTTATACTGCTCATCACGATTCTCAATCCTGGAGTCATTTATGGATATATGGTAAGTTGATAGTTTAGATTTTGTTGAATATGATGTTGCATATTTTTACTTTTAAGTATCAGTATGTTTATTAATAAATGTACAGTGTTTGGATTGGAACAAGCTAAGCAACTTTTCCAGTTTCAACTCAGCTGTGGCATTTGTCTGCCTGATTGTTTGATAGACGTCCCATGATAACTTTTAAATGAATCAACTGCTTTGTATAAAAGTTAACATGCTTGTCCAGACTTATATGACAGAGGCCCCTACTATTTATGAGCTTGATCCTCTTAAAAATACGGGACAAGAGTAAAAAATGTTTGGGGTCAAAATTTTAAAAAAATTTACAAAATCTATGTAGATGTTTACCAAACTCTGAACGTAGTATTAGTTTTGGGAATTTCAAAATTTCGGAACATCAGAGCACAAAAGTGGATCAAAAATATGTAAAAATTGTAAAAACCCGTACTGGGAAGGGAATAAGGGATTTGAGGTAATTGTAACCCAGATCTGAATATAGTACACAACAGGCCAAAGATAGAAGTCAAAATTAAAAAAAAAAATTGTGACAATCTATGTAGGATATCAAGCTGTGAGTAGTTTTATTCAAAATGTGAATTGGCGTCTCAAAAAATTTGATAATATTAATATCTTGCAACATCCCTTTTGAATTTTGGACTGCCTTTAAAAGTTTGAAACTGTTTGAAAAAAAAAAATCCTTACATATTGTTATCAGTTATATATACTTGTGAAAAGTATAAGATATAGCCGTATAGATGTCTATGGAAAATACCCCCCTCTATCCCCCCCAAATTTAAAACTGCATAGATAGGTATTATAGAAATTATTACAACAAAGTCTATATCTGCAGGTAGGAAATTTATTAAATTAAAACATAATATTTACTATTGTCTTATTAATTTATACTGTAAAACTGTTTATTTAAAACTGTCTTTCAAAATTGAGTCTATTGGCTTGCTTTACAATTATGTTACTTGTTCTGTTGAAATCCACTGTTTGCGTAGCCAACCGACGCTCTGCACATTTAGTTCGACTGATGACTGCTACAACTCTGCCCATAGACCATTCGAAGATCAGTAATGCTGACAATTCACGTCGTTGCACCCACGCACACTGCGATATGAACTGTTATTGTTTATAAAATTATCTCAGGGTTTTAAAACTGGGTAAAATAGATCTGTGTGTATTAAGGTTACACAAATCCGGCTTCTTGAAGTGTTCTCGCGTAAGTATCAAAATATCTCGGTAGATATTTTGTCCCTAGCGGATATCTTATACTATACACGAAAAGCACTAGAATATGATGATCTATTTAAATTGAGTTCTGTAAGTGGTAATGGTTGTCTCTAAGTGTTGTTGTTGGTGATGCTCCAGAATTCCTCCTTATATCTTGGTGTGAGTGTGGTACAGTGTGTGTGTCCTGGTCGATCTGTAATCGGGCAGCGTAACGTCGTCTGTAGATTTCTTGAGTCTGAGTGTGTGATCGCCCAAAGTTGCCAGTGGTATTTATACTGGAGGCGATTTGAGAGGTTTAAGACTGTCTTTCAACATGCCAGATTCTGTCAATTCGTGCAAAGCGTCCTTTTACTTACACTCACTTTTTGGTTAATTATCGCGAACTCATGACCATATTTGTCACATGAGCAATCTCATTGTTTGCATAATTTTTCTCTGGTCACTCACATATACCACACATATTAATTACTCTTCAATTAAACTAGTAATTAATATTAATTAAATAGCATCTTTAATCTTGCACTTCTGGAAATAAATTTTACATTACATACTCGTTACAAATCCCTTTACATAATGGTGTCTTTATAATTGTATAACGTCTCAGCTACGTTATAACATCGGGGACCTGTGCATACTTAACTCTGATCAATTGCACGGGCTGCCATACTCGTAATCAACTTTTAATTACTAGATAAACCAGCTGTAGTTATAACTAAAGGAACTTTTACATGGGGGTCTGATGATTTATTCACTCACTGTTTTAGTGTAAAGTATCGACATCTCTTTATTAAATCATTACTACAACAGCTCTACATAAATATTCCCATATAAGGTTTTCTGAATAAAAGATTACAATTTATAACAGATTTCGGTAAAGAACTGGGGCCAAAACATATGGATTTATCAGTGCTAGCGTTATCCACGGATCCGGGACCTTAAACTTGTGTATGAGTTAAGCTCGCTTATTTATATTCTATAATACTATTTGGGAGCCATTTGAAGAATGGACTTAATCTAAAAATTTGTATCAGTGAAGCTATACATATACATCAACATTATTCGGTACTACAAATATTTTGAATTCTAAAACATACTACATCTTATAAAGTGGTTATCATTACAGTCTTTCTCATTTTTTTTTAATTATTTCAACTGTCTTTAAGAACTCATTGGTTAGAATTTTAATTAATCACGGAGAACAAGTCTCCGTGTCACCTGCCATATCCATCAGTTTACTCGTAGTCAGGGTCCCTTGGTCCTTATGGTGTTCGTCAGCGGTTGATCTTAAGTGGAGTTAACTTTCCTGTTGAAGTTCCTGAAGTGGTTAGTTCATAATCAAGTAGCGTGGAGGTTCTCAGAAGTCTCGTAGGTAAACATCGTTAGTGGTATATGTCCAAAATGTTAAAATGTCAAGCCGAAGCAAAGACACGGAGATGTCCAATTCCTCCAAATATGCAGTCTTTGTGGAAGCAAAAAGGCGCTACAGTCTAACATAAATTACAATAGTGTGTGTGGATCATGGGGTTGCTCAGATGAACAACGAACTTAAATTTTGTAAATTAAAAATGCTAAATCAATTTTGCTCCAATAAATGCTTGTATTCCGCTCAAATAAATAGGTGCTCATACATTCAGTATAATGTGTTCATTCTATATTGCTAAATGTAGTATTTTATTGTAGTAGGGTAGATATAAGAATTGATAAAAAGTCTATGTTTTGTATAATGGGTGTATTTTTTAAACTAAGTAGATAACTAAACCGACTGGCAGGCGGTTAACATAAATTACCAGAGTCAGGAAAAAGGGAAACAATGATGATAGAGGTAAGGATTGCTAAAAATATATATTTCATGTAATTTGCTCAATTCTGAAATGTATTTTCACTTTGTTAGGAAGATCAGCTGATCAGTAGTAAAATGTCACTGTTAAATTGTTTATTGATGTTCAAGGTAATTAATGTTAAATGTAATGTTTCAGTGTATTAAAGATGCTATTTCAAATAAGTGAGAAATAAAGTAATAATTTGTGAAAGCTAATAAAAGATAGTTTTTGGGTGATGAATTTTTGTTGGGACATGTAGATCAGTCCAAGTTGAAATTCAAGTTGAAATAGTGGAGATGAAAATAGCGTTTTGAATTAATGTAATGTTGTTGTGAGTTAATGTTATAGAGTTGGAGAAGTATTGATGTTGACACAGTAGTTATGGGGAATATATGTAGAGTATTGAGTGATATATTGATGTTTATAATTGATGATGTTATTTTGTTGTAGTTGAAGTGAGGTAATAAGATTGAGATTTGGGGATGGCAATTTTGTAATAGGGGATAGTGTAATGTGGGAGTCCGCAACAAGGGTTGGGACGGGAAGGGACCGTTTGGCGCCGGAAAGGGTTACCTTAGGTAGAATCCAGGAACCAACATAATGGGATGAGCTTTTTTTGGGGGGGGGAACACACTTATCCTAAGTGCAAAGGGTTAGAGAGTATTTTTTTTCTATATCGAGAGAAGGTGGCGATTTGAGTTTAAATGTAAGTTGGGTTTAGAGATTGTTTGATAGATATTTTGATAGAGCTGGGTGTCATGTTAATTACAGTTGTTAGTAGTATCAGATTCAGAAAGAGAGTAAGATATTATATAAATACACGCCAAGTGGCATATCAAGCTAAAATAAACAATTAAATCACTCAAAGTAAGAGAAAGTGAGAATAAAAAAGAAAGAGATTTATAGTTAAAAAATATAAACTTTTACTTAAAACCAGTGACAAATTTTTGATAGAATTTGGAAATGTAAAGCTAGAAAGTGTTTATTTGAATAATTTAAATGTCAATTTGATTATTATTTAGAATGATATTTTGTTATTTTAAATGTTTTATTTTATCATATTTTGTGTTTCAAGATAGAATTTTGCAGATGTACAATGTATTTGCGGGTGTAACATGTGTATAACATATGTAGGTCAAGGTTCTTGACTTGACCCAGTTTTGATCAGCTGATGGGTGAGGTCATATACTAGGCATGTTTAGCAAGGAAGTTAATTCAATTTTTGCTTTTAATTAATTTGAACTAATTTTAAATAATTTCCATATGAAAAGAAAATATTCTAATAAATTTAAAGTTTTTGAATTGAATTTTTTTTTGGAAAAAAAAAATTTTTTCTTGATTTTTCGCCTGCCAGATAATGGATATTTTTAAACTTTGATTATTTTATTGTTTGTGTACTAATCGTGTTTATTATTATTGAATTATTTTATTGAATTGTATTGTTAGACTCTAGGTGTAATCACATGTTAGGCTAAGGATGTTCTTATTTTTAAGAAATGTTCAATTGATTTATTTTAAATAACAGAAAAATTAATGGAGATAATTATTCAGTATAGATGCAAAATTTGTGTTTTGGTTTCTAATGAAAACAGCTAATGAGTTGTAATTTAAATAAATTTTCAAAGAATATTTCAATTTTTCAGTATGTAATGTAAGTGTGTGCGTGAGCCCAGTATCTGCTAAAGGCAGCCCAGTTTGCAGAAAAAGGGGAAACATATCGGTTGAGGATCTGGCATGATCTAAGCCAGGGAGTTGGATTTTTGGGGTAGCATGATAGAAGGTGAGGTGCGCTGTGGTGCGTGTCTGTTCGATTTTTCGGTGTTGGGATCTCGCACGGAGAAGTCCAGTGATCTCGTTCAGATGCGTCCATAGTCGCAAAGCCAGGGGGGTCGTTTACCCATGAAGTGTAAGAACAAAAGGGGGTTGTTGGCACCAGTTCCTCACCGGTCCTTTTAGGGGTTTTGTCAATGAGATTTCTTCTGTTTTGACAGAAGACCTCTCATTGAGGGGGTATTGTAACGGGCCAAATTTGTGGGTATTTTATTTTATTTCATTTTCGGGGATTTATAAAAAATATGTGTAAATTTTATTTCAACGGTGACCAGACCAGGTGTTGAGTTGTAAGAGCAGTTTGAACAAAGATGACGCAATATCATGTTTGGCAATCAGTAGAGGAATCCGCACCACCTTAGTTTCCAAGAACTTTGTTTGTGTGTGACCGTGCGCCCGTATGCATGACACGGGTATACGCGCGCAGTGACGCTACTTGTACCAAAACTAAGATGGCCAGGAAACAATCTTTATTCACTTTATCTACCAGGCGACGGATATGAAACTTTAAGTCACGCCTACACTGTGACGTTGAGCCAAAAGCATCTAAATATTGTCGGCGTACAGGACTAAAATACTGCTATGTATCATGGGCATAGCCACTAATCTGCAACAACTCAGGCTGTGAGCGGCAACAAAATCCGTTCGCCGGCAGGCATTAATATCCGCCCGCATGAATAGACGCTTTCCCCAGTCCACGAGAAACCGACTTCATTAACAGACGCTGACAGTTATGTTCAGGCCCGGTCGGTGGAGTTTTATAAAATGTAACTAATTCAACAATATCGTTAATACCGACCGGGACCCGAGGAATCAACGGATGTAACAATATTATAAATTGGTGCAGTGGAATGGTGAATTAACGACAGTTAAATAACGGACCGTGGAATCGGGTAACTAAACACGTGTTCGGTCGGCAGTGAAACGTTAGATTACCACGAATAAAAACATGACTTCGTAAAACACAAATAAGGGGAATATGTTAAATTGTGTATGTGTGTGTGTGAGCAAAGCTGGGCTGCTTTCCATAGTGTAAAAAGTATTTAAGGTTAAGGCCTATGTAACCAATTCAAAATGTGTTTTGTATTTTTATTTTGGTGTGTTTTGTATTAAGGAGTTCCGTCTTATGTAAGTAAAAAATATTCATTTCATAACCTAAAAATGTGTTAGACTAAGTTATTTCGTCATTATCACTTTCTCATTTCTGTGCTGCAAGATTCGTCTAAACGTTCCGGGTAGCTTCTGAATTATTATTGGGGTGGTCAGATAGCGAAATTGTCCCGTTTTATTTAAGGTGGAGTGTTAAGGTTTCGGTATTATAACCTATGTAAAAATACCGTGGCGACTCTGGTCTTCTGATAAAATTTAATACGAGGTAAGTAGTTGAGAATGAGTACAGGTAAGTCCTGGCAGATATTTTATTTATTTAATATATTTCGATCAATTTTGAATGTTTACAACCTATCAGCTGATCAACTGGGTCAAGTCAAGAACCTTGACCTACATAAATCATACACAAGTTACATCTGAAAATACATTGAACATCTGTAAAATTCTACCTTCAAACACAAAACGAAATAAAATAAAACATTTAAAAGAACAAAATATTATTATAATTAACAGTCAAATTGATATTTAAATTATTCAAAATAAACACTTGATAACTTTACATTGTCAAACTCTATCAAAATTTGTCACTGGTTTCAATCAAAATTTTATATTTTTTAACTATTAATCTCTTTTCTTTAATCAGCTCATTCTCCATTACTTTGGGTGATTTAATTATTTATAATAACTCGATATGCATACATACAATCTTTCCCTCCTTGACTCTAATAGCCTTAACAACTTTAACTATCATGACACCCATCTCTATCAAAACATCTATCAAACAATCTCTACACCCAGCTTACTATTAAACTCAATTCGCCACATTCTCTCGATATATATAAAAAAATACTCTCTAACCCTTTGTACTTAGGATACGTGTTCCCCCCCCAAAGCTCATTCCCTTATGTTGGTTCCTGGATTCTGCCTAAGGTAACCCTTTCCGGCAACAAACGGTCCCTTCCCGTCACAACACTTTTGTTGCGGACTCCACCATTACACTATCCCCTCTTACAAAATTACCATCCCCAAATCTCATTCTTATTACCTCACTTCAACTACAAAATAACATCATCATTTATAAATATCAATATATCAATCATTACTCTACATATATTCTCCATAACTACTGTGTCAACATCAATACTTCTCAAATTCTATTATATTACCTCTTAACAACATTACATTAATTCAACACCATATTTTCATCTCTAGTACCACTTTAACTTTAACTTTAACTTGGACTGATCTATATGTCTGACAAAATATTCATCACCCAAAATCTATCTTTTATTATCTCTGACAATTCATTTGAAAATCTTACTACATTAAATTACTTTTCTCATCATTTGAAATAACATTTTTAACACATTAAAACCTTAATTACCTTGAACATTAATAAACAATTTGTCAGTGACATTTTACTACTGATCAGCTGACCTTCCTAGCGAGGTGAAAAAAAACATTTCAAAATTATACACATTCTATGAAATACATTATTAATACTTTTTAAATTATTATCTCAAGTTGTTTTCATTATTACATTTAAAATTCTTTCAATTGAGTTAAACATCTGTACACATTTTATTATAGCTGACTGGTATTATAAATTTTGTACTTACAGTTGTGATTTTACTTAATAATGTCCCTTGTTCTGGCGCCATTTGTGATTTTACCCAATAATTAGGTCCCTAGTTCTGGGCGGCATTTGTGACTTTACCCACTTTATTATTTATTACTACACACATATACTGATATTTATATGTATAAAAAGTACCATAATATGGTACTTCTACGTACTTACCAATTTCAGTCGCTGCCGGGCTCATATTCTTCTTTTTAAATGTGCTTTTACCTAAAGGGGGCCAGGATTCATTTACAGCGAGATTTTGATACACAGAAGATGACACAAATAATAACACTGTATTATGGAAAGCAACCATCAAAATTTTAATTTCCCAGATATGTTTTACATACACGACCATGCGGTCAAAATGGTGTCATATAAGATTACCAAAACAAAATGGTGGTTAGTTTAATATCCAAAATCATTCTTAATACTTCTTTTTTTCTGTTTCTAAATCAAGATCATTGTAACGTTTATAATGCTGCAGCTTTAATCATTTATTAATTAGTATTTACTTACACACAAACCAATGCCCTCGGCATATATTGGTGGCCACGAGCTCACTCACTCACTCTCACACGCATTCGCCCTATTACAAGTACATTCGTTTAATTAATTATTCTTGATCAATGAGCTCATTAAACTATAAGAAAGATGGTAAAATTGGACTTCTCTTATTGTTGTTCGGTGTTGCTCCTTAGCTGTTGGTGGTTGACGCCCATGTTGATGGCCGGTGTTCGCCTCAAGTTCTGCTGAGTTTTATTAAGTAAATATAAGCACTGATTCTACATATTATAGTTCATACTGTTATTAAATTCGAGCCTTTATTGCTCCACTATTATACTGGTAATTTTGATTCTAGTTATAATAAACTTTTGTTATAAAATTGATCACACAGCGATACATCGCTGTTGATCCTTTGAAGAACTGCGTTGAATTGAGAACGAGGCAAATGTAAATTTGTGCTTGTGTGTGTGTTTCTTACGTTATCCAGCTTTGTCTTACTGGACAACGCCTCGTTGTACGTATTGTAGTCAGTGCGTCATTGTTTTTGGTTATGACGGAACAGTGCTATGATCCAATCACAATGCATATTTAAAGTCATTCGTCACAAACACCGCCATGGCCTTTTCCGATTCCTGCACGTCCAACGGTGACCTTGGTATAGTACTCTTGCTGAATTTACTTTGTTCCTCCGTATATAGGGACAATGGACCTAACCATTCTGTGTTTTAATGATTAAACAATACAAAACATTGAAAAATACCTTTAAATTCCATAATTATGGTATTGGGTCATTATGTACTGTTACAAACCCCCTCAATGAAAGATTTTGTGTCAAGACACAAAAACTTTCATTGACTCATTCACACTTTCCTAAAAGGATCAGTCTAGATATGTCACCACAACCCCCTGTAATGTTACTATAACAAATTTTTCATCACTTACCCTTTGTCCAATGATGTTGGTCGCACCCTCTGACCTTACTGGACTTCTCATGAGAGATCCCTACACCATAAGGCCATGAGGCACTCTACGCTCCTGTTCTGACGCTCCAGCCAGCCCAGGACCGCGGTCACAACACCACAAAACTCTGAAACATTGTACACAAAAATTAAAATAGTGGTCTAAGAGACCTCCATATCTACAACTGATATGTTCCCTTTTAGACGCATTGGTTTGTGTTTGGGGCATTGGCTTGTTCTAATTCAAAAGTTTAACATAACAACAACAAGACTCTAAACTGAATATTCTTTTACCACCACCAAACTCAACAAAAAATTTTTTTTTCTTGTAAGAAAACAAACTATATATAACTACTAATAACACAATACATGAACAATTCTTTAATATTCCCCCAAAATACCTTCACCTATGTATTACTACAAAGTCAACCTACAACTATTATGGCAGACACTTTTATTATTCAAATTTTATTACTCCACTTATAATCATTTATCTATTTTGTAAATGGCATCCTACTATATTTTTGCACAACTTCATTTGTACCTTTAGACTTTCAACTTTTAAAAGCTACTATTTTTTTTTTTTACACTTGTTAACGTCATTACCAATATCAATAAAGCATCATAAAACATTAAACATTACACATTAACATTGTTACATTTACATTAAACAATTTACATTTACATAACTTGTACCAAAACTTTATAACATTTTTACTATCAACAATTCTCTATTAACTTTTATTATTTAACATTTGTCAGATTCTATACAACAATTTCCACTTTATCATTTACCCTTCAGCTACATTACCTTTCTACCATGAATTTTCTTTTCTAACCCTTCTCTCCTTACTAGTTTGGGTGACTCTCTATTATTCACTATTTTCTCTATCTTATTTTGGCATTGTCAGTCTAACCTTACTCACCTCTTTTTTACACTAACCGCTTCTAACCATTGATATATCATGACACCAATATCTCTATAATAACCCCCTTCACAAACCCCATTTAAAACCTCTGGCACCGCTCATTTTTTGTACTAGTATGTGTGTGTTCCCTATCTATGCTCATTCCATCATTGGTTCCTGACCCTTTCAGGTAACCCTTTCCGGCACACAACGGTCCTTTCCTGTCCCAACACCTCTCGTTGCGGACTCTTACACCAATACCCTTATTACAAAATATCACCATCAACAACAAATATAATTACCATTCACATTACTCAACTCTACTTATAATCACTAACCACTGTGTCCCTAAAATATCTAACACCTCTTTATATATTATTAGCATCTCAACACTCTTATTTTCCCTAACTCCCATTAACTCTATTTAACTAACTCCAATGCCCTTATTTATCACTATTACCCCAAACTCTTTACAACATTTCACCTTAATATATCACTAGAAAATTCATCACTTACCTTTTAACAACAATACCTCTCCATATCCAACTATATTACCTGCTTCATTTATTAACCCTTAGAATCTGAATTCCATAATATCATTTCAAAATCATTATTAAACTTCCTTAAATTATTTAAAATTCTACAATACATGTTTACATAAAAAATACACAAAATACACAACAGCAAAAATACACAAATACACTGACATTAATATACAAAAATATACAATTCACATTATCATTAATCATTTACCATAATCAGTCCTAAACAGTCCATCCTGAAAAACACTGTTCACATAATTAAATGTTCATAACACAATTATAATAATTAGCCTCCATCGTCAAATAGCAATCGAACCTTAAAACTATATACATGGTTTAATATTAGATATTTTATACTAACATCCTTATACATTGTTAAGTTCTTGTCCCTGTTCTTTCGGGTGCAAAATGTTAAGCTACGAATTAACTAACAAAATTTAAAATACCATACAAAATAATAAATAAAAAAAAACTTCCACTTACCGTCCATGGGTGCTCTCGGGTCCAGGGTCTCATACGTACGTTGGGATACAAGCGCAATTTTCAAGGTTGCGTGAATAATTTACACAATACATCTTGGAAGAGAAATTATTTTTGTTTAATAATCAAATATTGTGATTTTATAAGTTGGTTCTCCAAATAGATTGATTTACATGTTTTTCAAAGGTTGTGCAATTCTTGCTTATACATCTTATTTTCTAGACTTACATAATATTACTTACAACTTAGGTAGCCCAGCCTGCTCACGCACTCTCACATATATTAATTTTAATTTATTAAAAACCCCATACCATTTTAATCCCCACAGCCCTTACACTTCTATTAGAATGAAAACCCGCCGGCAACGTGGTCTTCGCGCATACCCATTGTTCTTTTAAATTTCTTGTTTTCTTAATGTCCGAAAAATATCTGATTCTGCTCTACATTTTTGATTGACCGCGGTCACATAAATTTTTACTGTGTTTCACTCTATTACCGGTAAAATATAAAATTTTATAAGGAGCCTAACTTGGCCCTGTGTGTCGGCCGACACGAACAGCGAAAGACTGGGGAGCGTACTTTGTTGAGCGGTAGGAAGTTCGTATCCACTGCCAACAGATTTTGTCGCCGTTCAATGTTGATTAGCCGTGGCTTATTAACTATGACCATGACACATAGTGGTTTTTTCATAGTGTGTAATGACGATATTAGGCACTGCTATTCTGACGTCACTAAAAGGAGGCAGTCCTTAGCCACGTTTCCTGTAGGTCGGCTTGTTGATCTCACAAATTGTTCGTTCATGCGCAATTTTTTACAGCGCCGTTTGAGTTTCTTGGCGTCCCTACAGCGCGCATACTTGTTTCACTGCGTGCGTGCGCACTGTCACATTCACGCACAGTTCTGAGAAATAAGAGGGTGGTGCATACCTCGGTACGAATTTCACAATGGAATACTGCGTCTTACCTTTGTTCTGAAACTGTTTTGCTCAACACGTGGTCTGTTACAATGAAAAATAAAACTTTCACAATATTTTGTATAAAAATCCCGAAATGACAAAAAATGAAATACCCCATAACTGCAATAAATAAACTGACCCAATTTTGACACGTTACAATACCCCCCCCAATGAGAATTCTTCTGTCCAGAACAGAAGAAATCTCATTGATAAAACCCCTAAGAGGACCGGTGAGGAACTGGTGCCAACAACCCCCTTGTTCTTACTCTTCATGGGTACACGACCCCCCTGGCTCGGCAACTATGGACGCATCTAAACGAGATCACTGGACTTCTCTGTAAGAGATCCAAACACCGAAAAATCGAACAGACGCACCACAGCACACCTCACCTTCTAACATGCTACCCCCCGAAATCCTCAATCCCTGGCTTAGATTATGCCAGATCCTCCACCGATATGTTTCCCCTTATACGCAATCTGGGCTGCCTTTAGCAGATACTGGGCTCACACACTCTCACATTACATGTTATAAATTGAAAACTTCTTTAAAATTTATTTACCACCCACCCACCCATTACCACCCATTGGTTGTTTTCATGTAAAATCACTTCATAAATTTTGTATAAATTTTAAATTATTCTCTTCACTGGTTTCTGTTTTTATTTAAAATAAATTGATTTAAACATTTCTTATAATTAAGAACATCCTTAACCTAACATGTGAATACTTAGAGTCTAACAATACAAGTCAATACAATAAATCAATAAAATAAACATGGTTAGTACACAAACAATAAAATAATCAAAGCTTAAAAATATTCATTAGCTGGCAGGCGCAAAATCATTTTTTTTTTCAAAAAAAACAATTTTCCAAAAAATTTTAAAATTCAAAGAAAAAAATTTAAATTTATTAAAATGTTTCCTTTACATATAGAAATTATTTAAAATTTGTTTAAATTAATCAAAAAACAAAAGTTGAATCAACTTCCTTACTATTAACTTCTATGACCTCACTCTCAGCTGATCAAAACTAGGTCAAGTCAAAACCTTGACCTACATGTGTTATGTATAATTTCTATCTGAAAATACATTTAACATCAGTAACATTCTAACTTGAAACACAAAACATAACAAAATAAAACATTTAAAATGACAAAATATTATTATAAATAACCATCAAATTATTCTGAATTTAAATTATCCACATAAACATTTTCTAACTCTACTTTTCCAAATTCTATCAAACTTTGTCACTGGTTTCAAAATAAAAATTTTATATCCTTATTATAAATCTCTCTCTTTACTTGACAATCTTATTTTACATTACTTGGGGTGATTTAAATTATTTATTCTCATTTACTGTACTACTTGATCTATACACATATATAATCTTTCTCCCGCTCTGACTCTAATACTCATCAACTTTAACTAACATGACACCCATCTCTATCAAAAACATCTCTCAAAACACTCCCTAAACCCAACTTATCATTAAACTCAAATCGCCACCTTCTCTCAATATATATAAAAAAATACTCTCTAACCCTTTGTACTTGGGATACGTGTTTCCTCCCCCCCCAAAAGCTCATTTCCCATTATCTGGTCCCTGGATTCTACCTGAGGCGACCCCTTCCCACTAAATCGGTCCCATCCCGTCCCAACCTATCATTATGTTGCGGACTCCTACATTACACTACCCCTTACTACAAAATTACCATCCCCAAAATCTCAATCTTATTACCTTACTTCCACTACAACAAAATTACATCATCAATTATGAACCTCAATATATCTCTCAAAACTCTACATATATTCTCCACAACTACTGTGTCAACATCAATACTTTTCAATTATATAACATTAACTCATAACAACATTACATTACTTCAAAACAATATTTTTCTCTCTACTACCCCTTTAACTTTGACTTCAACTTGGACTGATCTCTATGTCCCACAAAATATTTATCACCCAGAAACTATCTCTTATTAAGTTTCACAAATTATTACTTTATTTCTAACTTTATTAAATTACCTTTCTCATTATTTAAATAGCATCTGTAATACATTGAAACATTACATTAAACATCAATTACCTGGAACATTTACAACCAATATACAGTGACATTTTATTGCTGACCAGCTGACATTCCCTAACACAATGAAAACACATCTCGAAATTGAACAAATTACATGAAATATATATTTATCAATCCTTACTTCTATTATGTTAACTGCCTGCCAGTCGGTTTAATTATTTACTTAGGTTCAAAAATACACACATAATGAAAACACATATTTTTATCAATGCTTATATTTAACCTACAACAATAAAATATTACCTTTAAAACATAGAATGAATACCTTATATTGAATGTCTGAGCATGTAGTTATCTAAACGGAACACAAGCATTTTATTGGATTGAAATTTGAGTTAGCAATTTTTATGTTATAGACTTTAAATTCATGGCTCATCTGAGCCACCCCCCATCCACACACAAAAATTTTCAAATTTATTATTAATAATTATCATATATCATCGTTCAATTATTATTAAATTTTTTAATTATCATTTTTATTTAACACAATTATTTTAAATCACCTCATTTTAGAACAAAAATCTTTTTATCTAAGTTACAGCTGTAAACATTTTTATTATACATGATTCGTACTGTAATAGTTCTATACTTACAGTCCATTTAAATTGATATACACAAAACATATTCACCATACCACATTACTTTCACCTCACCTCTGAAACATTTGACACAAATATTAGTTTAAATCAAACAATTTATCATTCAATTATCAAATTCACAAATCTCGTACACATAATTTAAATTCATAAAAAAATTAATTATACAACATTTAAATAATCAATCAAAATATTTAACATGTATCAAATTGTTTTAATTAAATTAATTACTGAAAAATACGAGTTTCATTTCTACCAAAACAATTACAATTAGCCAATTACTGCTATCAGAATTAATTCTGTTTATCTATTTAACTTGCAAAATATTAATCTTATTATTACAACAATTATCTACCTACATACACTGTTCACTTAACCACAACACATACAATTGAATTCCCTACATATTTATTTACAAATCTGATTCATTATTTATTCAGTTGTCATATTTCAATGTCCAAATCAGCCAGGTCAAAACCCATAAAACAAAAATATTTATAACTGTCTTTTATTGTTTTATAGCCTACCCTCCATCGTCCCAGATTAATCTTGGTTTTATATAACATTGTTCAATTTCGTTCACACACAAATTACTCTCTTGTGTGTCATCACCATAAAAACCAAATTCATTCATTTTACCAAAATAATCATAAAACCAGTCCACGTTAATTACATCTGTTAAGTCTCCATCAATAATTATATTCATTGTCAAGTCAGTTATTTTATAATTCATTACAACATAAGGTAAGTTATTATTATTTAAAACTGTATCATCAAAATAATCTTCACTCTCTATTTTAACAAGTAAGTATTTCATATCAATTAACATCTCTTTCAACTCATTATAATTTCTCTGCAACTTATATAATTCTATTTCTTTATCAACACACAACTCTCTCTCAAAACCTCTTTCATCCTCATAACAGCTATCACTACCCCCCTGAACTATCTCACTCCATGCAGAGGGTACAAAATTATTCAACAAAAATAAACAACTCAAATCTTTCACTAATAAGGGTCTCTTGCCCTCCAATAATAACATTTTTGAACACCTTGGTTCATCACAAATAAGGGGAAAATTTACCCTCTGCCCTACACATTCAGCTACTCTCTCTCTCCATTCTTTTTCTAATTCATCAACACTAATTACAACTTCGTTACTACATATAGCGTTCTCTCTCTCACTCACTATTTCACTATCTACTTCCAATGTATTATTCTCTGATACCACACTTTCAATCTCATTACCACTTTCAATCTCATTGTTAACATTTGTTATCTTACTCTCTTCTACTATGTTTTTACACATATCATTATAATTATCCTCTGTTTTACATTCAAAATTTTCAATTACCTTTCGTCTTTGTTTATCAATTTTTTCCACCACATTACTCTCTATTTTGTCAATTCTGTTATTCATATTTTTTAATGAATGACAACGTTTCATTTAATTCATATTTCAATTTGTTAAAAGTTACTCTCACAGTTGATTTGTACTTTATTAATTTCAGTTTTAAGTTCATCAAATTTTACGCTAATACTCTGTTGAAACTGAATAGTCTGTTCTTCGACTTTTTTATTAAAATTGCTCTGTATATCTAATTTCTCATTTACACTACTTTTAAATTCTTGCATCTCGTTTTTCTGTTCATCAAACTTTACACTCTGTTTCTCTATCATTGCTTGTATTACTTTAAACATTTCATAGGTATCGTCAGATTTTTTATTTTGGATAGGTGTCGATTGATGTTCGACATCTTTCATTATTTTTGATTCAGTTATTTCTACCTTAGTGTCAGTGAAGCTGACTTCATTCTTATTATTTTTATTTTCTCTATTTGATTTTGGGGTCGTTTGGATCCCCGAATCATCTGTATTATTTGATTCATTCGTTTTGATTACATTTGTAATTTTGTCGTCTTGACCTACATTCGGTGTTGAATTTACTTCAAGACTATTCATAACAGCTGATTCATCAAATTCAGCTGTTTCGCTTATCACAGTCGAGTCGGACAAATCGACTCTATTCTCTGTATTTTCCATTATTATACTTTTAAATATGTAACTTATTTATTATCTGAACAAATATTTTTTACTTATTTTACGTAACTTTACGTATTTTCACTTAACCTCTAAATTGCACTTGTATCTTATTTGTAGGTATGGAATTTCATTTTATTAAATTCGTGCCTGTTCCGCGGCGCCAAATGTTAAGTTCTTGTCCCTGTTCTTTCGGGCGCAAAATGTTAAGCTACGAATTAACTAACAAAATTTAAAATACCATACAAAATAATAAATAAAAAAAAACTTCCACTTACCGTCCATGGGTGCTCTCGGGTCCAGGGTCTCATACGTACGTTGGGATACAAGTGCAATTTTCAAGGTTGCGTGAATAATTTACACAATACATCTTGGAAGAGAAATTATTTTTGTTTAATAATCAAATATTGTGATTTTATAAGTTGGTTCTCCAAATAGATTGATTTACATGTTTTTCAAAGGTTGTGCAATTCTTGCTTATACATCTTATTTTCTAGACTTACATAATATTACTTACAACTTAGGTAGCCCAGCCTGCTCACGCACTCTCACATATATTAATTTTAATTTATTAAAAACCCCATACCATTTTAATCCCCACAGCCCTTACACTTCTATTAGAATGAAAACCCGCCGGCAACGTGGTCTTCGCGCATACCCATTGTTCTTTTAAATTTCTTGTTTTCTTAATGTCCGAAAAATATCTGATTCTGCTCTACATTTTTGATTGACCGCGGTCACATAAATTTTTACTGTTGTTTCACTCTATTACCGGTAAAATATAAAATTTTATAAGGAGCCTAACTTGGCTCTGTGTGTCGGCCAACACGAACAGCGAAAGACTGGGGAGCGTACTTTGTTGAGCGGTAGGAAGTTCGTATCCACTGCCAACAGATTTTGTCGCCGTTCAATGTTGATTTGCCGTGGCTTATTAACTATGACCATGACACATAGTGGGTTTTTCATAGTGTGTAACGACGATATTAGGCACTGCTATTCTGACGTCACTAAAAGGAGGCGGTCCTTAGCCACGTTTCCTGTAGGTCGGCTTGTTGATCTTACAAATTGTTCGTTCATGCGCCATTTTTTACAGCGCCGTTTGAGTTTCTTGGCGTCCCTACAGCGCGCATACTTGTTTCACTGCGTGCGTGCGCACTGTCACATTCACGCACAGTTCTGAGAAATAGAGGGTGGTGCATACCTCGGTACGAATTTCACAATGGAATACTGCGTCTTGCCTTTGTTCTGAAACTGTTTTGCTCAACACGTGGTCTGTTACAATGAAAAATAAAACTTTCACAATATTTTGTATAAAAATCCCGAAATGACAAAATGAAATACCCCATAACTGCAATAAATAAACTGACCCAATTTTGACACGTTACAACATGCACCAACTATTCAAATTTTTATCCGTTTCCACAAATTCATATAACTCTTGATCGGGTATGTTTCCGTCACCTTCAGTAAAATCAGTCATAATCATGTATTTTACAAAGTCATTATTCTCATTCTCTCCTACTACTTCAGTCTCAATACAAGGTAAGTTTTCATTATATTTATCACTTCTTTCTCCACCTAACCTTTCTATAAACTCTTCATAATCTCTACATACTCTGTATAACTCTATCTCCCAATTATCACACAACTCTCTTTCACAATAACTCCTATCATAACCCCAAATCACATTCTCTCTCCCAATATATGCAGGGGACACTACAACTTTATTCTCGCACCACCTATCAGGTGCACAAAAAATCCAGGGACAACTATTTGCAGACCTTTTGTCTCCAAAATCTACATCGAAGGCACTCTTGTCCTTCCTAAAAACATGTATATCACCCCCAAATACACCATTAAGGGAAAAATCTAACCCCTACAAATCTTTTACAATTATGCTCTCTCTACACACTGTCTTTAACCCTTTAACACACACTATCATTCCATCATTATTATATTCTATTCCCCATAAAATTTCATTATCACTACTCCTGTTTACACAATCATTCTCTAACATCATACTTTTATTTATATTATCATAATTTTCTACCCCACTTACCTTGTTTTTGTTTCTATCTAATCTGTCTATTTCTCTACTCTTATTTTCTAACTGTATCTCATTAATTCTCTTGTCTAATTTCTCCTCTAATCGACTCAATTTTACATTTCGTACATTGTTTTGTTTCTTTAATTCATTCTCCAGGCTATCAAACTTTTCATCAATTTCTTTTAATACACTATTTTGTGTTTTAATTAATATAAACAGATCTTCCAATGATATTTTATTTTCGACTGCTCTAGGCGTAGAATTCGCGCTTATTTTGTCTAATAAAATAGATTCTGTGTCTGTATTGTTTACACATAACATACTATCATTTCTTTCTGCCATAATTTAACTGTTTAAATGACTATTTATTTTTTAATTATACAATTACTGGTTGCTTTGTTTCATCAACATAACCTCTTGTGTATTAGGTTATGTTCCGTCTTTTACCACCTTCTGTGTTTCTCAATCTGGCTGTTTTATATAAATTAATTTTTATATAACGTCCACAGTTCAGGCGCCATTTGTGATTTTACTTAATAATGTCCCTTGTTCTGGCGCCATTTGTGATTTTACCCAATAATTAGGTCCCTAGTTCTGGGCGGCATTTGTGACTTTACCCACTTTATTATTTATTACTACACACATATACTGATATTTATATGTATAAAAAGTACCATAATATGGTACTTCTACGTACTTACCAATTTCAGTCGCTGCCGGGCTCATATTCTTCTTTTTAAATGTGCTTTTACCTAAAGGGGGCCAGGATTCATTTACAGCGAGATTTTGATACACAGAAGATGACACAAATAATAACACTGTATTATGGAAAGCAACCATCAAAATTTTAATTTCCCAGATATGTTTTACATACACGACCATGCGGTCAAAATGGTGTCATATAAGATTACCAAAACAAAATGGTGGTTAGTTTAATATCCAAAATCATTCTTAATACTTCTTTTTTTCTGTTTCTAAATCAAGATCATTGTAACGTTTATAATGCTGCAGCTTTAATCATTTATTAATTAGTATTTACTTACACACAAACCAATGCCCTCGGCATATATTGGTGGCCACGAGCTCACTCACTCACTCTCACACGCATTCGCCCTATTACAAGTACATTCGTTTAATTAATTATTCTTGATCAATGAGCTCATTAAACTATAAGAAAGATGGTAAAATTGGACTTCTCTTATTGTTGTTCGGTGTTGCTCCTTAGCTGTTGGTGGTTGACGCCCATGTTGATGGCCGGTGTTCGCCTCAAGTTCTGCTGAGTTTTATTAAGTAAATATAAGCACTGATTCTACATATTATAGTTCATACTGTTATTAAATTTGAGCCTTTATTGCTCCACTATTATACTGGTAATTTTGATTCTAGTTATAATAAACTTTTGTTATAAAATTGATCACACAGCGATACATCGCTGTTGATCCTTTGAAGAACTGCGTTGAATTGAGAACGAGGCAAATGTAAATTTGTGCTTGTGTGTGTGTTTCTTACGTTATCCAGCTTTGTCTTACTGGACAACGCCTCGTTGTACGTATTGTAGTCAGTGCGTCATTGTTTTTGGTTATGACGGAACAGTGCTATGATCCAATCACAATGCATATTTAAAGTCATTCGTCACAAACACCGCCATGGCCTTTTCCGATTCCTGCACGTCCAACGGTGACCTTGGTATAGTACTCTTGCTGAATTTACTTTGTTCCTCCGTATATAGGGACAATGGACCTAACCATTCTGTGTTTTAATGATTAAACAATACAAAACATTGAAAAATACCTTTAAATCCCATAATTATGGTATTGGGCCATTATGTACTGTTACACAGTCCATTATTCACATACTGACATACACAAAATATATACACCCTACACACCAATACCTCCAACGTTACCTCTGAAACATTTAACAAAAGGTTATTTCAAATCAAACAATTTACCAATTAATTACCAAATTCACATCTCGTAAAATAATTTAAATTCATTAGAAAATTCAATTATATAACCTTTGAATCAATCAATATATCTAAACATATCAAACTGTTTTAATTAAATTAATTACTGAAAATACAAATTCTATTGCTATCAAAACATTTACAATTCGCCAATTACTGTTTTCAAGATTAATTCGGTTAATTATTTAAATTGCAAATATTAATATTATTATTACAACAATCATCTACACACACATTGTTTACTTAACATTCTACAATACATACAATTAAATTCACTACATTTTTATTTACAAATCTTCCTCCTTATTTATTCAGTTATATCATATTTCAATGTCAAAATCAGCTGGGTCATCACCATATATTAACATACTTAAACTGTTCCTTCCCTGATTTCTTAATCTAACCTCCATCGTCATGTAATAGTCGTACCTTTTTGTAACATTTCTCTTTCTTACTTATACTCAATTTGTCATTATTATTATTATTACAAACCATTACTTCTATATCCTTCGTTATACCATTGATTATGTCATACAACTTGTCACTATCAGTTAATTTTGTCCAGTCTCCGTAAGTAATCTTTCTAAACACCAAGTCAATTATTTTATCATCATAAATTACATCATTATTATTTAAACATGTATCATCACAACAATCTTCACTCTCAATTTTAACCGGTAAGTATTTCATATTATTTATCACCTCTTTCAGCTCATTATAGTCTCTCCTTAAATTATATAATTCTGTCTCTCTATCCATACACCATTCTCTATTTAAATTTCTCTCATCATAATGCCATATCACACTTTCTCTCTCATTCCATGCAGAGGGTACTAACTCAATTAAACATTTCCTGACTTCTCCAGGAACAACAAAAAACTTCAAAAAACAATTATTCGTAGAATACTTGTCTACCCAATATATACGTGAAGATCTTTCTTCACCCCCCATAACACCTCATAAAAAATTTACCCTCTGTTTCATACCCACAATATAACTCTCTTTCCACTCATTGTCTAATTCATCAATATCAATTACTACACCTTTACAATCTATTACTTTCTCTCTCTCACTCACTATCTCTATCTCATCACTATCCAATACTTTATTCTCAACTATATCATTATTATTATTCACCATTATTTCATCATTAGAATTAATTATATTAACATCACCACTTACCTCAGAATTGTTAGTCAACACTACCTCTCCCACTATTTTGTCACTGTTATTTCTGAATTCCTTATCAGAATTATCATTAGCACTCACCTGGTTAACTATTCCCTCACTATCATTAACAACATTGTTATCACTTACCTGTTTTAATTCAACTTCTGTACTCTCTTTTAATTGATATCTATCTTCCTCCCACTTCTCGTCTGGTTTATCAAGAGCATTTTTTAGTTTATTGAAACCCTTATCCATTATTTTGTCCCACTCGTCAAAACGTTTATTTAAAAGGTCAAATATGTCATTTAATGTATACTCCTTTTCTTCCACCCCTACACTATCGTCATCATTAGGCCTATTCCCTGTCTTATTCTCTACCACTATTACTTCGACTACCTTACCTTTATCGTTCGTCATCTTACTACCAATACTAATATCATCACTATGCTTTTTAATTTCGGCAAATATTCCCTCTTCTTGTTCTTCCATCCGGGTTAGATTATTATCTAAATTACCCCACTCCTCGTCTGTCATCTCACCTACAACCTCTCGAAATTCACTCTCCCACTCATCCCACGCAATACCAATATCATTACCTTGTACATTACTCATCTTTAAAGTTTATTTATATAACACTTATGTATAAAAACCACTATTATTATAAAACTAAAACACCTAACCCAACTGTAAATCATAATAACACAAACATAACCTACTCACACGTACGTAATTATGTACGATATAATATTTTTACAAATACGTCATTACCACATCCTATTTTCTGTGCTTTAAAATAGGTCTACCTCGTATAAAAATTATATCAGGATCCGGACAGCGCGTCGCCAAATGTAACTATACAAAAAATCGAAATTAATAAATAATAAAATACTGTCAGGAACTTACCTGCGATCTTTCTCAACTACTTACCTTGTATTAAATTTTGATCAGAAGCCCAGAGTCGCCACCTATATCTTTGAAGGACAGATATGGAAACCTTTACACTCTACCTTAATTAAAACTGGACAATTTCGCAATCTGACTACCCCCCACTAATAATTCAGAAGATATCCAGGAACGTTTAGACGAATCTTGCCGCACAGAAATGAGAAGGTGGTAATGACGAAATAACTTAGACTAACACATTTTTATATACCAACGAACCTTTCAATTTATTCTACCCAGAACTCATTTGTAATCATAAGGAAACAAAACAAAACAGTAATAAAATAAAACCTTCACTTAACATTTTCCTTTACGTATTCTTACTTAAGTCCTTAATCTAAAAAACAAAGATGAACCCAGTCTGCCATCCACACACACATACATTTTTATGTCCCCTTTTTATTTTGCTGGAGACTTAAAATATTGAATGATTGAAAATTGATTAATAATAGTTGGTTACGTAACGCTCGGGGTTCCGCTTCGCCACGTGCTATACTAGATGCATCCGAATGTTTGTCAGTCACGTACACTTTTAATTTTCTTCCTAATGCACTTCACTTATTACATTTCGGGATGTTGTTCCACTTATTTACGCCGGTTGATCACTTTCCGTTAACGCTTAAAGTTTCTTGGTGCCCGCGAGTCTCGGCTTGTGTCCGGCCGCCGCCGCGGCCATATGTAGACTAGCTTATTGCGCTTATTGCATGCTGACGGATATTAATGCCTGGCCGGTGAACAAATTTCGTCGCCGTAGACAGCCTGAGTTGTCACAGTTCTGTGGCTGTGCGCCTGACACATAGGAGTTTTGGGTGCTGTACGTCGACGATATTCCATGAGCACTGCTCTCCGTCACCAAAGTAGGATGGGCTTTTAGGCTAGCATCCGCCAGCATGGTAAACGAAGGTGAACAGAAATTGTTACTCTTAGCCATCTTTTGTTTCACACCGGCGTGGGTCCGCGCGCATGGTTGTGTAACGCGCTCAGACGTACTGCCACACACTTGCAAAGTTCTTAGAAACTGAGGCTGGGTGCATTCCTGGTTCGCGATTGCACAATTGTTGAAACGTATCGTTCTTTTGTTCAAACACTGTTCTTACAATACAACACGTGGCCTGGTCACTTGATGGAAATTAAATTTATAAATATTTTACCAAACCCCAAAAATTTAATAAAATGAAATAACCCTCAAATTCGGCCCGTTACAACCAATAATTACAAATTGTATGAAATCCACAAGGAAATTAACAAATCTAAGGCAAGTAACTAGCCAAAAATTATGTATAAATCATTTTAAAAGAAAAATGTTACAATAAGAGCTTAAATAATATGTAATTATCAAATGTCAGCATAATTAGACAAAAGTTAATATCTAATAGAACATGACCTTATGAGGTATTATTTTAATCTTTGAAAGGAAATAAATACAGTAGTGATAATATCTAATACCCAGAAAGGAAGACAGAAGAACAAAATCAATCAGAAAATATATAATAAATTTGAATAAAAATTTCAAATATGATAACAATGCTTTTAATCTAGGCCTTAACCAATCAAAGGGTTTCCGTTACCATAGAAACGGGCCATTGGTTAATAATTTTCTGTTAGATTAGTTTACTCTCGAAAAGACGCTTAGGTAGTAAGGACGCAAGATTTTGTATGACCGAAATTTTACTTTAAAAAGTTTAAAAAACATTCAAAAGTCAACAACATGTACCAGTGAGAAGGAGATGAAGAGGTTCAACGATTAACTGATGTCCAGGAACTAAATAAAAGAAAATTAATAGCAGAAATTCCCAAGACCATTTAGAAGAAGACGCTAGCAGCCTAAGTCACTCCAAATTTGATGAATTTTCAATTACCAAAGAACAACGATCTATCACAACCTTCTGAACTGATAAGTATCACTTAAATACCCTAATCCCAGGAATAAAAGCACTTTATATATTTCTCATATCAATACGAACTCTCACTATGAATTAAAAATAATTTTCTTTCAAGGATTGAATAACATAAACTTACTTAGAAAAACTTGTTAACTAAAAAAATAACCTCGCACTAATTTGCGAACTTTGTAACAACTATTACTACACTGCCGAACAATTTGTAACCACACTTTATATTATTTAAGTACGGATAAGGTACAGTAGTGTACTTTTTTAATGTAACCATATTTTATGTTTTCTTTATAATCTCAAGAACTCCAGATTTTGGGCGAGCTGACAAATAATGTACAAACAGTAGCCATAATGGCGTCAGAATTGCTCGTTTCAAAAATAATTTCGTCACCTCGAGATTTGTGTTTCATGTTTTATGCTGAAGCAATTTTATTGAAAACTAAATTATAATATTATTGTCACATTGATGAATTACCAAACTATAATTAAAGATACAGTACAAAGTGTTACCATTGTTTTATTTCGTAGGAAATTGTATTATATATGTGTGTGTGTTAGCGAATTCACTGAACAGACAACTAGTGCTCTTGCTATCTGTGCAATACAGTAAGCTGTACAGAGGCGGGAACCATTGAACGCTCCAGCCGTCACCGCTGAAAACACCAAACTAACTTATTAATTCACGAATTTAATTGTTTTCAATAAACAATTTGGCGCCACCCGGGATTCACAAACCCCTATGAAATTACAGGTAGGTTGTACTGATAATTGTGACAACGCTACGGACTTCGTTAGCAACAACCATTAAAGTAACGCAGGTATGAGACGAACACACTAACATTTTCTACACATAAAAATCTGTTGTACACATTTTACAGATACGACCAGAACTCGTTCGTTACAATATAAACGGAAAAACATAATTCTTAAGAACTTAGAAAAAATTAAACAAAACTTTGAGTCAGGAGAGTATTATGATATAATAGAGAAAAGGCGAAGTGAGATCTCTACCATTGCTTCCACAAAAAAAGAAAGTTATGTACAAAAAACTGAACAATTTAATAAACAATAAGAAAGAAGATTACAAGAAGAAAGTTAAACCAATTCATACATTCTATCCTCGAATTATTAATGAAACAGCAATGAAATTATCAAAGACAGAAGAAAAACTTTTAGATAAAGGCACTAAGTTTAATTTATTACCAGACACTACATCCATTAAATATTCCGAAGATTTAGTAATTGGCTCTGAAGTAAACTTGTTAAAAGTAAACTCAGATGTTCAAGAGAGAGTGCGATATGAACTCGCTAATAATATTGAGTCCATTCTGAAAAAATGTAACAACCGGAAATACAAAAAGAGGCACATAATACATAAAAAACACAAAAGAACATTAAAATCACTTAAGAACAAATTAATTAAAAACAACTGTGTCATCCATCATACCTGCAGATAAATCAAGGACTGTCGTAATTATACAGAAGAATGAAGTCGATCAAAAAGTCAACACCTTTTTAGAAAAGAATAAAGTAGAAAAACTAAATAAGGACCCTACGCCCCAATACAAAAAAGAAATAAGAGAAGCGATTGAAAATTCCAACATAACAAACCCAAAACAGAAAAAATGGTTAACAAAACACAAAATATCTGCACCTAAATTCAACCCAATTCTGAAGACACATAAAGCTGAGAAACCAGTGCATCCTTTAATTGATAGTAGAACAGCACCTTCATACAGAGTGCCCAAATTTCTACAACATCTAATCCAAGATAATATCACGTTATCATCGAAGTCTCAAATCAAGAGTGGTTTTGAATTTACTAGTAAAGTGAAAGATTTAAATGTACCTAACAATAGTAAATTTATATCATTTGATGTTTCTGATATGTACACCAGTATACCGAGGGATGATTTATTGTTAGTATTAAAAAATAATTTAGAAAAAACCAATAAATTACAAAAAGATGAAATTGAAAATTTGGTCAAATTAGTAAAAATGATAATTAACCAAAATTATGTCGTATATGAAAATCACCACTATGAGAACAAAAATGGTCTTGCAATGGTCTCCACTTTCATCAATCTTGAGTGAAATGTACCTACAGCACATAGAAGAAAATTTTATACTCACAACCAAAAATCCATTTATACAACACATCAAATATTGGTACAGGTATGTGGATGATGTCATCTGTTTATTTGTAGGTACTGCTAGACAAATCGGCCAACTTCTAGCATATATCAACTCCATCAATTCTGACATTTTTACAAAAGAAATAGAGAATAAAGGCGAAATAAACTTCCTAGACCTTACCATAAAACGCCATGCAAGCAAACATCATTTCTCTATATACAGAAAAGATACTCAAACAGATATTACCATTCACGCAGTGAGCAACCATCCCTACTCATACAAAATTTCTGCATACAACAGCATGGTATATCGAGCCCTCACATGTCCTCTATGCAGGAAGCAGTATGAAAAAGAGATACACATCATAAAGCAAATAGCTTAAAGCAATGGATATCAGCCTCAAATGATTGGTAAAATTATTGAAAAACAAAAAAGAAATAAATCAGAAACAAATAACATATCAATCAAAAGGAAGAAAACCTATATACCTGCACATTACATTGACGACAACTCTCAAAAATTAGCTAGAACATTTGCAAAATACGACTATCAATTAGCTTTCAGAACAAGCAATGACATCTACAACAATCTGAAAATAAGCAATACAAAAAAGAAAAGCATTTATGAAAAAGCTGGAGTCTACCAATATCAATGTCAGCCTGCTAATTCGACAGAATGTGATGTACGGTGCAACAAAAAATACATAGGATTCACTTCAAGATCATTTAAACACCGATATATTGAACATACCAAACATTCTCAGCACTCAAATCCGAACTCAACAGTAGCCAAACACATAAAACAACAGTCTTGTGAATATGGTCCAATACAGCAACATTTAACCGTATTGAAAACATGCAGTGATGAAATTAACATGCAGTGATGAAATTAAATCTAATATATATGAACAATACCGAATATACAAACATGTAAAAGAAGAGGGCCATGAAAATCTATTAACATCATGACAGACTTCAAAAATCGTATCACATTTGAAATATTGTGGCAAAATGAAAATCAACATTCAGTCATCAGCTGATATAATGTATAGAACGGAATGTAAACATGAACACTTTGTAACAAGATCAGTTCTCGGGAAACTTTGGATAACAACGTACGTATCAAGTTCATTAATCAATGTCTATGAATTCGTTTTTGTAAATAGTGAATGTTTTAATATATTGTGACCGCAAATGTGCTGTGTATGACCTGACGATGGTCTGTGACCGAAATCGATTGTTTTTAATAATGTGAGTAATAAAAAATTTTATTGCAAATTGTATGTATGGTACCTTTAGGCTATGAACAATAAATACAGTACAATAGAAAATTGTTTTATTAGTTTCATTCTCTATTAGTACCTATTATAGGCACATTATATGACATATTTGTTAATTCTTCTTTGCTTGTTACTTTACTTGTGTTTATTTATATTCTCTTCAGTCTTTTGTTAGGGCTGATTGTCATTATACGTTAGTTTGTCCTCTCATTTACCATATCTATTGGGTCATTTGGTTAATCACATTATTATGTTGTCTTCTATATTTTCTTCTTCATCACTATTTATCATTCTTCGCTTTGCTGAATTAATTATATTACTTGTTTTACTTAGTTCTTGAACCGGATATAACATTTAGTACACAGTTATTCATTTATCATTCCTCTCTTAGGTGTTCTGGTGTTAGTTTATGAGTGTTTCATTCTTTATTTTTGTTGTTAAATGTATGGTGAAGATATGTACTGTTACAATGGAGACACCCAAATATTTAAATTCCTGTACCCCTTGGAATGTATGCCATCCTTCATTGAGATTTTCAGTTCTCCTCCTTCTCTCTGCACTTGATATTTTCATATACTTTGTCCTTTCTTCGTTGGCATAGAGTCCTAATTTCTGGACTTTCCCTTTCCAGTTCTTCAAAGCTACCTTTTAAGGTGTTTACATTGCTGACCACCAGCACTACATCATCTGCATATGCAACGATCTGCCTTATTCGCTGAAATATATGTCTCGGTCCCAACTTTCCTACTGCATACTGGAGAGCTAAATTAAATAATTTTGCCAATAATGCATAGCCTTTGTTTAACCCCAGATGTTATTGTGAATTCCTTACTCTTTTCTCTTCCTAACGATCCTTTTCCTTTGATTCCATCCATTGTAATCTCAACCAGTTTTACAATTTTCTGAGGAATTCCAAGTGCTTTAAGGGCCTTTAATAGTTTGGATCTGTTTATGCTCTCGAAATCTTGTTTACAGTCGATAAAAAGGATGTGTAGGTCTACTCCATGTTCATAGAATCTCTCAAGTGATAGCGTCTCTTAGTGAATATTTGAGCTACTGTGCTCGTGCCTCTTCTAAAACCACTGATACTAATTCTAAATCTCTTCAGCATATGAATTCAGTCTTTTCAGGAGTACATTAGAGAAGACTTTATACACACAACTTAGCAGAGTTATACCTCTGTTGTTATACCTGCAGTCGCTTACAGGAGGGAACTGGATTGGTCATATCCTGAGTGCTGTTACAGTACTAGCAATGTTTTTATGGGAACAGTGGAAGCAAAGAAGAATCATATGTCACATGAAGAGATGAAGAATACTCAAGCTTGGAACAGGTAAACATAAAAACACCATTGTTGTCTGGGATCTGCAGCGAGGAGAACACTGTATGACGAGGATGACGTGTTTTAGTTCGATTACCAGCAAATGTTCTATATCAAGTGTCCTCTGTGACTAACAGTCTGAATCTAGTCATCGACTGCGGATGCTTTATCTAAGAAGTGGTGAAATTTGTGCTGATAATTAAACTAAAACTTGTATTGAGAGCTTAGAAATGTTGTTATAACGAAATATAATTTTTTTTGTGTCAACTTGTTTTAGTTTTAATAATTTTAGGTTTTTAAATGTTCTGTCCCTACTGTGGTTACATATGTTTAGAGCCATATACATTAAAAGAAGATAAATTATAAAATGTTGTTATGAAACATTGTTATAAAAGACATCTGGTCACATATTCGTGTCATAAAAATCTAATTCTCAGATTAAAATATATCAACGTTAAAAAAAAATTTATCATCATTATCATGTGTTTTCCGTGTTAATCTTTTGTAACATATGTTTAAAGGATTTCTGTTACTCTGATAACCAGCTGATGGTTTGTGTCAGGGTGCATGTAAATAAAATTAATCTGACAACACTGAATGCGATAAGTTTAATTTGTGTAACTTATGTACCATAATACAATAACATTTCGTACAGTGTAACAACATGAAAGGAATGTAACAATATAAACACTGCAAAATGAATAGAAGAGCTTTTAAAACATCTTACACATGGAAGTAAAACAATATATCAAGAACATTATTTTATTAAAAAGACAATTACTTTTTAAAACAAAATCTTTCAAATTGTTCAAATAAACAAATCAACCACAGAATCGATCCCTGTTATTTGATGAACTCGTGTAAAAAATAACATAAAGGTTTTTTAATAAAAGAAACATGTCAGAAAATATTATGTGATTTTTAATTTAAATCACATTTAAAGTTTTAAAACTCAGCTTAGTTCAGGTCGGGCTCAGTATATTGTAGAACAAATCTGTTTATCTCAATTGTGGCATTGAAAAGAATGGGTTTAAGCTGAATAGAGGCAGAAAACAGAATATTTAGCAACAGAGTGTGACTTTTGATTTATTTGTTAATACTGATGTACTCTTACTTATATGATTAGTAAATTATGTAAAGGCAAATAACAGTATTAAGTCGAACTTATCCTTAATAGAATTATAGCACCAACAACAGTGTGAATTAACGGTGTCAGCCAGGCTTCTTGCAAGAGTATCTTTGTGATTATATTAGTACTAACTTTTTTAGACGTCTTTTATTTTGTATAAATCTGTTATCAGAGGAATAAATTTTTTTATTGTTTGGTATATTGATAAAAGAAGCTATAAACATTAAAAAAAAGTTAGACCATTCAAACTGATTGTCAGAAAGCTTTCAGACAAGCTGTAATTGTTATCTATGATTAAGATTGCTGCTGATATTAAAATTAGAAAAATTGCTATAAAAGGTTATTTTGGGACATTTACATAAACCTTGAATCTTGTAGTAATTCATAATCGTGCAAGGACTACAATGTAAGCACATTATTTTTACACATTATAAACGTCTGTTAATAATTAGAATAAGAAGATTAATTATTAGTACCCAGCCAGTTAGATGTATAATAAACCAAATATTTCACATACTAAGACATTTAAATGAAAATAAGTTTAGATCAGTTTAGCCAAGAGCATATTGACTGGCTAAATGTAACTGGCTCCCAAAAGGAGATCTCTGTTCCGTTCCTTGATCACGGTATTAACACATTCACTGCTAAGGTTTTTTATGTTGCATACCCAAGGTAATCAAGAGTTTTTTTAGTGCTCCTTTTTTTTATATGAGGGAACACACGACTAAGGACACAGAAATTTTATAATGGTTTCAGTACACGCTAACAAAAACAAAACCTCTTACACTGCATGCTCCCTTTGTATTAACACATAATGAGTCAGCGAACGTCATGGATCCATGACGTCAGCAACAAATGTGTTAATCTTTACAGATTCCTTTTTGCCTTTCCTGTGATGACCAAATTTGACCAAATTTGATGCCTCCCATACTACGGGTATTAGTTTAGCATGGAAACAAAATGTTCATAGCAGTGTATAATAACAAGGACCATTTTGTAAAATTTCACAACTGAAGGAAACGTTGTTCATGTTGTCTGTTTACGGACCATGTAAATGCATAATAATAAAAAAATAATAGAAGGATTAAATTTTTCTACTGAAATCATTTACACAACGTGCAGGATCGACAATAAGAACATAACATCATAACATCTGAAAATCACACACCAAATTCATCTACATTTCCAGTGTGAATGTCATTTGCTAATATAAAATTGCTCACTTCAACTCCTCTTAAGAATGCCATTTCCAAGCCCTGTATTTTAGTGTCTTGTTTCTTGGTTGTTGTCCATAATACACACCCATAGGACAGTACAGGGACTGCCATAATTTTGTAGAACTTTAATAAAGTAAAAAAGGCGTTCTAAACTTGACTGTATAAGGAGTGAGGCCATAAGAGAAGAGTTACAAGTTTCTAACTTGAATTAAAAATTAAATGATTACAAACAACAGTGGAAACAACACTTAGAAAGAATGTCAGATTCCAGACTGCCCAAACAAGTCTGGAAATACAAGCCTGAAGGACACAGGTGTGTGTGGGTAGACCCAGGAAGAGATGGCTGGAGGACTTTTGAAGGCGGAACAGGCAGCGCCTTGCCTATGCCGCGTTGTGAAGATGATGATGATGAAATTTGCTGAGTATCAGGTGTAGCAAACAATTCACTTTCTGTAATGACATCTGTAAGGGATTTCCAGTTGTTGTTAGAATAGTCTGTTACCATCCCAAATGCAGAACTTGCTATCCAATATGAGGGTGTTGTGTCATTACCGTTGTTGAATTTGGCAACAGTGTTAAAGTTAACAAAATAAGCAAAACTATGATGCCATCAGTAGTTCACATTAAATCCTCATGCGTTAACAGTTTCCTATATCAAATTTTTGAGTAAAATTAGATAACGTTTTTTTCTTTTCTTCTCCCAGCAGAACATAAGGAAATGTCATTACAGTGATGTTGCAGTTATAACCAGTATCGTTCATTTTTTTTAGCGTAATTATGCATGTGACAGCTGTACATCAGTCTTTTAAGTTTGTAGTGTGTCTGAAATCTGTATATATTCTCATACTGGTAAGACACAGATTTTGAAAAAATTATGTATGGTAGTACCAGAAACTTTATTTAATTTTTCTTTATAGAGAAGAGGATTGTTATTGCCATTGTCTGAAGTTGCTTATGTTATTAAAGGAAAATTAAAGGTTTTATATTACTAGATTTTATAATTAAATGATAAGTTGTAAAATATTTTATGTTTATAATAATGTCACTGTACAAAAAGATGTATTTATATTGAATTATGTTTAACACTCGAATCCGTTATTCATTAGTGTAGTCATAATTCTGCCATGAGATTGTTTATTGAGTAAGATTTTCCTGTGAGATGGGTTCTAGATCAGAATTTCTACTTGGTAAATAGAAGATTCTCGAGTTTATAACTTATACTGTTACAAAGTTTGCGATAAGTTATGATGATCCCAGGGATTGTTATTTTTTTAAACAGTGGGAATAAAATTATTAAACACCAGAGACTTTGTCATTCACAACTTTAATACCAATTTCAATAAACAAATATGCTGATATACAATAATTTTTCAAATTCACAATCGTTCAACGTGGAATAATTAAAAAACACTAAGTGTCATATATTTAACATTGTTGTACACTTGTCCACACAGTAATTTGTAAATAACACTTTACACTAAACTGTTGTCCAAGCATGTGTACTAAATCGTAATTCATAACAACAGTACTTCTCATTACTACCATTCGCGATCTCATACTCACAAGTAACTGGCTGGCCACCCCGATTGTATAAGCAGTAACATACATGAACAGATCACTAATCAAACACAGATCTGTGTTGGATCTCAAAGTATAATCTATTCCAGTGATTCTCATGACACAGTAAAGTGGAAGCGTTTTAGATATTTTTACTTCCATGTTACATAAGGAAACGAAAGTATGGTGATCACGAAAAAATTGTGTTTGAGATAAAGGCTGATTCTGATTATACCACCCTCCAAACATGAAGAAAAGTAATTTTCCAAAATCTGTCTGTGTGTAGAATTTTTTCTATGGCGAACGATAACTGCTGCAAATTCAAACAGAATCAAATAATTTGTTGCATATGTGCCCAAGTTATAGAGGACTCAAAATGTATTGAGGGTGAAGATCGGTTAAGAGTAAGGGGTAATACCTGCAACATTTTACGTTTTAACAAGAGTAAAGTACTTAATTTTGATAAATAAAGTATCCTGAAAAGAAGGTCATATAGTCCACTATAGAAAGGTAGATGAAATATCTATAAATGAAAAGGGTAGTTGAAGAGGGAGGCAGTAATTTCTTGTATTAATGTGATAAATTTATTTGAGTGAAAACTTAAAAATTTAAATAAAATATCAACAATTGATATCGTTCCATGCTATGTCACCACGGATACGCAAAGGAAATAATTTTTCGTTTTCAGAAATTCACAGATAACAAATACTGGGTGGTATTCACTTTCTTTCACAGTGAAATTAAATAAAAGATAGTTTAATCAAATTAATTCTTTATTTTCAAAATATTAACAACTAGGTACAATTCGTATTTTGATTATCTTTCTCAGCATTTTTACCAAAAGCATGCAGATATTTTTGTTTCATTCTGAGTGTAGGCCTACGTAGTAAAAATAATTTTATAATTAATTAAACATGGAAGTCATTTATGGTTCTCCATACCGATTTTTAATAATAAAGTGGTGTCAATTATACTTCTTATATTGTTCAATATTTTTATAATTATTAAATTTTGTTAGTCGTGACTGAAGTTGTATAACAATGTAAATTTTGAGAGTAATAGTATTGAGGAGTTCTGTAATATATTTCAGAGAATTTACAAAGGTGCCAGGAAGCCAGAAAGTTTGGAAACCGTTCATCTACACAGTGTTGTTTAGACTTGCAAAATTATTCATGGGTGTTACATAATATAACGACTTTGCAAAGGGGGTTGTGTAACGTAAAGAGCGCGTTAATAACGGTATTGATTTTATATATGTTTCATCACTGCTCGTCTCATGTTATTGACATGTTCCTTGTCATTGCAATTCAGGTGGTTAATTATTGAACGAGCGAAGCTGTTCTCAAATTCAGCTACCATTTGGCATCCGTCTCTATTTGTGTTTATCTTGTAATAACTTTTCAATGCTTCAAGTGATTTTCATAAGATTTATAACACACGCCTATACTTTTCCCCCACAGACATCTATTGTTTTTGAGATTGATCCTTCAAAAATAGGGAGGAGGCAGGCAAAAAATGTAAGGGATCAAAAATGTCTGAAAATAGTAAATAAATCCATGCGATATAAAAAATTAAAGAGAATTTTAACCAAACTTAACACTTTGACTCTGGGCCCTTAACATAGTGGTCCTTCGCCCATGCCAGGCTATTTTTGTGTATATTTAAAATGTTGTATCTTCTAAACTATATAGAAAAAAAATATGCTACCTATGTTTTTATGAAGATCTAAGTGTCTTCTTTAAAGTGGTGTATACATGTCATTGTGTGGGTTATTTTCCCTGAAATTGTTTTCAAAAAAGTGATGTTTTTGGAAGAAAAAAAAATCGGCCAAAAGACATGTTGTTACTAGAAACTCGCAATTTTATTTTTACTTGTTAGAAATGGATTAAACAATACATTACATAATGTTTATAATATATATTGGTTTATAAAGGTGTACTTTTTAATTTTTTTACAAGAAACGCTTGTCTACATTTTGACATGTAAGTGGTGTTTAGCTAACTAACATAACAGTTTTCCACGAGCTGTTTCCTGTCAACTGTACCTACGAAAGTGAACACATATGCGATCTAGTCGATGATTTGGGTACTACAAGGCCTGACATCATTTCAAAACAGCTCCAAGGATGTCTTTATACATATGGAATCATGCAAAACACATTGAAACTTCAGGACGTCAATTCATGGACGTTTTCGGCATTCTCGGAAGTTTTCAAAGGATGTCAGTTGACGTCCATTGGCGTCAAAGTGTTAAACTATAGTGTTCAGCTTTAGAAATTACAAACTTACAGGACAGTAGATTATGTAAGAACATACATATATACATACATGTGAACAAGCGGTTTACAAGCTTCAGAGACTGTCGTAAATGAGTTGAAGATTATGGCTGTCACATGAAAATTATGTTTTTGTGTTCCATGAAATGTCATCGCTAGGTGCAGCAGTAAATAAAGAGTACTATTCGGACATTTTACTCAATTTGTACAAAGCTATTCGTAGAAAACGCCCAGATTTACAGAAGAATAATTTATGAAAATTGCAGCCCGATAATGTGCATGGATGCACGTCATTGCTTGTTAACAATTTTCCCAGGCTAGGCAAAAAAAAGTCATAATGATGACAGGGGAACTGCCATATTCACCAGATGTGTCCTCCTCCCAGTTGTGATAATTTCCACGAAAGGCAGCGTTTCGTGACTGCTGAAGATGTAAAACGAATATCGCTAAACGAGCTCAAGGCTGTATCAAAAAGTGCATGCTTGAAACATTTCGAAGACTGCAAAATGGTTGGCTTAATTGTGTTACATTCAACTAAGACTATTTTGAAGGGGGCAGTACAAGAGCGTCGATGAATGAATGTATAATGAATAAATTTGGCCCGGTGTTCCAAGAAGTTTGTAAAATCCATTCCAGTGAATATTAGTATTCAATTACAAAATTCAAGGGATGAAGTTGGCATATTTAATATAAGGATTAAACCAATTATATTGTGATAAAACTAATATGTCACCTTCCCGTGCAAATCTTGGCTGTTTTCAAAAAGTTTGGAAACCTTGTTTGCAAAAAATATTTTATATATTGTTATCAGTTTTGTATATCTATGAAAACAGCCTATATGTATATGTGTGTGTCTGTATAGATAGAGGCCTATAGATATTATGGAAATATAGATAAATTTAATTGCTTGAACTGTGTTAGCTGTATCATTTAAGCATTGGGGTTACAACAATTTAACTAAAACAAAACCAGTACAGTAGTCAGGATTTTTAATATTTGTTGTATTCATAATAACAAAAGAAGTAACAATTTTCTACTTTACAATTATTAATTTACTTGAAAAAAGTACAGTAGTCGGAGTTTAGTGCTTCATAGAAAGCATCATACATATAAAAAAAAACTTTTCTTACACCTGTTAAAAAATAAATTAATTATATTTTTCTAATAATAAATGGATTTTGTTGAAAATAATGAACGAGTTCTGCAGCTCAAAGAGCTTACTAGTCAACATATGACTGATTTATATATAGCACAAAAATATGACTGCTGTTTATTTAGTGAATGGTATATCATACTGAATATAATGTTATAGGCCCGCCAGCCTTTCCTGAACAGTCATCTGTGCCGCCGGCCCAATGCATGAATTACCCCCACTTTCAAGTACAGCTAAGTTATGTAGAGAGAAGAGAGGGGAGACGACACTATAACGTTCAGTGTCTCATATTTCCCTCTCTGTCACACCCATGTAAGGGAATGGGATGATTGTGTGTGCGTGTCTGTGTGAGAGTATAGAATCTATCTAATTAAGAAGTGCTGGTTGCGATTACTTATAAAATTACTTTATTTGTTATCTTATAACTTCTAAATTACTAAATAATTACTTGATTTGTTTTATCAGTTGAGCCTCGTGGCCAAATATGTTCAAATGCTTTAAAGAAGGGGTTAAATGTACAAGTGTGGGAGAGAATGAAAATAAAAGGGAATGTCATTGGTAACAAATAAATAAACGAGTTATTTACTGCAAATTAACCATTCTGATCTCCTGTTTGCTTAAAATCGGACCTGGCCCTGGTAAGTACCTATATTTTTCTTGTAGTTGGTAACACAAGATGGCGCCCGAAAAAATCAGAAATAAAGAAATGAGTCGAATTAGAATTAATTGAGTTCTAATTATGAATACAAAATTATAGTTACATTGACTGTCCGAATAGTGAAGATAAAAATTAAAGTTACAAGAGAGAGAGAGAGAGAGAGAGAGAGAGAGAGAGAGAGAGAGAGAGAGAGAGAGAGAGAGAGAGAGAGAGAGAGAGAGAGAGAGAGAGAATGGAAGTGAAATTTTTACATTCTCTGGAAAGGCTGAGGAATTGATTGTAAGCTTTAACAGAAAGGTTCTACAAAATATACGAAATTTATGTCTCATTTAATGAAATCAGCCCATAGAACTGACACGGGACCCATAGTCTGAAGCAGTTGTCACAGCCTAGTTGATTTTGTCACACTGCAGAGACTTAAATAGGCAGGACACAAATAAAGGATGGAGGAGGAGGAGAGAATATCAATGATGACAACTTCTGGAGAAAGGAGAGGGAGCAACATCAGAAAGAATCCAAGAGAGTAGCTAGGTGCCATTAATTGATAACCAGTGTCATAGAGATGTGGATACAGACAATGAAGAAGACTAGAGCCCAGTAAATGACTGTCATGCTATAGGAAGGAGAAGAATCAAGTTTAATTCACGTTTACATTGGACTTGTTTTAGGTTTTCAACTTTGTGTGTTAAACAAAGACTCGGCTATTCCAGTTCGGAATAATTATTGTGCTAGGCTAGTTTTTGTTTATTAAGTAACACTCTAGCTTGGTATTGTGTGTTTGGCAATAATTATGTGGGTCATTCCATGTCAAATCAACCACACCATGACACCCTTGACCTCAGATTTTAATGAAACTTGGCGTGTTTGTTCCTTTCATGGACATGAGTAACCATACCAAATTTTATTGCTGTATCTCAAACGGTTTTTAGTTTTTACAGCCTGTTAAAGTTTTTGAAATTTGGCGGTTTTATCGATCGGACGGAGGAAGCTAAATTTGTTTTCAGATGGAAAATAAATTGTATCTTCCTTGTTTACCAATCAATGTTGATGAAAATTTTTATGAGTATACTTTAATATGTAAGGAATCCAGAAAAAAATAAATTACACCAGCAAGTACCTACACATGGTCAGAAAAAATCCTAAAATGTTACTTAGAAAATGTTTAAATGAAATACGGGGTTCCACGAAGTGGAATATCTTCAAAAGGGAAAAGGATAATAAAAAAAAATTTTTTTAGATTTTTGTTCTACAATATATACTCTAAAATAAAACAAAATAAAACTTGTTTTTTTCACTACTTCATTATTTTTTTACTTCATAGATAAAAATAATTTTTAAAATTCATTTGTTTGCCCACAGTTTGTTAAATTAAAATTTATGAAGAAACAAGATTTTAAAACAAATAAATAATAAAGTAAAAATTATAATTACAAAGTTAGGCATATATTTACAATGTATGTGGGAATGGAAAATGTATTGTTTACAAAACGTATCATTAAAAATATTTCATATTCTAGGTCATTGTTCTTTAATTTTCTCCAGTGTTTGAAAAACATGATGAACAAGTATCATGCATTCTTGAGAGAATTGGTAAATTCTTCCAGTCATTGTTTTTGGCGGATATACGATTGCAATGACGAGGGATGGGTACCGCACACACATCTTCCCTCTTGGGCCAGAAAAATTATGGTGATGGTCCATGAGGATGTAAAAACTTTACAGTGACATCTTCTTCTTCTGCATTCACCTCACTCACCATACCAAAATACCATAAGCTGTCATAAACACAAGCGATAAAACATTCAGGATATAAGTCTTCTATTTTCACAAGTAAAGTTTGCTGTTTGTTACATAAGTTGAAAGTGAGAGTTGGTTTTTCATCACTGCTGATTCTTCTAGCCTCGATCGTTCCCAAATCATCTATTGGCTGAAATCTGTTGAATGATCTTGTTCCTGAAAGAGTTTGAACATCTTTGAAGCGATTTTTCATAACCAGGTGAGTTGAATCGATCGCTTCTTTAGAAATAAATTGGAAGTTAATATTTGTAATGTTGGATTTGCAAAACTCGAAAAGTTCATTTGTTATTATAATTTGTCTGTCCAGATGTCGTTGAAGACTTTCCTTCCCAGCTAAACGTTTTACAGTACCCCCTATTCCGTCACATTCTGTTTTACCGTGACTGGTTGCAAAAAATGACTGCTGAGCTTTTAGTTGAAAGTCCTTCTCATGCAGACACAAATTCATGAAGTTATATTTATTTTTATACTGCCCAGCACATCCATCACTGAAGTAGTGAATGTTTGTTATATGTGGGTAGTTCTCTTTCAGAAAGGCAGTTACAGTTTTTTGGATCTCATATACCATACTCACGTCATGTTTAAGGTCATCAGACATGATACAAAGAGGTAAAATCAGTTTTTCATTGCTTGCATCCTTGCAGTGAATCATGACAGGATGAACAGTGCATGAATTTGAGGACCAGTGGTAACCTTGAGCCTCTTCTTGTATTATGAAAGCATAATTTTCACTAAAATCCATTAAGATAACAGTTGTATTTGAGGAAACGTTTCCTTTAAACTTTTAAAAACTGAAGCTTGTGATTTGGCAATGTGTAAATGAGGTATTAACTTGTTCAGTGTTTCTACTAACTTATCAATACACTCAGCAACTGTGCTCGAGCACCGTATCATTTCAGTTCGGTCAGTCGAAACCCACTGACTGTACTCAACAGGGTCTTCAACATCGTAGTCCTCAAATTTTGACTATAAAAACTGGACAAGGTTATCTTTTGATGGACACTTGTCACAATGCCTTAGCATACATTCTCTTCCTGCTCCTTCACAAACAATATATGACATAAGTTCTTTGTAATCCTCTTCAATGCCTGCTCCGTGAATCAATAAAATAACATCTTGATGGATTGTGCATACATACACTAAGTGTGTGCCACTGGCACCAGCCAAAACACACCACTTAGGTCTCAGGGAACAAAATTTTGAAAGGCCTATTTCCAATCAGGGTATTCCAATTTAAAATTTGAGTATAGCTCACTAAGATTACATAAAATCAAACGTTTTCTCTCATATACTTTTTTTTCCTATACTCACCACATCTTTCATCCCTGGCAAAATTCTGGACTGTTCATTACTCTCATAAAACCTTTTTACCAGTTCAATACTTTCAGGACTCAACTTTTTCCCACGTCTAGGATCTGGTTCTGCTAAAAACCCCTTGTCTTTGAACAGTTTTTGAGCCTTACAAATAGAATAATCAGATGCGTTAAAAGTCTCTTATTTTTCTTCTAGACCACATTAGTGAAGCTGGCCATTTGAATCTGTTTCTTGATGCACAACTTAATTCATTTTTAATTATATCTACGAGCTTGTCCAGATCTTCAGATTTTTGCATCACACTTTTTTCCTTAAAGTCATTTTTCTCCTCTGGCAAATCAACTTGAAGAACAGTCTGAATTTTGTTTTTTACATTTTCATATACTCTTTGTAGTTTTTCTTTACCGTAAGATGATCTGCTATGTTCACCAAGTGCATGTAATTTCATTGGGGAACATCCGATTTCATGGAATGAAGAATTTAGTTCATCAGTCGCACTCTTTTTATTGTAATTGGAGTAGTTCATCAGGAGTTAATCCCGCATCATCAACTTCCTCATCTTCGGCATTTAAGCTACTTTCATCATTACGTTCATCATTACTCTCATCAGTTTGTTTGATTTTAAGTAGATTGTTCCTGCAAGATGCACAAAGCTTTTGTCCTGGTTTCACTTTGTAGCCCTTTGATAAAATTATCCTCCTACGCTGTTCTACAGTTACAACATGAAGTGTTTTTTTAATTAGAGATTTATGTTTTTTCAAAGGGTCACAACATGCCTTTTGTAAAAATTCATACTTTTTCAAAAACACTTTGATGATGAAGACAAATAGTTTTTAACTAATAACTTGAATCCGTTCTCAATTTTAAAAGAGTTACATCACTTTCAGACAGTTTTTCAATAGTTTGTATGGCTTTTTTCTCGATATAGCTTAACAAATGACAATCACTGTTAGTAACTTCCTTCACACTGCATTTCTCCTCCATTTTTCCACCATTCAAAAAATATTGATTAACAATAAATTCTTTGTAAAATAACATTAATATTAGGTACTAATCAAAATTCCACACACTTAGTTGTTAACCAAACAGTTACAGTACCAAAAAATCTAACACAGTTCAGTAAAAAACTGAAACAGATAAAAAAACTGTAAAACATAACCACTAATCGTGCATGTTACACTGGCAACAGACTGTGACTGACTGACCAGTGGATGCCAGGTTCTGTCTGCTGAGCAGGCTCACTTGTTCACTTGTAAGTGTACTTGATCAGTAAACAGAGCACCACTTAATGGTCTTGTTACAGCTTGAATGGTTTGTTTGCTTATAATAAGTTTTCTTGAAATAAAAGTTGCTAGTGAGTTGACTAGAGTTGAGAACAATTAGTTTTTTAAACAATTAAATCGTAATGTAATTTTCTATTAATTCATTAAGGATATTTTTTTAATTAATCATTTTTTCTGTACAGGCATAATAAACATTATAAAACCAACAGTTTTATTTTTTTTTCATTTTAGAGTCTATATTGTAGAACAAAAATCTAAAAAAATTTTTTTGATTATTCTTTTCTCTTTTTCAAATTTTGTTGCTTCCCTGCTATATACACTTTTTCCTCGAACGAGGCCTTTCGGTTTCGCAACCATTATCAAGTTCTTCCTACAACAACATTAAAATACCTACTTCCCTTATATATATTGCAACTCTACTTATATGCGTTGTTGTTGTGTTGTGTTGTGTATGAGTACCTACCTGCTGTCCGATCTTGCGGTTTTCTTCCGACTAGGGCGTATGGATTTTGGATTTGAATTTTGCAAGTCTGTAATCTCAATTTATGGCAACAACACACAAAATAAGTTACTTTAAAGGGGAAGGAGCTTTGTGAGACTGGTAGGCTTTGTCGTACAACAATAAAACAATGCAATATGGGGTAATAAAACGTTGTTTATTACTCCAATAACACACAAGAATAAAATGGTTATATTATCAATTATCCTTATAGTCTAAACAATGAATCGATCTTGACTAATGTTTTTCAATTGGTTGATAATTGAAAAGAAGTTAAACTTGTTATTTGACAAGTTAATTGCAAGTGAAAAATTTAATTAATTAATTAATTTAATTTAATTAAATTGCTTTAAATAAATTGGATTCAAATGAAAATAAAATAAAATATAAAAACTCTGAAGTTAATTGAATATTTTCCAAAAATAAATTAGGCGTGACAGTCTAGTTCACGTCATTTTATTTTCTAGTGATTTGACTCTGTTATACTGCAGTATGAGCTAATAATTAGATTGTTTGTTAAGATTTGTATAGCGCTTTTGTATTATTTCTATTGATTCTTAATTAAAGCTTACTAATTATTTCTACTGCTATACAGATTATCACAATGAATTATTCTTATTTACTAGAGTCTTTTGATTTTTGTGGCACCTGAATTGTTTAAATTACAATGCTTTTAATTGAAAAATAAAGAAAATTTGATGTTGAAAAATAAATAAGTTGATTTTGCTTTCCTGTTTTTGAAGTGGATGGTAGAGTTGCTCCCAAAAGTCCCTCGCTGTCCTGGTCCGATCTGCTAGAGATAGTGATCTGCTTAGAGCGTCCTGGATGTCGGTCGTTGAGTTCAGAATTCGGCAACACTCTCCTCTCCTGCTGTTTGTTGAAGCTTTAACGTCTGCGGCTTTCTGCTGGAACTGGTTTTGTCCCTCGTCGATTCGCACGTCGCACATCAGCGTGTGTGTGTCTCGTTCGAGTGGTAGCTCTGCTCGTCAGCTGGTTTACCAATAGTTTAGACGGCCTCTCTGTCGTATTCTTGAAGTCAGGTCTGGTAGTCTGGTAGATCTCTTGCGTGCTTATGACCACAGCTTGTAGTACACAATAAGCTTGTTTGTTGTAATGAAGAGTATCTCGACTGACGCAATAATTACGAATTGTACAGTTGATCTGTATTTACTATGTTCGTAATTATGTGTGTTGACCACGTAGAGTCTTCTGATGAATCTTCACAACTATGGTTACGAGACGATCGAAGAATTACGTCCGTACTTCGCAAATACTGGCAGTAGAGTGTTGGTTCAGCCCCAAAACACCGCTCTGGTCGGGATTTCGTCAAATGATTTGATTGGCTGACACACTCTCCCTACTACACAAAATTTTAATTCCCTCAGTCCATGAGAACGAAGTTAGTTTCCCACAGACGGAGAATTAATATTATTACTAATATTATTAAACCGGCGGAACTGAATTGTCGGTCCAGATTTCCTGTGATAATTTAAATTGCAAATATCTTGGTTGCAAACCAAGTTGTGCTAAATCTAAAATATACAATCTGTTAGAAATTATTATATTTATAACATATTAAAAGCTCATCATTGTAGCTCTATTTTTACAGAAGTTATTCACATTAAATTAATTAACTTTTATTTGTTAATTATATTGCGTAAAACTCGCACACGTTATTATTAATATTTCGGTAAACATTTTGGTTATCTTGGATTTCGCCTTAATTTATTAGTTTCCGAGATATTAATAATTAACAGTTTGGGGTGTGGCTGTTCATTCTACAGCAAGCTGGTTATGTAACGGCCGCGTGTGTGTCATTTTACAAGGCATTATTTTCATCGCTACTACATACAAATGGAGTTTTGACTATTACAATTTATTTAAATATGATTCTAGTATGCAGTTGACATATAACCCCAAATAATTGATTTTTGGTGCTGTTATATACTCCCCTGCTTATTTAAAAAGAAAAGTGAGTGTAATAATTACAATTATTTTTTTTTCCAATTATTATAAATGTACTTTGTAACTATTATACTTGCTACTTATACATTGTACTACTTATTTAAGGACACGTACATAGGTGTTAATGTTCTTCATATATACAACTTAATCCTAATTACAGTCTATTAATAATATTATATTTGCAATTATTGTGTATTACAATGTTTTCAGAACGGGTAGTATCTAATCGCTGGCTTTAAGAATGTTTATTTGTCAACAGCTGGCACCCGCACGAAGGAATGTGCTGAGGTTTGTTTACAGTCGTTATCGCACACTGCGCGGCGCTAATTGCTTGACCTACATTCAACTGTTAAGAGCGGTACGATTGCGTGACGTAACTATTTCCAGCTGGTGCATTTGTTTCGCCCTACACGCTCGTTAGTTACCGCGTTAGAAATGCATTATTATTCCTACACACAATTTATCTACAATTTATTATTAATACTATCATAAAACACCGTTAATTTATTTTAATTCTAATTAATATTTAATTAAATTATTATTAACTTTACACATTATTTATTTATTTTTTTTTTTAAAGTCGTATACTTCGTACCGACGCGCCTTGGAATTTCATGCTACTCATAGTATTTTCTTAAAGAGCTCGCATGATATTTACCTACCGTTTTTGTTCGGTCGAGCGTCGTAACGATAAATGTGTGAGGTGCGAGTTGCTGGGTCAAAAGATACGGACCTTTATATAAACGAAAAAACTTTGCGGCTATATTTATGTTTCTCCGGCCCACGGGGTTTGCCTTGAGAAGCATTTTCTCTCCTACTACAAAGTTAGTTAGTTTATGAGTGGTATTGAATTTGTCCGCCCTTTTTCGCCCTTTTTCAACTATCCTGTCCTTCACAAGTTGGTTCTTACACTGAACCGGCAGAGGTAGATTATAAGTCTGGCCTGCTTAAATAATTATTCCAAAATCTCTCTGGCTTTGTTCCAGAGTCTAACTCTGCTGGTGTGTATTCAGTGGTGTCGTGATAATTTTTGTTTATCGCCGTTTCAAAGAATGATAGGAACTCGGGCCATGTGCTTTGCTCCTTATAGCAATATATACGGAACATTTTCCCTATTTCCCTATTTACCCTTTCGGCGAGGTTGCCCTGTGGTCGTCGTATCGATGTGAGGATTGCTTTAATGCCATTACGTTCCAGGGTTGGTGCCCATTGTTTATTTTGGAATTGCTTTCCCTGGTCGCTAAGCACGCTCCGTATCGGTCCATGTTGTGGAATATACTTGTTAAGTATAATGTTCAAAACGGATTTTGTGGTGGGTCTAGGGATCGCGTAAAGGCTAACTTTTTTTGTGAATAGATCGACACAAACTACAATGTGTTTTAGGTTTCTGGTAGCCTTAGGTAGTGGTCCCAGAAAGTCGGTGGCGATCATTTGTCCCTTACCTTCCGTTATCACATTTGCCATGGGAACGTAAGTGTGCAAATTTGGTGCTTTCGCAGTTTGACACGGATGACATGTTTTTAACAACTTCCTTACCCTTCGATACATGTTTGTACTAGTGAAATCCTCCTGTAGTATCTTTACACATTTTACTGGTGACGCGTGTGCCATTTTTACGTGTAATGTGTGTGTTACACACGCAAGCATAGCGGGAGATAATACCACCTTCCATTCGCCCTGTAACAAATTATACAATATGTTATCTTGTATGAGATAATGCGGATTCGGGTGAGCTGCTATCATTTGCTTTTTAGCAAGGAGTGTGTGGTCATTGTCCTGCTCGCGTCCTATGTTTCGTAGCATATTGGTAGCTTCAGGCGCGACAGTGTACTGCATATTTAATACCCTCAACTCGTCGTCAGCTGCTTCGTATACCTCCTCCTTTTCTACGGGCGGATATCTGCTTAAGGTGTCTGCCGTGGTATTCTCTGCTCCTTTGCAGTATTTAATAGTGAAAGAATACTCTTGAATAGCTAACACCCATCGTGTTAGTCGGGAATTTGCTAGTCGGCATTTCAATATAAAGGATGCCTGATTATCTGTGTGGATCTCGAAATGGGTACCGTATAGGTAGTGTCTGAATTTTCTGAGAGCGTTTATTATGGCGAGTATTTCTTTCTCAGAAGTACAATAATGCAACTCAGCGCCTTTGAGCGTTCTATTAGTGTATGCGACAACATGAAGACTACCTTGCTCGTCTTCCTGGTGCAACACGGCGCCGATAGCATACTCGCTAGCGTCAGTATACATTACGTACTTCCTGCCCTGTTGTGGATGGAACAATTGTAAATTAGTTTGGAACAGGCCCTTACCCCTCTCAAACGCATCGTTTTGTTCAGAACCCCATTTCCACTTTATATTTTTGCGTACCAGCTGTAGCAAGGGGACTGTATATTCGGCGTATTTGCTGGTGAATTTCCTGTAGTATCCCGTGAGTCCAAGGAATGCTTGTAGTGCTTTGAGGTTCTTGGGCACCGGGAACTCCACAATACTCCTGAGCTTCTCTGGGTCCGTACTGATGCCTGTAGCTGAGATTATATGTCCCAGGAACTTCATTTGAGACTTAATAAACTTGCACTTGTGTAGTTTGAGCTTAATGTTGGCTAACCTCAGCTTCTGGAAGACGCACCTCAGATGCTCGAAGTGTTCTTCCAAGGTGCGGGATATCACGAGGATGTCATTGATGAATATGACAGTGTAAGTGTCTACCCCAGGTCCTAGAGCTCTCTCGAGGCATCTTACAATAGCGGCGAGACTCATGCTAAGGCCAAAAGGTACCACCTTGTGCTGGCAGCATTTGTTATTATAAATAAATGCTGTATACTTACGGTCTTGCTCGCACAGCGGGACCTGCCAGAAGCTTGCTGTAGATCTAGCTTCGTGAGGTACCTGGCTCCTTCACATTTAATGAAGAGGTCCTCCGCTGTTGGTGCGCAGTCAAACTCTTTTTCCACCAGATTATTTAAATTCCGCATATCCAGGCAGAGTCAGATTTCTCCAGTCTTCTTGCGGACGACTAGCAGTGGGTTGAGGAAGCTGCTATTAGATCTTTCTACAATGTCTTCCTCCAACATGCGCTGTATCTTCTGCTGGACCTCGGCCTGGTACTTAATAGGTACCTGGTAGATTCTCCTTATGAACTTCTCCGGCTCTATGAGGTGGATCCTATGTTCATAAACTGACGTGATTGAGTGCTCTTCACTGAAGATATCGCTGAACTCTTCTTGCAGTGACGACAATCTCCGTTCAGTCTGGGAATCTAAGGTTGTTTCCCCCTGTTCACCGTTTTTATAATGAATTACGTGTTTTGGTGGCCGTGTAATTTTAATTGGGTCACCGTGGTTTTGTGTGAGTGTGTGTGTGTTCAATTTGAACGTGTAACTAACATTGTCAATAGTACATTTTAATAAGTGTTCACTGGTGTTAATTTCCGCACGTATTTGCTCTAATACATCTACCCCCAATAACACATCACATATCAAATTGTTTATACCTACTACACACACTTCAAATTGTACTTTTTCTAGCATAATTGTTAGATAGTATTGAGTGTCAATTTTTTCTTTGGTATCGGTAGCGGTTCGTATATAAAATTGATTTATTGGAAGTGATGGGGCCGTACGAAAATACTTTTTGTTCGCACGCAGGAATCTTTCACTGACGCCGGAAACAACGCTGCCGGTGTCCAACAAAATTTGTGTGGGAACGCCGTTGACAAAGGCGTGCAATACCAGACACGCCGCGCTCACTGGCCTTTGTTGCGCGGGACCGGATTCTAGCAACGGATTCCTGACGTCCGGTGGGAACACATTATTAACGGGCACATAAGTCACATCATTAAAAGTACACTTTTCACACAATATATAATTCTTATATTTAGCATGCTTACATCTACATATTTTTGGCGGGTTTATAGCGCGTCCTTGCTGGATGCGCATTTTGGCACGTTTTTTGTAGATTGATAATTTTTTGATTTATTGTTAGGGTCCTTGTTGCTTTGGGCGTCGCTGTCTTTCGCAGTTGTATCAGCTTTCGCAATTTCGACCATTTGAATTGCTCTGATCGGGGCCCCGTCGTTGCCCTTACCTTGCCCCTTTGGTCTACCGACCTTTTGTTTACCTTTGTATTCAAAGGTTTTATTTGGCGGTTTTGACGGTGTCTGGGGTGGAGTGGAACTTGTACTTGGTCTCTGATCAGGTTGTTGATGATATTGTACCCGTGTATTCTGCCCTTCGTTATTTCTGTGAAACTCAGGGTTATAACGCCACCCGCCCAAATCAAAAACTGTCTCGCTTTGGGACACTAAAATGAGCAGTTCATCGACCGTGCGTATACCCTGCGTAAACACAGCTACCCTTATATTGTGATTAAAATGATAAGCTAGTTTCGTGACTATGTCGATCTCTGAAAATGCTGGGGTTAGATGCTTTGCGCGCTCGACCTGCTGGATGATATAATTTTCTGCCGTAATACCCATCTTCCGTTCAAAGCGCCCATATTCTAATTCATTGCGTAAAAGTCTTTGAGTGTGCGCATTCCAGTACCGGCTTTCAAAATTTTGTTTGAACTCCGCGTATGTGGACACTCTATCGCGTACAATGTTATACCATTTACGCGCCGAATCACGCATCGCGTTTACTACCCACTGTATTTTTGTCTTGATCTTCGAGTCTCGACCCTACCCTCGCCATTTCACTTTCACAGGCTAACAAAAATTCAGTAGGGTTTTCGTTATTTTCCCCTGTAAAATACACACGATTTTTCTCATCGACAGGACCTTGTACTAAAATATTAGGAGCGAATCTCCTGCGTACCTCCTGTTGTACTTTCAAAATCTCGTCGTTTAGTGCTTGTAATACACTCTCTTTATTAGAGTCTATGTTGGATCGCGTCTCTACAATTGAAGCGTCGAGTCTATTTACTTGGCGTTGCGTTTCTGTCGCGTCAGCTTGAATCTTTATCTCGAGCGAGTCGACTTTCTTTGTGACCTCTTGCGTTTGTTTTTCGCACCTACTAATATGCTCTTTGAATCGGGCCTCCATACGCGTAACCTGTTAGATAAACGATTTTTGCATAGTGGTCTCAAAAACCTTAAACCGTTCATTTATTTTGGTATCAACCGTATGTACTTTTTCACCGATTTCAGCGACTTTAGCAGTTAATTCTTTATTGCATTCCGCGATTTCGGTGACTTTAGCGTCTAAATTTTTCGTGCTTTCCTCGATTTTCGCGGTCGTTTGTTTATTACATTGTTTAATTTCCGTGTTTATGTCTGCGTTGCTATTTTCTAACGCCTCGGTTAGGCTGACTCTTTGCGCCTCGATTTTGGACGTTAACTCTGCGTTATTCATTTCAGCATTGGTTGTTATTTGTTCAAATTTCGCGTTCATATTTTCCATTAAATCGCGTTTCATTTCCGCGTTCGCTTGTTGTGTTTTGTTTAATTTCTTGTAATAACTGTTTAAACATTTTTTCCATATCCATTTTTACACAATAATCTCAAATATAGAACAATTTCAAAAACACAATAATTTCACTGCTGTACCACCACCAATCACAAAACTCTTCTTAGCGGATTGTTCAGTTGGACGCCAGCTGTTTTAAGAGTTAAAACAGCAAACTTTGTTTTAAACGTTAAAATTAAATTTAATTTGAATTTAATTAATTTAATTTAATCGTGCCCCACGTTCCGGGCAAGCCATATGCAACTCTACTTATATGCGTTGTTGTTGTGTTGTGTTGTGTATGAGTACCTACCTGCTGTCCGATCTTGCGGTTTTCTTCCGACTAGGGCGTGTGGATTTTGGATTTGAATTTTGCAAGTCTGTAATCTCAATTTATGGCAACAACACACAAAATAAGTTACTTTAAAGGGGAAGAGTTTTGTGAGACTGGTAGGCTTTGTCGTACAACAATAAAACAATGCAATATGGGGTAATAAAACGTTGTTTATTACTCCAATAACACACAAGAATAAAATGGTTATATTATCAATTATCCTTATAGTCTAAACAATGAATCGATCTTGACTAATGTTTTTCAATTGGTTGATAATTGAAAAGAAGTTAAACTCGTTATTTGACAAGTTAATCGCAAGTGAAAAATTTAATTAATTAATTAATTAAATTAAATTGCTTTAACTAAATTGGATTCAAATGAAAATAAAATAAAATATAAAAACTCTGAAGTTAATTGAATATTTTCCAAAAATAAATTAGGCGTGACAGTCTAGTTCACGTCGTTTTATTTTCTAGTGATTTGACTCTGTTATACTGCAGTATGAGCTAATAATTAGATTGTTTGTTAAGATTTGTATAGCGCTTTTGTATTATTTCTATTGATTCTTAATTAAAGCTTACTAGTTATTTCTACTGCTATACAGATTATCACAATGAATTATTCTTATTTACTAGAGTCTTTTGATTTTTGTGGCACCTGAATTGTTTAAATTACAATGCTTTTAATTGAAAAATAAAGAAAATTTGATGTTGAAAAATAAATAAGTTGATTTTGCTTTCCTGTTTTTGAAGTGGATGGTAGAGTTGCTCCCAAAAGTCCCTCGCTGTCCTGGTCCGATCTGCTAGACATAGTGATCTGCTTAGAGCGTCGTGGATGTCGGTCGTTGAGTTCAGAATTCGGCAACACTCTCGTCTCCTGCTGTTTGTTGAAGCTTTAGCGTCTGCGGCTTTCTGCTGGAACTGGTTTATGTCCCTCGTCGATTCGCACGTCGCACATCAGCGTGTGTGTGTCTCGTTCGAGTGGTAGCTGTGCTCATCAGCTGGTTTACTAATAGTTTAGACGGCCTCTCTGTCGTATTCTTGAAGTCAGGTCTGGTAGTCTGGTAGATCTCTTGCGTGCTTATGACCACAGCTTGTAGTACACAATAAGCTTGTTTGTTGTAATGAAGAGTATCTCGACTGACGCAATAATTACGAATTGTACAGTTGATCTGTATTTACTATGTTCGTAATTATGTGTGTTGACCACGTAGAGTCTTCTGATGAATCTTCACAACTATGGTTACGAGACGATCGAAGAATTACGTCCGTACTTCGCAAATACTGGCAGTAGAGTGTTGGTTCAGCCCCAAAACACCGCGCTGGTCGGGATTTCGTCAAATGATTTGATTGGCTGACACACTCTCCCTACTACACAAAATTTGAATTCCCTCAGTCCGTGAGAACGAAGTTAGTTTCCCACAGACGGAGAATTAATATTATTAACCCGGCGGAACTGAATTGTCGGTCCGGATTTCCTGTGATAATTTAAATTGCAAATATCTTGGTTGCAAACCAAGTTGTGCTAAATCTAAAATATACAATCTGTTAGAAATTATTATATTTATAACATATTAAAAGCTCATCATTGTAGCTCTATTTTTACAGAAGTTATTCACATTAAATTAATTAACTTTTATTTGTTAATTATATTGCGTAAAACTCACACACGTTATTATTAATATTTCGGTAAACATTTTGGCTATCTTGGATTTCGCCTTAATTTATTAGTTTCCGAGATATTAATAATTAACAGTTTGGGGTGTGGCTGTTCATTCTACAGCAAGCTGGTTATGTAACGGCTGCATGTGTGTCGTTTTACAAGTCATTATTTTCATCGCTACTACATACAAATGGAGTTTTGACTATTACAATTTATTTAAGTATGATTCTAGTATGCAGTCGACATATAACCCCAAATAATTGATATTTGGTGCTGTTATATATTTTAGTCACTTTTTGCTACAGTCCGTTTCTTGATATATATCAAGACAATATAAGTATCTTGATACATCAAGATACATAAGTCAACCAACAAAACATATGTACTTCACCAGACAAAAAACCGGAAGGCTGAGGATGGGTACAAGATAGTACCCGAAACATGTTCCAATAAAGGATAAAAATAACATCTTGAGGTAAATTTAATTATAAATATTAAATGTATTATATATATATATATTTTTTCACAGGACAAAAGGCTTGCCGCATGACAACTGGCGCCAATCGTACACTCTAGTTATTTTGGTGGCCCTAAAAAGGACCTAGTGGCGAGAATGCTGATTTTGGTTGTGCCGCGCTAAGATGTTCGGTGGCTGCGCCCGCTGTTCGTGGCGTACGGCAGTCCTCCTCTTCTTCCGGCACCGGTTGTAGTCGGCTGCCGGCCCAGCGAAATCCATCGCTGGCACGGAACTGGAGGGCGAAGACGCAAGAACGCCGGTTCTATTCTTCGGCCGTTCCTTCCGGCTGACTCCGCGCCGATGTCGTCCGAGAGAGGAGAGGAGATGAAGTGCGTCCGATGGTGTGGCGATGAAGTGTGTGTAAAATTTTCTGCCGGCCCGGGTTTTATTAACTAACTGGGATCGCTGATTCGCTAGCTCCGAACACGCAGTTGGTCACGTCTCGGCGGCTGCTGATGCCGGATTGGCTCGCTGTGTCCACCGCTGGTACTGGAGAGCAGATGTTCGCATATCGCTGCCGTCACAACTCCACCGGGTCTTGAATTCTCTCCGGTAGCTAGCCTACTGCTCTTCTCCAGATGTTGTGGAGGTGTCTGTTGGGCGCCATGTTGATTGGTGTGCCGGCTGGTAGCTCGCTGGCGTGGCTGGATCTTGCATCCGCAAGATGATCGTCGCCCCACGTTGGGCGCCACTTGTCACAGGACAAAAGGCTTGCCGCATGACAACTGGCGCCAATCGTACACTCTAGTTATTTTGGTGGCCCTAAATAGGACCTTGTGGCGAGAATGCTGATTTTGGTTGTGCCGCGCTAAGATGTTCGGCGGCTGCGCCCGCTGTTCGTGGCGTACAGCAGTCCTCCTCTTCTTCCGACACCAGTTGTAGAGTCGGCTGCTGGCCCAGCGAAATTCATCGCTGGCTCGGAACTGGAGGGCGAAGACACAAGAACGCCGGTTCTATTCTTCGGCCGTTCCTTCCGGCTGACTCCGCGCCGATGTCGTCCGAGAGAGGAGAGGAGATGAAGTGCGTCCGATGGTGTGGCGATGAAGTGTTTGTAAAATTTTCTGCCGGCCCGGGTTTTATTAACTAACCGGGATCGCTGATTCGCTAGCTCCGAACACGCAGTTGGTCATGTCTCGGCGGCTGCTGATGCCGGATTGGCTCTTTGTGTCCACCGCTGGTACCGGAGAGCAGATGTTCGCATACCGCTGCCGTCACAATATATATATATATATATATATATATATATATATACACTAACCCTCCCACGCATCACCAGTTACATTCAACCAATAGGAGGCAGTACTTACCGCCCAGTCCTTGCTAGCCCCGCCCCTTACTCAGTCAACCTGACCTCGTCATATACATTTCCTCTAGAAATCTCCTACAGCTTTCTACCTTCTGAACATACCTGTAACCGTATTACACCTTTTATACACTACTCTTTCAAAATATAGTAAAATATATCCTCATTACTAAATTCAGTCTTTATGTTCATCAGCGCATTACTATTCTTTTTCCTTACTTTTAATATTTCTAATTCTTCATACAATTTGCGTTTACTTGTGTTATTCTCTAACCTTACTATTTCGACGTTCTCTTGCAAGTTGCTTAGGAGGTTATACGATTTTGAGGTAACATATAGTGTAGAAAATAGTAGAAATGTAATAGAATGGTTGAAGTTAGTAAAAATAAGTGAAAATATGAAACTTATGTCGTTAGACGTGTCGGATATGTTTACGAATATATTGGTTGAACATACTGTAGAAATTATTAAAAATAACAATTTAGGACAGTATCAGTACAAAAGTGATTTAATAAAAGTGCTGACAGTGTGCGTACACCAAAACTACTTTAGGTTTAATAATAAGTATTACATTCAAAAGGAGGGGGTATCAATGGGTTGTCCGTTGTCACCAGTAATGGCGGAAATATATATGAATTGTTTTGAGAGGCGTGTCCTAATGGAATCAAAATATAAGGATAAAATAAAGGAATGGATAAGGTACGTAGTCGACATTTTGGTGGTGTGGGAAGGAACAAATGAAGAATTCGCAGAACTAACGAATGAAATTAATCAAATTGAAAAAAAAATTAAGTTCAAAGAGGAAATAGGTGGAGTACAAATAAATTACCTAGATCTAAATATAAAGATAGAGTGTGGTGTTTTTAAATTTGATGTATTTAAGAAAGAAACGTATACAGACTTAATTATACCTCAGGAATCATACCATCCCGTAAGTCACAAGATGGCTGCACTAAACTCATTTTGTTATAGAGCAATAAAATACTTAGAAGATGATTCATGTAAAACAGAAGAGTTAAAAAGAATAGAAGAAATAGCGAAAAATAATAATTATAAACCAGGGATAGTAGAGAAAATTGTAAAAAGAATAGAAGGAAATAGTAGACAAGAAGAGAAGAAAGAAAAGAAATACATAGGATCAATAACGTATTTGGGATTTCAAACGAGGAACATAATCAAGTGCTTTGAAAAACACAATATAGATGTAGCGATAAAAAAGACAAAGATAGTTTTTGATTATATAAAGAATATTAGTACTGAAATAACGCCTGAATTATAGAAAAGTGGTGTTTATAAGTTGAACTGTAAACAGTGTGATAAGGTTTACCTGGGTGAAACAGGACGTAAGTTCGAAATTAGATTGAGAGAGCGTGCGAGAGGAGAAGGAGACAGAACTACGAATTCGCTCTATGCGAGATATTTTAGTGAAACAGGGCATAGGTTTTTAGACCCAACAGAGAACGTCGAAATAGTAAGGTTAGAGAATAACATAAGTAAACGCAAATTGTATGAAGAATTAGAAATATTAAAAGTAAGGAAAAAGAATAGTAATGCGCTGATGAACATAAAGACTGAATTTAGTAATGAGGATATATTTTACTATATTTTGAAAGAGTAGTGTATAAAATGTGTAATACGGTTACAGGATATGTTCAGAAGGTAGAAAGCTGTAGGAGATTTCTAGAGGAAATGTATATGACGAGGTCAGGTTGACTGAGTAAGGGGCGGGGCTAGCAAGGACTGGGCGGTAAGTACTGCCTCCTATTGGTTGAATGTAACCGGTGATGCGTGGGAGGGTTAGTATATATATAAGGGAAGTAGGTATTTTAATGTTGTTGTAGGAAGAACTTGATAATGGTTGCGAAACCGAAAGGCCTCGTTCGAGGAAAAAGTGTATATAGAAGGGAAGCAACAAAATTTGACAAAGTTGTTATGAAGACTGCTAACATAGAGAAAATAACTGATAACTTTTCCCTTTTGAAGATATTCCACTTAGCATGGAACTCCATATTTCATTTAAGAAATTTTCCATTGTAAATAAAATTTTACATTGTAAATATATGCCTTGTAACGGGACAAAAGGGGCATAACCATTTTGTATAATAATTTTATGAAATCTATTGTTAGGGACGTATTGGAAGTTATAACGAAGTAGGTGACTCACGTCTCAAGTCGAACAGACTTTACCATATAAGGTGAGGTATTTGCTTAATTACCCTCACGTCACGCTTGGATCATGAGAGCTCCACGTGTTTTCAATTGTGAAGATACTTGCCTTTACCTATTTTAAAATACTACTACGCTCATCATATAATACTCACCGCTGCCAGAATTTTACTTACCGTCATATTCCCCGTGAAACTTACCTTTAGAAACTGCCCAGGTCGCCAACATATTTTTTAGATAAACATGTAAACTTAAAACACTTTTGCCCTTATAAAAATCCTGCTATCTGACTGTATGTTTCAAAATTCAGAAAACCCCCGATTACGTTAGACGAGTTGTCAGCACAGAATACTAGGAAATGGTTATGGCGTAATAACTACACTAACACATGGTTATGCTACGAAACAAATATTTTACTGTTATCTTGATTCAACTCAGTTAACATCTTAGCAACTTTAACATCTTACAAGATAATTTACTTTTCTTCGAGCAACACAACAATAGAAGATACACATAATTAACGTTCACTTATATTGTCTAGATATATTTTTTAAAAAACAAAACAAAACTAAACAGCCGAGTATTTGCATACACACATTCATTCATTCAATCTTGAAAATTTCCCTTATTCAGAACTCTGTACAAAAAATAAAAGTCAATTATTGTCTGGTATTTGATTTACTCACGGCGCCTCCCTGGCTACGTCGCACTGTGCACATGTTTGTATATTTACATTATTAATAACTTTCGGCTCGCCAGCCCGTTATGTTCCAAACGGCTGCTGCTGCCTTGCAACCACGCCACTACCAATTTACATTTTGTTATATAGCGAATACGAAAATTTGTGTCCAGTCGGAGGACGCACTACTGTTAGCGTCCGGCGGGTTAAGATGTTATTCTCCGACTGCCGTTACATGCGGCCGGACATCACTGCCTTGCCTGCCAACAATTTCGTCGCTGCACACAGCCTTCGTTGTCAAAGTCTCATTAGTTGCACACACGACACACGGGATTTTCGTGTGTTGGACGTTGACGATATTTAGTGTTCACTGGTCAAGGTCACAAATGTGGGCAGGACTTAATTTCGTTTCCGTCGTGTTGAGACCACGTGTTTAGCAAAATTCTTCTTCAAGCCATTTTGTGCGCCTTTCGCTTAGCGTGGGTTAGGCGCTCCGCCGATGTTAGTGCGTTTGGGCGCATTACACTGTTTTGCCGTTCGGAGAATTACGAAGCTGTGTGTGACACGCACATTCCTTTATACTTGCTTCATCCCACCGTTCTTTGTTTGAACAAAGCTTTTACCACGTGGCTGGGCACACTGGAAAATGAATTTAAAAATATTTTGATAAAATAAAAAAAAACCCTCACTTTAGCCCTGTTACACAATGTTACAACGAACTTCCGGAGTCGAGAAACGTCTAGGATCTTCTATGCTTGAAGGCAGGAGACGAGGGGACATCCAGTTGAACCTCGTGGCCAATACACAAAAGAACGCGGATAGCGTTCCCAAGCCATCTCAGATCGGCAGTAGGCAGTCCACCATCATACTGACCAGTTGTAATACAATAGTGGCCTCAGGCTTATTTTTCTTTGGTAGGCTGAAAATGTTATAATAGGCCTACCAAAGAGTAGTTAAATTTTAATGGAACAGTGAAAGACAGTTCAAAACAGTGATGGTGGAATATAAAGTTCTAAACGTAAATTTTGGTGTTTGAATAAAAAGGAGACTTGCAACGTAATAGTGTGCAACATTTGGATACAGAGTATAGACAAGTAACAGTGACAAAGAAGAAATATATAATAACAAAATAAATAAGAGCTCAATAAAAGGCGGTTAAAAAGATATGTAAAGAGAGTGAGAGAGTGTGTGAGAGAAAAGGGGGAGAAAGAAAAAGTAAAAGAGAAAGGACTGGTTTGTAGATAAAAAATTTGTATATGAAAATTTGGTTATGTAATTTAATGTTTTATAATTGTTTATAGTATCACGTAAACAGAAAGTAAGAAAAACAGAAAGAACTTTTTATTTAACTTTTGATTAAAATAAATAAGATTTGTTATTATCATAAACATGTTTTAGAGTAATTATTACACCAGAACCATACCTTATCTTCTGTGCTGAAAAACTCGGCTAAACGAACCTGTGAAAGTGTATGAATTAAGGGAGTTAAATCAACTCAATTGTTTTAATGGGAAAAGTGTAAAAAGGTTTCCACATTCCCTTTCCAAATGTGGTGGCGACCTTGAGAGTTTGGGATCTTCTGGTTTTTATAATAAGGTAAGTTCGTAAAAAGATCGTAGTCAGTGGGGTAAGTAAAGTAGTATATTCTCGTCTTGTATGTTTTGTAAGTATATTATAACCGTTACAGCCTAACTTTGTAATTATAATTTTTACTTTATTATTTATTTGTTTTAAAATCCTGTTTCTTCATAAATTTTAATTTACTAAACTGTAGGCAAACAAATGAATTTTAAAATTATTTTTATCTATGAAGTAAAAAAATAATGAAGGAGTGAAAAAAAACCAACAGTTTTATTTTTTTTTATTTTAGAGTATGTATTGTAGAACAAAATCTAAAAAATTTTTTGTGATTATCCTTTTCCCTTTTGAAGATATTCCACTTAGTGTGGATCTCCGTATTTCATTTAAAAATTTTCAAAGTAACATTTTAGGATTTTTTCCTGACCATGTGTAGGTAGTTGGTGGTGTAGTTTATTTTTTCTGCATTCCTTACATATTAAAATATACTCATAAAAATTTTCATCAACATTGGTTGGTAAACAAGGAAGATATAATTTATTTTCCATCAGAAAACAAATTTAGCTTCCTCCGTCCGATCTATAAAAACCGCAAAATTCCAAAAACGTTAACAGGCTGTAAAACCTAAACCGTTTGAGATACAGCAATAAAATTTGGTATGGTTACTCATGTCCATGAAAGGAACAAACATGCCAAGTTTCATTAAAATCTGAGATCATGGGTGTCAAAACATTTTTTTGACATGATAGTGTCCTTTAGCTGGACATCGTTTGAAACTTTCTGTAACATTTTATTTACCGTCATGCTGTATGACGTCATCATTGCATGACGTCATTGAGATTGTTGTAAATAAAGGTTTGTTTTGATACGTCGCTATATATATATATATATATATATATATATATATATATATATATATATATATATATATATATATATATACTGTTAAGGATTTCGAGGTTCGGTCATTAATCATGAAAACTTTGTTTTGCGACTTTTCGAGATTTATTCTTCTCATAATCATACCTACAACATTAAAATATAGTCTTACTACAATTATATTATTTGTAAGTGTGTATAGGTGTGTGTAAAGTCATACATACTATAACTATTTACTTACATTAACGTTATAATGTAACGTTTTACATTATATATATTGTCACCGGACAAAAGGCTTGCCGCATGACAAATGGCGCCATTCGTACACTCTAATGTTTTTGGTGGCCCTAAAAAGGACCGAGTGGCGAGAACGGTGATGTTGGTAGTGCCGCGCTGAGATGTTCGGCGGCTGCGCCCACTGTTCGTGGCGTACTGCAGTCCTCCTCTTCTTCCGGCACCGGTTGTAGAGTCGGCTGCCGGCCCAGCGAAATCCATCGCTGGCGCGGAACTGGAGAGCGAAGACGCAAGAACGCCGGTTCTATTCTTTGGCCGTTCCTTCCGGCTGACTCCGCGCCGATGTCGTCCGAGAGAGGAGAGGAGATGAAGTGCGTCCGATGGCGTGGCGATGAAGAGTGCGTAAAATTTTCTGCTGGCCCGGGTTTTATTAACTAACCGGGATCGCTGATTGGCTAGCTCCGAGCACGTAGTTGGTCACGTCTCGGCCGCTGGTAACGGAGAGCAGATGTTCGCATATCGCTGCCGTCACAATATATATATATTGTCACCGGACAAAAGGCTTGCCGCATGACAAATGGCGCCAATCGTACACTCTAGTTATTTTGGTGGCCCTAAAAAGGACCGAGTGGCGAGAACTGTGATGTTGGTCGTGCCGCGCTGAGGTGTTCGGCGGCTGCGCCCGCTGATCGTGGCGTACTGCAGTCCTCCTCTTCTTTCGGCACCGGTTGTAGAGTCGGCTGCCGGCCCAGCGAAATCCATCGCTGGCGCGGAACGGGAGTGCGAAGACGCAAGAACGGCGGTGGTTCTATTCTTCGGCTGTTCCTTCCGGCTGACTCCGCCCCGATGTCGTCCGAGAGAAGAGAGGAGATGAAGTGCGTCCGATGGCGTGGCGATGAAGAGTGCGTAAAATTTTTTACGCCTGCTATCTGACTGTATGTTTCAAAATTCAGAAAACCCCCGATTACGTTAGACGAGTTGTCAGCACAGAATACTAGGAAATGGTTATGGCGTAATAACTACACTAACACATGGTTATGCTACGAAACAAATATTTTACTGTTATCTTGATTCAACTCAGTTAACATCTTAGCAACTTTAACATCTTACAAGATAATTTACTTTTCTTCGAGCAACACAACAATAGAAGATACACATAATTAACGTTCACTTATATTGTCTAGATATATTTTTTAAAAAACAAAACAAAACTAAACAGCCGAGTATTTGCATACACACATTCATTCATTCAATCTTGAAAATTTCCCTTATTCAGAACTCTGTACAAAAAATAAAAGTCAATTATTGTCTGGTATTTGATTTACTCACGGCGCCTCCCTGGCTACGTCGCACTGTGCACATGTTTGTATATTTACATTATTAATAACTTTCGGCTCGCCAGCCCGTTATGTTCCAAACGGCTGCTGCTGCCTTGCAACCACGCCACTACCAATTTACATTTTGTTATATAGCGAATACGAAAATTTGTGTCCAGTCGGAGGACGCACTACTGTTAGCGTCCGGCGGGTTAAGATGTTATTCTCCGACTGCCGTTACATGCGGCCGGACATCACTGCCTTGCCTGCCAACAATTTCGTCGCTGCACACAGCCTTCGTTGTCAAAGTCTCATTAGTTGCACACACGACACACGGGATTTTCGTGTGTTGGACGTTGACGATATTTAGTGTTCACTGGTCAAGGTCACAAATGTGGGCAGGACTTAATTTCGTTTCCGTCGTGTTGAGACCACGTGTTTAGCAAAATTCTTCTTCAAGCCATTTTGTGCGCCTTTCGCTTAGCGTGGGTTAGGCGCTCCGCCGATGTTAGTGCGTTTGGGCGCATTACACTGTTTTGCCGTTCGGAGAATTACGAAGCTGTGTGTGACACGCACATTCCTTTATACTTGCTTCATCCCACCGTTCTTTGTTTGAACAAAGCTTTTACCACGTGGCTGGGCACACTGGAAAATGAATTTAAAAATATTTTGATAAAATAAAAAAAAACCCTCACTTTAGCCCTGTTACACAATGTTACAACGAACTTCCGGAGTCGAGAAACGTCTAGGATCTTCTATGCTTGAAGGCAGGAGACGAGGGGACATCCAGTTGAACCTCGTGGCCAATACACAAAAGAACGCGGATAGCGTTCCCAAGCCATCTCAGATCGGCAGTAGGCAGTCCACCATCATACTGACCAGTTGTAATACAATAGTGGCCTCAGGCTTATTTTTCTTTGGTAGGCTGAAAATGTTATAATAGGCCTACCAAAGAGTAGTTAAATTTTAATGGAACAGTGAAAGACAGTTCAAAACAGTGATGGTGGAATATAAAGTTCTAAACGTAAATTTTGGTGTTTGAATAAAAAGGAGACTTGCAACGTAATAGTGTGCAACATTTGGATACAGAGTATAGACAAGTAACAGTGACAAAGAAGAAATATATAATAACAAAATAAATAAGAGCTCAATAAAAGGCGGTTAAAAAGATATGTAAAGAGAGTGAGAGAGTGTGTGAGAGAAAAGGGGGAGAAAGAAAAAGTAAAAGAGAAAGGACTGGTTTGTAGATAAAAAATTTGTATATGAAAATTTGGTTATGTAATTTAATGTTTTATAATTGTTTATAGTATCACGTAAACAGAAAGTAAGAAAAACAGAAAGAACTTTTTATTTAACTTTTGATTAAAATAAATAAGATTTGTTATTATCATAAACATGTTTTAGAGTAATTATTACACCAGAACCATACCTTATCTTCTGTGCTGAAAAACTCGGCTAAACGAACCTGTGAAAGTGTATGAATTAAGGGAGTTAAATCAACTCAATTGTTTTAATGGGAAAAGTGTAAAAAGGTTTCCACATTCCCTTTCCAAATGTGGTGGCGACCTTGAGAGTTTGGGATCTTCTGGTTTTTATAATAAGGTAAGTTCGTAAAAAGATCGTAGTCAGTGGGGTAAGTAAAGTAGTATATTCTCGTCTTGTATGTTTTGTAAGTATATTATAACCGTTACAGCCTAACTTTGTAATTATAATTTTTACTTTATTATTTATTTGTTTTAAAATCCTGTTTCTTCATAAATTTTAATTTACTAAACTGTAGGCAAACAAATGAATTTTAAAATTATTTTTATCTATGAAGTAAAAAAATAATGAAGGAGTGAAAAAAAACCAACAGTTTTATTTTTTTTTATTTTAGAGTATGTATTGTAGAACAAAATCTAAAAAATTTTTTGTGATTATCCTTTTCCCTTTTGAAGATATTCCACTTAGTGTGGATCTCCGTATTTCATTTAAAAATTTTCAAAGTAACATTTTAGGATTTTTTCCTGACCATGTGTAGGTAGTTGGTGGTGTAGTTTATTTTTTCTGCATTCCTTACATATTAAAATATACTCATAAAAATTTTCATCAACATTGGTTGGTAAACAAGGAAGATATAATTTATTTTCCATCAGAAAACAAATTTAGCTTCCTCCGTCCGATCTATAAAAACCGCAAAATTCCAAAAACGTTAACAGGCTGTAAAACCTAAACCGTTTGAGATACAGCAATAAAATTTGGTATGGTTACTCATGTCCATGAAAGGAACAAACATGCCAAGTTTCATTAAAATCTGAGATCATGGGTGTCAAAACATTTTTTTGACATGATAGTGTCCTTTAGCTGGACATCGTTTGAAACTTTCTGTAACATTTTATTTACCGTCATGCTGTATGACGTCATCATTGCATGACGTCATTGAGATTGTTGTAAATAAAGGTTTGTTTTGATACGTCGCTATATATATATATATATATATATATATATATATATATATATATATATACTGTTAAGGATTTCGAGGTTCGGTCATTAATCATGAAAACTTTGTTTTGCGACTTTTCGAGATTTATTCTTCTCATAATCATACCTACAACATTAAAATATAGTCTTACTACAATTATATTATTTGTAAGTGTGTATAGGTGTGTGTAAAGTCATACATACTATAACTATTTACTTACATTAACGTTATAATGTAACGTTTTACATTATATATATTGTCACCGGACAAAAGGCTTGCCGCATGACAAATGGCGCCATTCGTACACTCTAATGTTTTTGGTGGCCCTAAAAAGGACCGAGTGGCGAGAACGGTGATGTTGGTAGTGCCGCGCTGAGATGTTCGGCGGCTGCGCCCACTGTTCGTGGCGTACTGCAGTCCTCCTCTTCTTCCGGCACCGGTTGTAGAGTCGGCTGCCGGCCCAGCGAAATCCATCGCTGGCGCGGAACTGGAGAGCGAAGACGCAAGAACGCCGGTTCTATTCTTTGGCCGTTCCTTCCGGCTGACTCCGCGCCGATGTCGTCCGAGAGAGGAGAGGAGATGAAGTGCGTCCGATGGCGTGGCGATGAAGAGTGCGTAAAATTTTCTGCTGGCCCGGGTTTTATTAACTAACCGGGATCGCTGATTGGCTAGCTCCGAGCACGTAGTTGGTCACGTCTCGGCCGCTGGTAACGGAGAGCAGATGTTCGCATATCGCTGCCGTCACAATATATATATATTGTCACCGGACAAAAGGCTTGCCGCATGACAAATGGCGCCAATCGTACACTCTAGTTATTTTGGTGGCCCTAAAAAGGACCGAGTGGCGAGAACTGTGATGTTGGTCGTGCCGCGCTGAGGTGTTCGGCGGCTGCGCCCGCTGATCGTGGCGTACTGCAGTCCTCCTCTTCTTTCGGCACCGGTTGTAGAGTCGGCTGCCGGCCCAGCGAAATCCATCGCTGGCGCGGAACGGGAGTGCGAAGACGCAAGAACGGCGGTGGTTCTATTCTTCGGCTGTTCCTTCCGGCTGACTCCGCCCCGATGTCGTCCGAGAGAAGAGAGGAGATGAAGTGCGTCCGATGGCGTGGCGATGAAGAGTGCGTAAAATTTTTTTTTTTTTTTTTTCGCTCTGGGCTTTGCGGTTGTGCGTCGCAGAGACGAACCGCACGGTAACTGAGTTCCGAGCTACCTTCTGGAGCTCCTGCCTCGTGGCCCTGCCCAAGTAGGGCGCGTGCTCTATAGCAGGCCGATTCTCGGCTGTTGTGCTAGCCTACGCTAGCGCAGTATACACCGAGGGCGTTTCCACGAATCACCTGGGCGTATACGGTACCTTCCCAGCCCAGTCACTAGAGGATTGCCTGGGAACCTCGCCGCACGTGCATAAAATTTGCGTGCAAGCCGCCTGCAGGTGTCGTCTAAGGAGCGGACGCCAAGTCCTCTCCTTAGAAGGCGAGATGAGAAGCGACGGGGGACTTTGGCCGCTAGCCGAAGCCCCCTGTTGAGGACGCTCTGCAACTTCTTTTTATGCATTGCGGCGAGGTAACCCCAGACCGGGCAGGCGTAGGTAATGACCGGCAGCAGATACGCGCCGACGATCATCCTACCCAATTTCCTGGTCATGGCTGAGCTGATCAGGAGTGGAAACAGTGCGCACAGGCGAGTGGATGCTCGCTTAAGAACTGTCTGTGCGTGGGTACGCCAGGTGAGCCGACGGTCAAGGTGTAAGCCGAGGTACTTGACCTCGTTGGACCAGCGCAAGTACGTTCTGCCGATACGTAGTTGCCTAACGGGGTTCTTCCGTCGCTTGGAGAATTCGACGGCTACACTCTTGGCAGCGTTGAGTTGCACTCTCCAATTCTCAGTCCAGTCCACGAGCGTGTCGAGCTGGTGCTGCAGTCGTAGGACGGCCCTTTCCTCATGACGATCGGCCGTAAATACGGCCGTGTCGTCAGCGAAGAGGGCCATCTGGACTCCAGGCTGTCTCGGCACGTCGTTGACGTAGATCGAGAACAGAAGGGGGCCTAGAACACTACCTTGAGGGACGCCGGCTGTGATTCGTCTCTCGGAAGAGACAGAATCGCCAACTCTCACGCAGAAGGTCCTCTCCGTCAGAAAGCTAGCAACCAGATGGAGGTAGCAGTCCGGGAGCTGGACTTCCCTAAGTTTGAATAAAAGGCCATCATGCCATACGCTGTCGAAGGCTTTCTCAACATCTAAGAAACAGCCAACGGTCCGTTCTCTCCGACACCCGGCTTCCGTGATGCTTTCCACCAGTCTCATCAGTTGATGAGTGGTCGAATGCCCCACACGAAAGCCGAACTGTTCGGGGACCAGCACGTCAAAGTTGGTTAGATGTTCTCGTACACGACGCTGTACGAGGCGCTCAAAAACCTTGGACGTAGCGGAAAGTAGGCTGATAGGCCGGAGGTTTTCCGAGCGGGTGGTATCCTTTCCCTGCTTCGGGATCACGATAACCGTCGCCTTTCTCCATTTCTTGGGAAAGTAGGCCAGTCTAAGACACGCGTTGAACAAATCAGTCAAGAATTGAACTCCAGGCTCGGGAAGAAGTCGTAGAGCGGTGTTGGTAACACCGTCCGGGCCTGGAGCCTTTCTTGGCTGAAGTTCAGCGAGCCGATCTGAGACCTCTTCCAAAGAGATGGGTTCGGGCTCCGCCGTGATCGGAAGAGACAGAAAGTCTTCCACAGCCATCTCGACTTGTTCGTCGAAGTCCCAGTCCATGGGCGGGTTGGGAGCGAACTGACGCTCGAAACACAAGCCCAAGTACTCGGCCTTCTCCTCCGGGCGACCCAGGAGTCGACCGAACGGTCCAACAATGGCGGGAAGTGGAGGTCGGCGCCTCCGTCCCGTCAATGCGGTAGGTATTCTGTACGGGTGAGATTGCGGGTCCGCATCCCCCGTTCGGGCCACGTCGAGTTCCCAACAGCTACGTCGGAACGCCTTCAGACTGCCACGCAGTCGTCCGGTGAGCCGATTGTATGCTGCCTTATCGGCCGGATCACGGGTCCTCTGCCAACGTTTCCGGAAGTAATTCCTCTCGCGAGCGAGAAGAGAGACTTCCTCAGGGATGCGTTGGTAGTCAGGCGTGAAGCCAGCTCGCGTACGTGAAGACACGCCTATAGCCTCTTCGATTCCCGCAACTGCTTCGTCTAGGAGGCGAACGGAATCGATTGGGGCCGCTGGCGGCAATCTACGGCACAAGGCCGGGCCGTAGCGATCCCAATCGATAACCTTCTGCTTGTCAGAACGTGCATAGGCGTGCTGGGTAGCGACGTGGACCAAGATAGGGTTGTGGTCGGATGTCAGCTCCGTAAGTGAGAATACCTCGACCGGACAGACAATTCCTTGGGTCACCGCGATGTCCAGAACATCGGGAGCCGCGTTAGGCAGTGACGGAAAGAACGTGGGTTGCGCTGGACCAAACACCATCGCCCGGCGCGATTCAACAAAACTGAGCAAGCGCCTCCCGTTCGGAGTAGTCAGGCGACTATTCCAAACGCGATGCTTGCAATTCAGATCGCCGGCCAAAATTACCCTTCGATGGGAATCGAAGATGACGTCCAGGTCGCCGACAAGGAGTTCAGCTTGTGGGGGCTTGTAAGCTGAGACCACGAGGACGCCGCCAAGAGCTCCGTGGACCTCAATGGCGGTGGCCTTTAGGTTGGTAAGCTGCGGCAAAGCGACACGATGATGACCTATGGAGGTCCTCACCGCGATCGCCGTGCCGCCTCCTCGTCGGCCAACTCGGTCATCCCGATAGACCACGTAATTTGGTAATCGAAACCGGTTCGCCGGGGTCAGGTGGGTTTCCCCGAGGAGAAGTACGTCGGGTTTGAACCGAGCCAGGAATTCAAGAAGGTCGGAATGCTTGGTACCGATGTTGTTAGCATTCCAGGCTACGAGCGAGAGATCTCGTCTAAGGGCTCGGTTCATAGAAGACCTATGACTTCGCAGGCTTCCACCAAGAGCATGAATCTCTCAGTTGGGTCAGCAGTTTCCAGGCGGTCTCGGATGGACCTGAAGGTAGATGCGACTTTCGGGAGGTCGTAGCTAGACAGAAAGCCGCGGACGAACTGTGCGTCATTGGAACTGACGGACTGGGCGGTTGGCCTGGAAACTGAGGCCGCATAAGAGCGACCAGGTGTTACGGCAGATCGGGTCGTGGTGGAAGCCATAGGACCAGGGCCAGACGGTTGTGAAGCAGCGGCAGGAAAAGTACGCTGTTGCGCTTCGTCGGACTTATACCGGGAAGCAGGACTTTTCTTGGGCTGTGGGCAGGCAGGAGCTCGGGGCCGAGCATCCGGTGTGGGTATCCCTTTGTTCCTGGGTTTGATGCCTGCTCGCGGAAATCGCGGAGGTGGCAGGGGCGGCGAGGCTACCTCTGGTTGAGAGGCGGGAGTAGGAGGTTCCGCGGAGGTGGAGGGTTCATTCTCCGGCTCCAAAACCGAGATGACAGCTACTGGGCGTGTCTCTGCTTCTGAAGGAGACGCGGTACGTTTAGTTGCCTTTGGAGGGGCTGGAGGTGGAGCCGGAGAGGGCGCGCGCCGTGCTGGTTGTGCCTGAGGTTGAGGCCTAGCCTGCATTTTAGGCTGTCTAGGTTGGGGCTGCATAGCTGGCTGCCGTGGCTTCGGGAGGGGCCCCTGCGGCTTTTGCTTCCGCAGGAGCTCCGCCTTATAGACCGGGCAGTTTACATTACTCGCTGCGTGGCCTTGACCACAATTGATGCAGCGAAATTTGGTTTTGTCTGCCACAGTGCAGGCCTGTGTTGAATGTCCCAGAGAACATCGTAGACAGGCCGGGGCATTGCGGCAGACGTCGGTGTGATGGCCGAACCTCTGGCACTGGTGGCACTGCGCAAGCTTGCCCTGGGGTCGACTGGTTTCCACCCGGACGCGGAAGCCAAACAGCCGCGTCAGGTGGAAAATTTTGTCAGCAGCCTCGCCCTTCTCGAGCTGGAGACGGACGAGCGGGAGAGGTACTCGGGTTTCTGAGTGAGTGTACAGGCGGAAAATTGCCTGCACCGGGTACCCGAGGTCGCGGAGTTCCAAGAGGATCTCCTGAGGATCAGTATGCGCGTCAAGCCCTCGCAAAATTACAGACAAGGGCTTGACTCGCTTAGGAGTAAAGGTGTGGTATTGTAGGTTATGCGCTTGGAGGAAGGCCTCGACCAAGCGATGGTCCTCGAGCTGGCGGACGACAATCCTGACCGTATCACCGCCAAGCAGCTTCAGGTCAAGCTTGTCGGCCGACAGGCCGTGGGCCGCGATCAGCCATCTGTATAAGGCGGCGACATTAGACACGCTATGGACGTACAGGGGCGGCGCACGACCAACAGCGGCAGCAGCCGGAGCCGCTGTCGAAGCAGTCGGAACCGCGGCCTGTGGGCCCTGAGAAGGTCCAATGTCCATGGCCGAGGTGCTAGAGGAAGCGGTAGGGTGGGTCCTCTTGGGCTTCTTAGCCGGGCGATTACGCCGACCAACGGTCGCGAACTCGCCCGACTCATCAGCCGGAAGAGGAGGAATCGGGTTAGGGAGAGGATCGTCCGTCTCCATCGCCCGAGGCGATTCAGGCGAGTCGCCCAGATGGGGCAGCAAGGCGGGGCCGAGCGACTCGGCACTTGGGCCGTTGCCTGTGGAAGGCATGCTGGCCAGGTGCGACGGCTGCCGGGCAGAGACTGCTAGGCAGTCACTGCCAGACGCCAGGGATCTCGGGTCCGGCCGAAGCCGGATTACCCGCGCGTCTTCCTTGTTCACGACGATGCGGGAGGAGCTGGGCTAACGACCAGGCGTAAAATTTTCTGCCGGCCCGGGTTTTATTAACTAACCGGCATCGCTGATTGGCTAGCTCCGAACACGAAGTTGGTCACGTCTCGGCGGCTGCTGATGCCGGATTGGCTCGCTCCGAGCACGTAGTTGGTCACGTCTCGGCCGCTGGTAACGGAGAGCAGATGTTCGCATATCGCTACCGTCACAATATATATACAGTACAGTCCCGTTTAACCGAATTTCCGGGTCAACCGAATCACCGAAAATACTTTTGTATTACCATATTTTATACTGCTTTCATACAGGGACTGTACACAAACATTCGGCCGGCGCCGCGCGAGAACTCGTAGCGTTGACTGTCCACTGACTCAGCCCCCCCACCAGCGTCTATTTTTAGCACGCCTACTAACACTATTGTCGCTGTCCAAGGACACCTGTCAGTTATGTTTTGAATTCTGTCTGATGTGGCTGGCTCATGATAATTTTTGTACATTAGTAGTGTATTGTTTGTCGCGTTGTGTTTAGTGTGTCAGTATTGTTTAGTGATCTGCAGTGATTATGGCAGAAAAGAGAAAACGAGTTGTTGTGACAATGCAAAAAAAACTGGAGGCTATTAGTCGTCTGGACAAGGGTGAGTCAGTAAAAAACATTTCTATTGAATATGGAGTTGGGGCAGCAACAGTTTGTGACTGGAAAAAAAATACAAGTCAAATTGAAGATTTTTGTGCTAAAATGGTTAGTCAAGACTCTTTAGGGAATCGGTCCACTATAAAGAAACCTAAAAATGAATCCTTAGACGAGGCACTTTTAATGTGGTTTGAACAACAACGTGAGCGCGCCGTGCCTATATCCGGACCGATACTTAAGGAAAAGATATTGAGTTTAAACCAAAAGTTGGGTGGAGATCCAAGCTTCACTGCCAGTATTGGATGGCTCAGTAGGTGGAAAGATCGACACAGGGTGAGGCAGCTGACGATAACTGGGGAAAGTCTTTCAGGCGCTGTTCTTGATGCTGAAGAGTTTAAGAAGAAGTTTGAAAAAATTGTTAAGGACGAAAAGTTAAGTCCTGCTCAGATATACAATGCCGATGAAACTGGGCTGAACTACAAAATGTTGCCTACAAAAACATTGGCATCAAAACTAGACGAGGCAGCTCGTGGTCATAAGAAAAATAAAGAAAGAGTTACGTTACTGGTTTGTAGTATAATGGTGCTTCAGGCACCCATAAACTGCCACTTGTTTTGATAGGGAAGTCAACCAACCCAAGGGCTTTAAAGAATGTTAAGCGTAGTGCATTGCCTCTACATTATGCGTCTGAAAAATCCACCTGGATGTCATCAAATATCTTTAAGGACTGGTTTTTTCACCGCTTTGTTCCGGCAGTAAAAATATTTTTGACAAAGGAAGGGTTACCTCTAAAAGCCATTCTCCTCATAGACAACGCTCCCACCCACCCGGGAGCAGATGAGTTGAAATATGGTGACATACGAGTGCAGTTTTTACCTGCAAACGTCACAGCTCTTATACAGCCGATGGATCAAGGTGCGATCGAAACTTTGAAGAGACTATACAGGAGGAAACTGCTCAGTAAAATCATTGATAATGATGAAGATGAAGAACCTAATGACATCATATCCCCGTTGAAACAAATAACGATCAAGGATGTGATCTACATGACAGCTGCAGCATGGGAGGAGGAAACGGCAGTTGCTCTAAACAAAACTTGGACGAAACTCTGGCCCAACGTGCCTACAACAGTGTCGCAGAATGAAAATGAACCTGATGTTCCCGTGGAGTGTAGTGACGAGAACTTCGTATCACAGCTAAACAGTCTGGTAGGCGGATCGAAGATTCAAATAAACGATATAGCGGAATGGATACAAGGTGATGAAGAACCACATCCAATTCTTAGTGAAGATGACATTGTTGCCACATGTTCAAGTCACCAGGCAGGTGAGCTCAGCTCCGATGATGATGATGGTCCATCCCTTCAAGAAAAGAAAGGGCCAAACCATTCAGAAGCAACTAGGATGTTTGAAGACCTCATGGTGTACCTTGAACAACAAGAGGAAACATCTCCTGCTGAGCTGCTTCTCATTAAACGCCTTAGAGATCGAGCTGCAAAGAAACGTTCTTCTCATATGAAGCAAAAGAAAATATCACATTTTTTACTTCCTTGATTTAATTTTGCATTCCATCGTGCAGGAATGTTTTTATGTGTTTTTAGAAATTTCATATTTTTATTCATTCCATGCCGCACATTTTCGCTACATTAAATTTTGTTTTATTGTACTGTATTCCACCATAATTCTTTCATGTTTGTTGCGAATTTCATGTTTTATTATTCATGTGCGTACGTTTTTATTTCCTAGATAGAGTACTGTATAAATTTTTCACTGTACTATTGTATTTCACTACAATTTTTTATGTTTGTTACGATTACTGTACTTTTCCAAAATGTCTCATTCATGTAAAATAAAATATGTATTATTTCACTGCATTTTTAGCGTACTCTATAAATTAATACCTGTAGAGTGTTGTGATGCATTCGTTTGTAATAGGCCTATTGTAATGTGCCTTGCTATTGTAGGCCTTTCTCGCCCGTGGGCCGTGACCCCGTGAACAACACAACTATCCGGTCTGAGATATGAAAATACATATTTTCCGGTTTAACCGAATTTTCGTTTAACCGAAGCCTTATGGGTCCCATCAAATTCGGTTAAACGGGACTGTAGTGTGTATATATATATATATATTTATTTATTTATTTATTCAATCACTTTCTGCTACAGCCCGTTTCTTGGATGTGTATAATACATTTAATATTTATAATGAATCTACCTCAAGATATTTTTTTCCTTATTAGGAACATGTTTTGGGTACCATCTTGTACCCATCCTGAGCCTTCCGGTTTTTGTGTCTGGTGAAGTACATATGTGTTGGTTGACTATTATTATTGTGGCTTCCTGTTGGCTTCTGGTACTTCAAATTGGTTTTATTGTGTGTGATTGTGGTGTATTTGTTAGTTTTTTGTGTATTTTCGATGTTGAGTGCTTTGAATATTGCATCATGTTTTGTATTGATTTGTATTTGTTCAGGTATTAGTTTGTTTTGTGTTTTATGTTTGTATATTTGTAAATTTTCCCAAATGTTCATTATAGGTGCCTTTGTGTGGTATATGTTTTATTTGCCAAGATTGCAATAAATGTTACATAGGAAAAACAAAAAACAGCTGAAAAAACGTTATTTTGAACACCTAAACGCATACAAAAAACCAGAAATATATAAATCCAATTTAGCCACACATGCAATAAACACAGGACATGAATTCCCAGACATAACCAATGTGACACTAATAAAACATATACCACACAAAGGCACCATAATGAACATTTGGGAAATCTATTCATGTTTTACGTACCGAGTCACTTTATGGTTAATATAATTAAATTACCTTATTCGGTCCACCTTAGTGACACTAGCTTCTTTCGTTCAAGACGCGTTTCGGGATGAAATCCCATCTTCAGATACACAATATCAATTCAAAACGTAAATGTATACCACATTTTGTGGTTATGTCATAATTTAAAATGTTTGAAATCTTTTAAATAAAATTTTAAACAAATTTAAATAATTTTTAAAGATTTTAAACATTTTAAATTTTGACATAACCACAAAATGTGGTATACATTTACGTTTTGAATTGATATTGTGTATCTGAAGATGGGATTTCATCCCGAAACGCATCTTGAATGAAAGAAGCTAGTGTCACTAAGGTGGACCGAATAAGGTAATTTAATTATATTAACATTTGGGAAAATTTACAAACATAAAACATAAAACAAACTAATACCTAAACAAATACAAATCAATACAAATCATGACACAATATTCAAAGCACTCAAAATCGAAAATACACAAAAAACTAACACATACACCACAATCACACACAATAAAACCAATTTGAAGTACCAGAAGCCAACAGGAAGCCACAATAATAATAGTCAACCAACACATATGTACTTCACCAGCCACAAAAACCGGAAGGCTGAGGATGGGTACAAGATGGTACCCGAAACATGTTCCTAATAAGGAAAAAATATCTTGAGGTAAATTCATTATAAATATTAAATGTATATATATATATATATATATATATTTTATGTGTTAAAAAAAGATACAGTACCGTTTACCAAATGGTAAAAGCTTAAGAGCATGATAATGTCTTTTAGCCGCCAGCTAAACACAACATTATTATGGTTACTGACTGACTGATTGTTTCTTTTGCGCAAATGTTGTGTTTAGCTGGCGGCTGAAAGACACTATCATGCTCTTAAGCTTTTACCATTTGGTAAACTGTACTGTATCTTTTTTTTTTTTGTTGATTTGACATGGAATGTCCCATTTGTAAGTTCTAATCTTACTTAAAATTTTAATTTATTATTTTGAGTACAAGTGTGTCTCACTCTAATAACAGAGTATTTCTTATTACGTCCATTTCCTTATGGAACATAAGGCGAAAAAAAAATCGTGTTCGAGATGAGGGCTGATTCTGATTGTAAGCTACTACCCTCAAAACATGAAGAAAATATGATTTTCCGAAAAGTGTCTCTGTGTGTCTCTCTGTGTAGATTTTTTTATGGCGAATGATAACTGCCACAAATTCAAACAGAACAAAATAATTGTTCATAAGTATGTTATAAATATGTGCCTGAGTTGTAGAGGACTCAACGCCTATTGATTTTGGAGAAGATCGGTTAAGGGGAAGGGGTAGTTTACCTGGAACGTTTTATGTTTTAACAAAAGTAAAGTACTTAATTTTGATACATAAATTATTCTGAAAAGAAGGTCATAATAGTCCACTATAGAAAGGTAGATGAAATATCTATAAATGAAAAGGGTAGTTGAAGGGGGGAGGGGATAATATTCTGTAAATGAAAATAATAGTTGAAGGGGGAGGGTATAATTTTTTATATATGTACTACGTTATCGGCAAGAAAGAAGTAGTTTGTTATTGAAATTCCTTCCTGGGGTGTTTGGCCATGGGACAATGTTTACTGCAAAACCAGACGTTTGTGCAGTGCCATCGACTGCCATCATCAGTGAAAGTCGAGTGCACTAACGTGAGGTGGTATATGATAGTGACCACAGTACTGTGGTTAAGGCTGAAGAAAGAAGTAGCTTCTTTGGAAATATTTCATTTCAAAAATGATTTTTTATATAAATCTTAGAACATGAAAGTCATGTATGGTTCTCCATACCGAAATTTACTTATTCGTATACTGTATAGCTGTCTTCTTTAAATCATACATTTACAAGGTATGAAAAAAATACTTCCATGTTTGTTCTTATATTGTGATAAAAATAATAATCATTCTCTGGGCAATTACAAAAAATAAATTTGTATAAACTCAGAGTTAACAGTTGCTTTACAATTTTTGGTAAGGCTTTGGGAGACAAATAAGTAGTATAGTCAAAATGATTAAATACCAGGCTGTTAGACCATGGTCAGTTGCTAAATAATCTCGACATCATCAGCAGCATTTCGTATCCCGCCCTCAGGGACCTTCTATAGGCCACAAAAAGAACAGAGTGTTGTGAAACAGTTATGACAGATCTTGGCCAAACGATACGTGACAACTTTGGGTAAGATACCAGATAACAGGCACCCAGTAACACAACGTTACCTATATAACCTCGGCCACCAGGTCTCAGCCAGTCACAGGACCTTGACATGGTCGCGTCCCAATATGCTCGTTCTATACTTTTTGCTTTACGGCTGCAAAACATGTATCCTGAACTCCAAAGCAGCAAACACTCTCGATATCTTTGAAAGAAAAATATTAGAAGAATCCTGGGACCAGTTAATGACGTACACGGCTGGAGAATAAAATATAACTTTGAATTGTATCAAATGTATAAAGACTCACAATACATAAAACTACAGTGTCTAAGGTGGTCTGGTCATGTAGGCAGGATGGGGGAAGACAGAATACCACGAAAACTATTGAATACCAGAATCCACGCAAAAAAAACCGGTGGGAAGACCAAGGGGAAGATGGGAGGATGCGGTGGATGAGGATGTGAAAGAAATACTGAAAGTCCATACCCGGAGGAGGATGGCTACCGACAGAAGTGAATGGGGTGAAAAATTGAAGGAGGCCAGGGCCCAACAAGGGCTGTAGTGCCATAGGAGAGAGACTACTTTTTGCTTGGTATATAATAATCTTTTGGTATATTGGCACTGGAAGCACAGTTTATGTTGTTTTTCACAGACGTCTAGTATATGTTCCTGTATAAAAATTGATGTATTTAATATTTATAATGTGATGTGATATAATATTTTACTTAATATTTAAAAATTGATGTGAATCAAAATAAAACTTATATAAAATTAATATGCATAAAAATTAATACTATTTAAAACTTAATACTACGAGGTGTGACCAGAAACATAAACCTACAAAGTTTTTCAAGTTTTTGTAAACGTTTAGTTACAGTTCTTCAAATCAAAGTTACTTTAACACATATATACTTATTTGCAGTATAATCACCACTATTTTCCAAATACTTATAAAGAGCTTGCAGACCAGCTTTTTTATCATCCTTGTGTCATAAAAGTCTGCTGACAATCATTTAAACTGCATCATGACCTTACTTTTTTACCTTTCGAGGTCTGGGCTTTGCAGTAAACAGTCCAAAATATTCCATTTCCAACTGTCAGTGATTTAGATCAGCCAAAAGTCTTGTGCCAGCATTTCCTTCGTTATCTTTGGAATAGCCTGTCAAAGACATCCCAGTATCTCATAGTATGTATTGGTAGTAGCCACTTCTCCTTCAGACATAAAGTCAACAAGAACACCTCTCCTTGCCAAAAAAAAATTGTGCCATAATTTTTTGTATGGCATTAATGTTTTGAATTTTTTATGTTAGGAAAACGTGTATGTTGCCATTGCAATGGTTATTGCTATGATTCAATGGTCTGGTGATAAACCCAGGTTTCATCCTCAATTATAATAGAATCCAAGAACTTATTTCTTTCTTCTGCATAACATGTGAGAAATGTGATCACAGAGCTCATCTGTTTTTTTCTTGTGCTTGTCCATTAATTTGGGCAACCATCATGCACACAATTTTTTATTGCCTAATTTTATCTTCACAGTTTCATGAATCATAGTCTTAGATACTTCTGGAATCATTCTATGGAATTATCTTATTGTCAATCACCGATCTGAACGAATACTTTCCTTAATTTTTGGAAAAGGTTCCAATTTTTGTTCTTTGTCGTGAACATCAGCTTTTCCTCCTGAGAATTTGTGTCACCATGTCAAGACATTTTGTCAAGTCATAATGTCACATAAGCGGAATTTACCTGTGACTTTCTGCTGAGCTTATACTTATACCATTTGTGTTTAGAAAATATATCACAGAACAAACTTTGAATTTGGTGGGATTTTGGATCAACACTGGGATTTTCAAAATGTGTAACGTGAACTAATTGTGCAAAATGTATTTTGTTACTGAATATGAGGGATCAGTGTTGGCTAACAATCAGGGCAGTGGTGCCACTGCCTAAAAAAAATTTCCTTCAGACAAGTATTTTTACTTTCCAGACACACCTCATATATAAATATACACTCAAGAGAATTTTTTGTTTTTGTTCTTGAGACCTATTTCAAAAAAATGGTATAATTTTTAAAACATTAATTGTTGGAAATATTCGTAGAACAAATTTGTGCACCAAATCCAATTACAATAATACCAATAAAATAACGACAGTAATTCAAATGAATGAAATCTAACCAAAAGTAACCAACAGCAGCACATACATAACATCACTAGACAGGAAATCGACATGGATAACAATGAGCATACTACTTATATGCTGTTCCAAGTCGCATGGCACCTGAAGGATTAGGAGACCCTTACTAACACACACAAACACAGCTGGTCTGCACGCCTGGGGTATGAATCATCTACGGAGGCATCCACTATGTAACTGCAACTTTTATAATACGAATTTTTTAACAAACTTAGCATATTTGTAATCTCCATAAAATTTTTAAAGAAAATGACACCAAACACGATGTGGTTGTGATATATTGTAGATGTACAATTACGTCTAATTTAATATTCATTTTGGCTTTAGAAATTAGTATTTTGCGAATGTTATTTAATTTTCATTGATAATCACGCACAATTCGACTTATCTTTATTGTAATAAAGTGTATTATGTGTGTATATTGCATATATCAAATAAAATTTGTAATTTTTAGTGCTTTATAATTAACAAAATTAATTTTGCTTTTCAATCAAGTACTGTGCTTAAATTTTAATATGATATTGATATTGTAAATATAGTATGGAAATAGGTAATTGTATGTAATTGTATACACTTGTATAAGTTGTCATATCAGTCCATTTTTTTCTTTTGCATTGGGATACATTTTTAATTAAAATAATTTTTTTATGAATATTATGAATATGAGACAGCATTTGTTGTTCTAGAAAAATATATGAATTTTCATGTTACCGACATAATTTTGCACCATGAATGTAAATTGTAAATACATTTTTGTTTATAATCATCAGAATATCACCAAAATACTTACCTTTATAATAAAATCTTTATTAAGTACACCGATTCTGCGTTTGCTTTAGAAATCCCCAAAATACTTATATTTATCGCAGTTATGTTTTGTTTGGACTCATTTTCTCACAATTTCATGGAGATTACAAAAATTATAGTTTAATTTGGATTATAAGTTAATTAAAAATTTTATGGCTTTGAATTCGACCATATACTTATACCTGAACCACCCAGGTCCTGCCTGGCTGGGCCGGGCCGGTTGTGAGTGCGCGTGCGAGAGTAAGGGTCTTCTAATCCCTGAGGTACCATCCGGTTTGGAACACCTTATAATGGTCAAACCATGTCTTGAGTAAAAAAAACAATCTTAGTTGTATATTAATCAATCTTGGTTGTAATTAATCTTGGTTATAGTTATTTTACATATCAAGAAAAGAACTGTAGCAAATAGTGTGTAAGTAATATTTAGAAATATTAATATTTATTAACCTTAATTAAGATGTATTGATGTATTATTCTTAATATTCATTAAAAATATTATTTTATGTTTACTGTGTAAATTATAATTGCAGTATATTACTTTCAAATTGTTTATAATTATGTTAATTTTAATGTTAATGAACAGTACAATTCAAATTCCAACTTTTTCTTTTTCTAAAGTTTCTTATAAGCACCAGTCAAATGGTAATGTGGTGTCCACTGATGTTGGTTTGAATTTTGAAAGTAGAGCTGTTTTGATGATATTTTCAACTTCTGTATGATTAATTGTATATATACAGTTATCTAAAAAGATAGGGCAATTTACATTTTGCAAATTATTGAGATGTTTGCAATTGATAAAAGGTTAATCAATCATACAGATAGAAATATTGTTCATTTAGAATACTGTCAGATCACTTTTGATGACATGTGAGAACATTCCTCTGTGTGCTTCATTTGAGAAGTGTTACTTGATATGACCGGTACTTTAATTATTTGTAGAGGAGGCAGTGATTCAACATAACTGCTATTATTTAAAATTATACATTATTGTTTGGTTTTGAGCACATACATTTCAGAAAAGACATTGTGAAATTATATAAAAATTTACTTCTTTTGAGAATTTGAAGGAAATTTTATAGTGAAATACAGTAGAACTCCATTTATCCGAACTCCAGTTATCCTGCCAATTATCTGAAACATTATCAGGAAATTTAAAAAAAAATGCAATTTATAAAAAAAGTTTATTCAAACTGCGGTTGCTGTACTAACAAAAAAACATCGTAAGCAAATGAAATACATGTAAGACAGTGTTAGCTATGCATCATAGTTTACGTACTGATTAGTACAATGTTTTCTAGCCTACTGCTTGCCTAAAATTATAATTATGTTTAAGTATTATTTTTAATTTTTTTTAGTAAAAGTAAACATTTGCAAAACACGTGTGACCTGGTTTGTATTAAGATACTGTATTTGTGTAATAAAAATAAACAAAAGTGATTTTTGAGCAATAACCTTTACCTTATGTTTGTCCCAATTATCCGAATTTCTGCATATACGAATTACGTCTGGGATTCATTAGTTCGGATAAATGGAGTTCTACTGTGTATAATCAAAATTGTATATACAAGGGCTGTCTAGAAAGTAACTTACATTTTAGAATAAATAAATGAAAAAAACGAGAGAAAAATTTGTTATTTACACAGTTGAAAACTACATTCGTAGACCATAGTTTCCATTCAAGTTCAAACACTTATCGTAACGATTTATGAGTTTTTGAAAGCCCTCATCATAAAAATCTGCCGCCTGTGATTTCAGCCATTCATTAACGTCCGTCTTCAGCTCTCTCTTTGTCGTCTTCAAAGCGCTGTGTTGCCAGCCACTTTTTCATATGCATGAACAGGTGATAATCACTTGGCGCCAGATCGGGGCTGTATGGGTGATGATTGAAAATCTCCCACCCAAACTTTCCCAAAAGTTCTTACGTTTGTGCTGCTGTATGTGGTCGGGCGTTGTCGTGGAAGAACAATACCTCAGAGCTCAACTTACCGCGTTGCTTGTTTTGGATTGCTCTCCGCAGCTTTTTTAAGGTTTCACAGTAAACCTCGGAGTTGATTGTGGTACCCCGTTCCATAAACTCTTCCAGGAGAACCCCTTTTCTTTCTCAAAAAACTGTCACCATCATTTTCCTTGCTGACAAGGTCTGCAATCACTTCCTCGGTTTTTTGGGCAAGGAAGTATGGCCCCATTCCATGTATTGATTTTTTTGTTTCACAATTAATGTACCTAACCCAGGTTTCATCCCCTTTTACAATACGGTCCAGAAGAGAATCACCATCCTTGTCATAGGCCTCAAGAAATGACAATGCTGATGCCATCTCCTGGTTTTTGTGCATTTCTGTAAGCACTTTCGGGACCCATCGCGCACAAACTTATGGTAACCAAGCTTTATTGTGACAACTTCATGAAGCAAACTACATGAAATTTGAGGAAACTCATGTGATAGCTCAGTAATTGTAAAGCAGCGATTTTCATGGATTTTTGTATTGATTTGCTGCACCAATTTGTCAGTAAGAACATTCGGCTGGCCACTCTGCTCATCATCGTCCACATTGGTGCGGCCATTTTTAAACATAAGACACCACTGCCTTACTCTTCCCTCACTCATAACATTGTTCGCATACACCTCACACAGTCGCCAATGAATGTCCACTGGTCTACAGTTTTCTGCTTGCAGAAATCGTATTACTGAGCGCACTTCACAGCTCACGGGATTTTCAATTGCATTACTCATTTTAAAAATGATTAGTGAAGCACAGAGACACAACACAGACCTATACCAGCCCCAGCTGGATGCGTACTGAGTCACACCACCCAGTGTAAACAAGATGGCAGCACTAGCCCCACCCCATCGCCACCCACACTGAAACGTAAGTTATTTTCTGGACAGCCCTTGTAAATATCAGTTATAAATAACTTTTTATTAAATTATTTTAAAGTTTAAATAAATACCCGTTTTCATTCAGACATCTTGAAAGACATCATGCATTACTCTAAATGCAATTCTTAACTGGAATCAGTGCTCTGTAGTGCTGTTATACTCCCAAAATACATCATTAGGTACTGGTAAAATAACAGTAAAAAATAAGTGTATTTATTTTGATGTTAAAATACATATGGAGGAATTGGGTTTTACTGAAGTTCAAGAGTTTATACATAATCGTAAAAAATTAAGGAAAATGTTTGCATGGTGCCTTCTAGTCTGCAGGCCCTGGTATTATGAAAGACAGTTAATAGGCCAAGAGGTATTGGCTAAATGTAGAAGTCTTGAGTTTGACCAATGTGTTAAAAAAAATTAAGGTACTTTTTTTAACTCCTAATTCCATTCAACTGTAGACAAATTCCTGCTGTTGTGGTAAATTGCTGAAGCATAGTACTGCCCAAACTACCTTCTTAGTATGTCATAAGGCTCAAAACACGGCCAGCCATTCGTCTTCACTGTTTTGGTGGCACAAAAAAAAAGGAATCATTAATTATCTCTATCGATAATTTGATTGATGGCAATGATAGTTGTAACTCTAATTTTTTCTTTAATAACTAAATTTATTTAATTTATTATGGTTATAAAATTCAGCCTTCACTCAACTCGGCCGCCATCTTGTATTTGTACCAACCATAAATAAAATTTTTATTACTCACCAGAGTTTGTATCAGCGAACTGGAAAAGCAGAAATGGTTATTCAAGAAAGTACCACTGTATTACCATCATACCATGATTATACTTTTATTTAATTAAATTTCTTATACAACAAAGGAAAACATAACAAAAAAATCATTTTGATATTCCCGTAAACCAAATATTCCCCCCTTTTTCTTCTTTCTACTACTATTTTTTTTTATACAGACAATAATAACAGTTGTTGTATATGGTATTTTCCTTTCTTAGAATAGAGATAAATACATTCAAAACATAAAATTAATTTTATAGGTCGCAAACCACCGCTTCGTGTTTTAATATATAAAATAGTTATAAGTATTATAGTAATATATATATATATATATATATATATATTAAACAAAACCCCCACACACTCTCATATATAACATACTTTAAATTTTTCCCTTGAGCTCATATTTTAATCTAATTTTCCCCATCTGTTACTTATCTGTTTAACTGTCCGGGAGACGCCAGGCCATTTTGATATGCACTTTCGACTTTTTCACGTACCCTACATCGATTACTCGGTACTTAGTTCACTGATTCTACTGGTTTTTCACTTTTAAAGAAATTTAACTGTTAATGTGTTCGAATGTTTCCATTTTGTGATTTACATTTTTACTTTTATACGTGCAGTATTCACATTTTAGATGCGGTATTCACATTTTAAGTATGGGCGCCCGTGATTTACATTCTTGAACTTTTATTTGTGACCGGCCGGCGCACAGAGTAATTTTATACTGGGGCGAGATGAACTGCACTATTTTCTGAGGCGGTCGGGGTCCACGTGACCAAATCTTATTGTTTTATTTTGTATCACTACGCCAATCTGTGAGGCTGGACAAACCGCACCTTACATTCCAGCGTGACGTATTGACTGACGTAACATCGTATGACCACTAAGTTACATAATTTGCTTGTCACGTATCTAAAAATAACTGTTCTGCTCGCGTCTAGAGCTGACCTTGACACAAATCCACATGCTTGTTTATTACGTTGTATAATTCATGAACTCTGAATTTGTTTACTTTTCCCATACAGTAATTATTATTTATATTATTTTTTATGTTTCCCCAAAATTAATATTACAGCATAAAATGTTATTTTTTATTAAAACATCATATTTTTATATTACCCCAGGTAGGCCTAAATGTCCCGTTACAATACCCCCTCCATGAGATGTTTTATGCCGAAGCATAAAAACTCTCATTGACACACTCATACTGCCTAAAGGGATCAGTCAGGATATGTCGCCACAACCCTCTCTACGTTTTATCAAAAAAATTTCATGATTCACTTACCCCCTGGTCCAGTGCTTGTGACCGCACCTGAATGACCTTACTGGACTTCTCTCTCGAGATCCCAACACCGCAAGGCCAGTCAGGCACTTTACGCTCCTGCTCTGACGCACTGGCCAGCTCAGGACTGCCACCACAGCATCACCAGACACTGAAACATCAAATCAAAATATCAAATGGTGGCCTTGTATAATACCATATCCCTACTGATCTGGTTCCCTTTAGCTGTGCTGGTTTGCATTAAGAAGCACTGTTTTTTTTCTTTTAACTTCTAACATATATATTGTAATATAACGGTTATCTCTCCCATTGAATTCTTAAGCCTCACTGTTGGGATCGCCAATTTGTATACTAACTGTTTAAGGGGGGGTGCTAACTTCCCGTTTATTTTGTTTTAAATTTCAATAACCTTTAGTTTAGTTTATTATTTTTATTGATTTATTTATTTCAATTCAATCTAGCATTGAATCCAACGTAAATAAATCCGGTTAATGCACTGGAAATTAGTTAGCGAAGTAGTTTTCAACTTCGGTTAATTTATTTTTAAAATTGTTGTTCTTCCGTCGTCTTGACGAAATGGTGACGTAGGTTCCGCACTGAAAGCATAAATATTTTGCAAGAACAATCACTTACTTGTGGCGAGTCTTGCCGATCTTGCAGGGTCGATGTAGCAATCTAATCTGTAGATTGACTTACCGTATTTAAATTCGCCGCTGCATATCGAGCTATTCAATGAGAGTCGTGCACCTGTTCTGAAATCTATTCTATGAAATGAACTAACTGACTCCGTGGTTTGTTCGTATAAAATAATAATTTATTCAGTTTAATATGCTCTTCAATGATCTAAGGTATCATTAATTATTTCAATTCAAATTAAATAACATGAGTTGTTTGTTTTATAAAAATTTGTCTCAGGGTGGTAAAACTGATTTACAATATCAGTGTATGGCTAAATGCTTTTTGGTTAAAATTATTTAATCCACGTGTGTGTGTGTGTGTGTGTGTGGGTTCTTTTAGGTGTTAGAATACCAAATTATTGAATAGAACTATTACTCTACCGTTATTAGGCAGTTTGAAAATTATTGCAGTTCGATCATCACTTAATAATTAACATTCAAAATTATAACCATGCCTGCTTTGGACATTCCAGGTTAACAAAATTATTAAACTCAATCGACAATAAATGATTTAAAGAACGTTTGTTAACGTTAAAATAACTCTTGATAAAACATTTAAAAAGTGAACAATAAAATAATATGTTGAAACAGTGTTATTGAATGGAACATCTGAATCATTATTTGACTCTACAAAAGGTAATTGTATAGTTGCAAGTATTCATGTAGCTCGACAACCTTAGTTTCTTATCCATAGTAAACGTAAACATTTAAATAGTTATAGTAGTAGACTCTTCCTAAATTACAAAACATAAATAACATTGAAATTTTCCATTAACTTTCGTTAATTGTTCAGCCAGTTGACAATTCTCAATCATTTGTGAATGATGGTTGTTTGACTTATGTTTAATAAATAACAACTTTAATTAGGTGTGGTTATGTCACACTAAGTATTCATACATAATAATTGATTGATTGTTTGAAAAATTCTTAACAATAGAATATTCAAAATAAGTTGAGGATTGCCTTGAATACTGTTGAATGAATAATATTGATAATACACCTTAACCTATATACTTTATTTACACGCATTATTGGAATGCGGTTTGATTATATCGTTTCTCAAATTCTTAATTAAATATGAAAAATCACTGTACTCCCTTTATATTTTAAATTAAATTCTGGAATTGGTCTGGCTTATACACTGAGCAATCCTTATTACGCACTGTTACACTTAAAACACCTTCTATACTACAGTATTTATGTTAGCACAAATTGAGGTTAGGTTGCCTTGTTTACAACGGTGACGCGCAGAAATCTTATGCACAGCTGTTTCTTTACGCTGACGATTAGCCGTCTGCCTTCCTCTGAAGTTGATTATAAAGTGTCGGGAACACGCATCTCATTCTGCCGTTCCGTCTTGTGATCGTTGAAAATTTTGCTAATTTCTTGGATCTGATTGGTTGACGATCTTTTTTAATTTGATGCACATACCCCCTTCGTGCATTATTTTAATTGTTGTTTTTAGCGTGGGGTGTTTGGTTTGGAGATTATAAACATTTGCTCGATTTGATACAAATATCTTATACTTTTAATAACTTTTTTATTACAGCATAGATCTGAAATCTAAGCATATCACTGTATTGGTAACACTCGGCTCTTTATTTTGAGTCCACTCATGGCGTGCTTTGGTCCATTATAAAGGGAGTTAATGTTTGAGATTATCACATTTCACTATTCACTATTAATTGTATTTATTCTTAGATTAAAACTATTCAATGGCACTCATACCTACTTGTGGGCATGCCTTCCAAATCCTCTCACATTTCTTACTTACTTGTTACTTAAATCTACTGACAAAACATATTGCTTATGTTAACATTGCCTTAGCCTATGTGTCTGTTACTTATATTTACATATTATTTTTAATCAAAGGTATTTGGGTACCTTCTGTATGACCCCAGTTGTAAACAATAAGTGGTTCCAACTACTGTGAGTCTTTGTTAGTGGGAATATCTTGTTATTCCTTGGTATTTCTGTTATTACTGTGAGCTCTATATTGTACTATGAGGTGCACATTTATTTTCATTCTTATTTGGCATTCTATTGTCCTTTCATATTATCATTTAGTTAGAATAGTTTAACAATAGTAGTATCTTGATAATGAGTCTAGTGTTTTTAATACATTAGCCTGTCCTTAGTGTATAGCATTGGATAACAGTAATTACACCTGGTGTCACATGACAGGTGTCATTAATTATTCTTATTATACATTATTTCCTTGCTTATAATACTCTTATACTATTACAATAGTGGTATTATATCTTACTTGTGGTATGGGTATTAGTCTGTTACTTTTATTTGGCATTACCATGTGGTTTTGTTTAGGTTTCATATAGTGAATCTCATTTTGGCTGGTTTTGGCTCACTTCATTTACTTAAATTCTTATATAAAACTCATTTTTGGTATCTTATATTGGTATGTGTAGAAAGCTTATTATTTCTACTTGGTTCAAGGTACAAAACATTTTAGTTTAGGTAGGTTTTCCCTACTAATAAATATGAACTTAGGTGAACAGTACCTGTATCTTAGGTTATGTGGTTTCCTTATTTGTAGCAACAATGCATGTGTTAAGTTGATACAAATTTACATTTTTTTAACCTTATTTTTTCAAGTCTAGTTTTATTAATGATAACTGGTAATTTATTAGTCATTTCGTTTTCTTATCTTACATGATTGTTTGATTATTTGACTAACATTTGTTATTATTATGAGACAATTTGAATACTCCTTTACATTACATTTATGCTGTGCATAACATGTCATTATGCTTGTATTTACAGCTTCTTTTGAATTAACAGTATTGTTACTTCCATTCTTTTTATAATATAGGATGTTCTACTCATTTACAATATCATCAGTTGCATATTGGTCATCTCATTTAGTCAGTTGTTGTCTATCTCTTCAATCTGAAAGTTCTCCAGTTATTGTTCATACGGGTAAGATGTTAGTCTATGGTTGACTGGCTCTTGGAATCTATATTTTATGCCATGGTTGTGAGGTGTCTTTCTCGTAGTATGTTTCTTCCTTGTTTTCATTTGTTCCTTACTGACCGAAAACTATTGGGTTGTTGGTTCCTGTGTTACAATCATTGTTTGTTGCATCTTCTTTCTTCTTATAATGTTATTACATTTTTAGTTACCATTAGTTTTTATTAACTCTTGTGTTGTGAGTTTATTCTTGGTGATGAGTTGCTCATGTAGTTTCATTCTTGGCATTTTAGATTAAACACTTGGTGTGCCTCTTTGACTCAATTATTATTCTGACATGTGCTAATATTTTGGGTTACTGAAATATTGGGCTCATATGTTTCGTTACAATATGAACACTTAAAGTAACATGATACATTTGTAAACTTCCTTAACATCATTCTATATACCCTTCTCTCGTTTACTCGTATCCCAAAATTCAAAATTATTGCCCTGATTCCCATCAGAATTTAAATAACCACCTCCCACTACATCATTACAAATATCTCTCATCACCCAAATTACATCTAAAAATATTTAAATTCATTATTAAAATTCTCTTAAACACATTTAAATCAACTACATAATAACAAATTATTTACTTATATCTTTCTCAAACTTTGTTGACCATCTCCATCAAAACATCTCAAATCAACACAAAAGCATTTAAGTACATTATAAAATCAACTACATATTCTACATCATTGACATAATTCAATCTAATATTCAATAACTCATTATTAACAGTTTAGTAACCTCCTTCTACATCAAAATCTAATATCCCCCCTATATCCCAGTTACAATTAGGTAAATAGGCTCACGGGTAAACCGTGCAAAGCATTTACCTGGTTGCATAAACACTCTATTGTTTATCCCCCTGGCTTGTAATGGCCAGCTCCTTTTTCACACACACTATTGTTTACTGATGGTGGACTGTAGTGCCCATTTGCATCCACAAGAACTGCAATTTTAATTAGGGTGTAGACGCTGCCTACCCCGTTCTTGCTTCAGCGTTATATAAAAAATTCGGCATTACTGATGTCTGAGGACATCAGTAATCCTACTATAATGATTCATACGCCCTTAATACAGCACTATCACCACCTTCGATGATAGCCGCTGTTCCATAGTTAGGTGGATTCCCCAGATAAAACCCTCTGTTAATTTCTAAGTTATACCAATTTCACAGGCAACCAGCTATGGTCAGTTTACAATAATTCTGCCCACAGCTGATTGTCATCCAAAACCACTTTCTGGGCTGGTAATGCTGGGACCGCCCGAAAATGGGGAATCTATAAAAAAAAAAAATTATACATGTTTAAGATTCCTATACTAACATAATACATAATACACTCATAATTAACATTGTGATTATTACATTAAAATAAACAATTCACATTTAATTTTGATCAAAAATTACACACCTTACATCTTTAAATTTGCATATAAAATTATAAACATTACATTTTAATTTCAATTGAACTTTTATTAATTAGCCATCAATTATTTATCATTTACTATACCATTAACTTTTCCAAAAAATTTTTTACTTTTTGTTATCAACCTTCATTTTACATAACATTTCATTTATTATTACATTTTAACTATGATTTTATGTTTAACATTTTCATCATTAATTAGTTTGGGTGATTCTCCGTTATTCACAATGATTTGATTTATTGAATAGGCATTTATATATATAACCTTACTCACCTTCTTCCTTCTAACAACCACTAACAGATTTGCATAGGGTGACACCAATCTCTCAATAATAACCCCCTTCAACACTAATTCCACTTAAATCATTCCCCTCTTATAATAAAATATCTAATACCCTCTTTGTAACTAGGATGTGTGTTCCCGAACCTGGCAATTCCATTCATAACCTTTTGCCCTCCACCAAATATCAGCAAACACTCTTCGACTCTTCACAATTACCTGCCCAACGACGCACGTTGATCACTCTTTACCACCTCACAACATCTACAAAATATCACCATCAACTATTTACTCTCTAATTACATTACCCTTTCTTTCTACATATAATCACTCCCTCTACTGTGTCCCTACTATTACCCTGTTTCTGTATTACTTTTTATTCCAAATTCTTATTTTATCTAACACCCATTAAAATTAACTTTGATTGACTCAAATGCCTTATTGAATTAATTATCACCCAAACTCTATCTCTTACTACATTTAAATCAGTTAATTCATCTGCAATTTATTTTAATTCAATCAGTTATTTAAAACACAAGTTATTTTAATGACTTTATTCCAAAACAATTACAATTCATTTATTACAAACTCTCATTATTTATTTAGTCTGCTAAAACATTATTATTATTATTAAATCAATTTCTGCTACATATACACATTGTTTACATAAAATGCATTTTACAACACAAACACAATTAATTTCACTATAAATTTATTTACAATTTTTTGTCATTATTTTTCTGTTTACCACACCTCATTTCATAAGTTAGCAAGGTCATCACCATAAACTAAAATATTTAAAATGTCCATTCACTGATTTCTTATTTAACCCCCATCATCATATAATAATCTGATCTGTTGACTATACCATTCATTTACAGTTGAATACATATGGCTATTATAATTATAACAATCATCATTATTACTTTGTTCCATTGTATCAATACTACTGATAATACAAATATTATTGCATACCATCAATTCGAAATTCCTGTCGACATCGTGTATGGTAATTTCTCCTTTAGTATTTTCTGTTACATTAAGGTAAGTTATCTTATCATCAACTACTACTGCTACATCAGTTTCAATACAAGGTAAGTACTCGCTATAATTATCAACTCTCTCTATTCACTCTCTCTCTTAATTCTGTATAACTTCTCCCAACCTCAAACAACTCTATCTTCCTATCACCATACCTGTCTCTCTTTCTCAAAATATCCCTTATCATAATACCAAGTCACATTCTCTCTCTCAATATATGGAGGGGACACTAAATCATAAAAACACCTCCTGATCTTACCAGGAACACCACCAAAATTCAAAGGACAATTATTTGTAGATCTTTCATCTACCAAATATACTCGTGAAGACCCTTCTTCACCCCCAACAACACCACAGGAAAAAATTACCCCCTGCAACCCCTCTACCTCTATACACTCTCTCCACTTTCTCTCTGACTCATCAACACACACTAACATTCCATTACTACTTTCTACCTCCTCTACAATTTCATCACCACTATTTTAAATTATATCATCGTAATTCTCACCCCTACTTACCTCATTATATGTCACCTGATCGTCTTTATTTTCATCAAATTTATCGGACTTTTCACTATTCTCTACCCCCACTGTACTCTCAGAGTTATCGTCACTATTAAACATTTTATTCTCTAATGCTACCACTTCCATTATTTTATCATTACTACTATTTGTCATAACTGTAACATTGCCACTTACCTTCTTATTCATTATCTGATTCAATTTACTTTCTAACTGTTTATTCATCTCGTTAATTTTTTCCTTGTATTTGTATTTTATCGATTCTACTATCTGCTCTTTCATACTATCATAACGTGTATTAATTTCCTTCACTTGTTTACTGAAATTGATATTTTGTTTTATTTCATCTCTGATCTCATTAAATTTGGCATCATTACTATCAAATCGATTGTTTATTTTATCGACGTCATTTTTGACTTCTTTATTGTGTTCTTTCAATTCATTAAATTGTTTTAATAAAAAGCTCATTACGTCATTATCAAATTTACTACATTTTGTTGAGGTTGGAGTTGATTGAGTACTCGAGTCATCTATAGCTGACTCAGTCAAGATGTATTCTTTGGACTGATTAACTGGGGTTGAATGAACCCCTGGTTCTCCCACACCAGCCGACTCGCTCATTTCAACTACAATCTCGTTATTATCCATTTGTTTAAATTATTTGAATAGTATAATTCTGTCAAAATTACTATTATACACACAATATATATATATATATATTTTAATATTTATACTAAATTTACCTCAAGATGTTTTTTCTATTTGGAACATGTTTCGAGAGTTCGTATTCTCTCATCTTCAGCCTTCGCCATCTTGTTTCTGGTGAAGTATTTGTGTGTTGGCTGCTGGATGTTATTAAGGTTGTTTGTTGGTCTTTGGTCTTTTAAAGTTGTATTATTGTGTGTGGTTGTGGTATATGTTTTTGTATTTTGTGTATTTTCGATGTTGAGTGCTTTGAATATTGTGTCATGTTTTGTATTGATTTGTATTTGTTCTGGTATTAGTTTGTTTTGTGTTTTATGTTTGTATATTTGTAAATTTTCCCAAATGTTCATTATGGTGCCTTTGTGTGGTATATGTTTTATTAGCGATACATTGGTTATGTTTGGGAATTCGTGTCCTGTGTTTATTGCATGTGTGGCTAAATTGGATTTATATATTTCTGGTTTTTTGTATGCGTTTAGGTGTTCAAAATAACGTTTTTTCAGCTGTTTTTTTGTTTGTCCTCTGTAACATTTATTGCAATCTTGGCATTCAATTTTGTATATACCATTAGTTGTTGTATTATCTTTGTTGTGTGAGCTATTTAGAATTTGTAATTTATTTTTATTAGTTTTGTATGCTATTTTTATATCTGTGTTTTTAAATAGTTTTGTTAGTTTTGTCATTTTATTATTTATGTATGTGAATGTGGCCCATTTTTTTGTTGTTGTTATTATTTATGAGTTGTTCATTTTGATTAATTCTTAATTGTTCAGTTTTTATTTTGTATTTGATTTTATTTTCTATTTTGATCATAGTATTTTTATTGTATCCATTTTCATAACCAATTTGGTATATTATATTTCTTTCTTTGTCAGTTTCTTGTTTGTTTAGGGGTATTTTGTACATTCTGTTAAATAATGAATAAAATGCTGCCATTTTATGTTGTGGTGGGTGGTCAGAATGGTTAGGTATAATGATGTTAGTGGAAGTTGGTTTTCTATATATTGCATATTGTATGTGTTTGTTGTATCTTGTGATGGTTATGTCTAAATAGTTGATTTTGTTATGTTTTTCTTTTTCTTCTGTGAATTGTATTTTGGGATGTATGTTATTGATTTGTTTCAGTATGTTCTCTGCATTTGTGTTTTCGTTATTTGATACATATAGTCCATCATCTACATATCTTATCCATATGCCATTTGGGTTATGTGTTTTTATGATATTTTGTATTTTGGTGTCTATGTGTTGTAGGAATATTTCTGCTATTATGCTTGATAATGGTGATCCCATTGCTAAACCTTCTTTCTGTTGATAAATTTTGCTATTAAATTCAAAGTAATTTTGTTTTAGTATTAGTTGGAGACTATTTTTTATTTCGGTTATATATTGTTTGTTTTCATTTTGTTCTTTAAGTTTGTTTATTATTATGTCAATTGTTTCTTCTACTGGGATATTGGTGTACATGTTTGTTATGTCATATGATGTGAAAAATGTATTTTCATTTATATTTATTATTTTTAGTTTGTCTATTAATTCGTATGTATTTTTTATGTTATGATGGTTATTTGTTAGATGGTTACTTTTTAGTTTTTGTGCTATTATTTTTGCTATTTTGTATGTAGGAGCTTTTTTGAAATTGATTAATGGACGTATTGGGTTGTTTAATTTGTGTATTTTTATTAGGCTATTCATTTTAGGTGGTTCTGGATTATTGTTTATATATATGTCTATGTTTTTATTGTAGAAAATGTTTTTAGTTGTTTTTATTAGTTTTATTGTTTGTTTAAGATATTTTTCTGTTGGGTTTTTATCTAGTTGTACGCATTTATTATTGTTGATGAAGTCTTCGGTTTTTTTGATGTAGTCTGCTTTATCAATGATTACTGTTGCTTGACTTTTGTCTGCTTTAGTTATTATTAAATTATTGTTCTTTACTTTATTTTTAATTTCTTTTATTGTTTTATTGTTTTTCTTTTGTTTATCTTTGTTTTTCATTTCGCTAGTGATTATTTTTTTAATTATATGTGTTGCTTCTGTTCTTTTTTCTTCTTGTATATTGTCTTTTATTAGGTTAATGGAAAATTCTGTTTCTACTATTAAATTTTCTAGATTTTTGTTTGCATTTTGGGTTATGTTAGTTTTTGACATATTGTTTAAATATTCTGTTTCTTTTTTGTTAAATTCTGTATTGCTAAGGTTAATGGTTCGAGGGTAAAATGTGTGTTTATTTTTGTTGTTTTGTTCTTGATTTTTGTTTTGTTGTTTTAATGTGTTAAGTTTTTTGTTGATTGTATAAGTCTTTTTGTTTTTTTCAAATCTTATTTTATTTTCTATGTTATTGTATTTATTATTCCAAGTGATTGGATGTAATAAACTTGTTAGCTCTAAGTGTAGTTTGTATATGTCTAGTGTTATGCTATTTTTCTTACTGTATAATTGATTAATTTCGTTTTGTATCCATAGCCTTTGTGCTTGTTTTATAGTTTTTTGTGCAGTCATATTTTTGTTGTTTGTGTTTATGTTGATGTATTTAGGTGTTAATTTATGTTTTTGGCATTGTCTATTGAAGTATATGTTCATGTTTGTGTTCATTAGTTGTTTTTTTCGTGTTTGAAATTTGTTTAATAATTTGGTAATGTGGTTATATGGAATTGTGGTTATGTTGTTTGTGTACATGTTAATGTATATTTATGTGAGAGATGATTTGTTATCCGTTATTTGGCAGTTGATTTCACTTAATTTGATATTCACTTCACTATTTTTTTCACTATACACTTTTGTTTTTGCATTTGTTTTATAACCTCACTTTTCGTTTTTTCACTGTAGGCTTATTTACCTTGTACGGTTATATTATTTCAATCACTTTCTGCTACAGTCCGTTTCTTGATGTATATAATACTTTAATATTTATACTAAATTTACCTCAAGATGTTTTTTTTCTATTTGGAACATGTTTCGAGAGTTCCTGTTCTCTCATCTTCAGCCTTCGCCATCTTGTTTCTGGTGAAGTATTTGTGTGTTGGCTGCTGGATGTTATTAAGGTTGTTTGTTGGTCTTTAATCTTTTAAAGTTGTATTATTGTGTGTGGTTGTGGTATATGTTTGTTATTTTGTGTATTTTCGATGTTGAGTGCTTTGAATATTGTGTCATGTTTTGTATTGATTTGTATTTGTTCTGCTATTAGTTTGTTTTGTGTTTTATGTTTGTATAAAGACCAAAGACCAACAAACAACCTTAATAACATCCAGCAGCCAACACACAAATACTTCACCAGAAACAAGATGGCGAAGGCTGAAGATGAGAGAACAGGAACTCTCTAAACATGTTCCAAATAGAAAAAACATCTTGAGGTAAAGTTAGTATAAATATTAAAGTATTATATACATCAAGAAACGGACTGTAGCAGAAAGTGATTGAAATATATATATATTGCAACTCTACTTATATGCGTTGTTGTTGTGTTGTGTTGTGTATGAGTACCTACCTGCTGTCCGATCTTGCGGTTTCTTCCGACTAGGGCGTGTGGATTTTGGATTTGAATTTCACAAGTTTGTAATCTCAAATTTATGGCAACAACACACAAAATAAGTTACTTTAAAGGGGAAGAGTTTTGTGAGATTGGTAGGCTTTGTAGTACAACAATAAAACAATGCAATATGGGGTAATAAAACGTTGTTTATTACTCCAATAACACACAAGAATAAAAGGGTTATATTATCAATTATCCTTACAGTCTAAACAATGAATCGATCTTGACTAATGTTTTTCAATTGGTTGATAATTGAAAAGAAGTTAAACTCGTTATTTCACAAGTTAAATGCAAGTAAAAATTTAATTAATTAATTTATTTTATTTAATTAAATTGCTTTAAATAAATTAGATTCAATTTCAAATAAAATAAAATATAAAAAATCTGAAGTTAATTGAATAAATTCTAAAATAAATTAGGCGTGACAGTCTAGTTCGCGTCATTTCATTTTCTAGTGATTTGACTCTGTTATACTGCAGTATGAGCTAATAATTAGATTGTTTGTTAAGATTTGTATAGCGCTTTCGTATTATTTCTATTGATTCTTAACTACAGCTTACTAATGACTTAGACTGCTATACAGATTATCACAATTAATGTATTCTTATTTACTAGTCTTTGATTTTTTTGTGGCACCTGAATTGTTTAAATTACAATGCTTTTAATTGAAAATTAAGAAAATTTGATGTTGAAAAATAAATAAGTTGATTTTGCTTTCCTGTTATTGAAGTGGATGGTAGAGTTGCTCCAAATATCCCTTGCTGTCCCGGTCCGATCTGCTAGAGATAGTGATCTGCTTAGAGCGTCCTGGATTCGGTCGTTGAGTTCAGAATTCGGCAACACTCTCCTCTCCTGCTGTTTGTTGAAGATTTTAACGTCTGCGGCTTTCTGCTGGAACTGGTTTATGTCCCTCGTCGATTCGCACATCGCACGTCAGCGTGTGTGTGTGTGCTTCGTTCGAGTGGTAGCTCAGATCGTCAGCTGGTTCACCAATAATTTAGACGGCCTCTCTGTCGTATTCTTGAAGTCTGGTCCTGTAGTCTGGTGGATCTCTTGCGTGCTTATGACCACAGCTTGTAGTACACAATAAGCTTGTTTGTTGTAATGAAGAGTATCTCGACTTGACGCAATAATTACGAGTTGTACAGTTGATCTGTATTTACTGTGTTCGTAATTATGTGTGTTGACCACGTAGAGTCTTCTGATGAATCTTCACAACTATGGTTACGAGACGATCGAAGAATTACGTCCATACTTCGCAAATACTGGCAGTAGAGTGATGGTTCAGCCCCAAAACACCGCGCTGGTCGGGATTTCGTCAAATGATTTGATTGGCTGACACTCTCCCTACTACACAAAATTTGAATTCCCTTGGTCCGTGAGAATGAAGTTAGTTTCCCACAGACGGAGAATTAATATTATTACTAATATTATTAACCGGCGGAACTAAATTGTCGGTCCGGATTTCCTGTGATAGTTTTATTTTGCAATATCTTGGTTGCAAACCAAGTTGTGCTAAATCTAAAATATACAATCTGTTGGAAATTATTATCTTTATAACATATTAAAAGCTCATTAGTGTAGCTCTATTTTTACAGAAGTTGTTCACATTAATTAATTAACTCTTTTATTTGTTAATTATATTGCGTAAAATTTACACACGTCATTATTAATATTTCGGCAAACATTTTGGCTATCTTGGATTTCGCCTTAATTTATTAGTTTCCGAGATATTAATAATTAAGAGTTGGGGTGTGGCTATTCATTCTACAGCGAGCTGATTACGTAACGGCCACGTGTGCGTCGTTTTACAAAGCATTATTTTCATCGCTACTACATACAAATGGAGTTTTGACTATTACAATTTATTTCAACATGATTCTAGTATACAGTTGACATATAACTCCAAATAATTGATATTTGGTGCTGTTATATACTCCCCTGCTCATTTAAAAAAAAAAAAGAGTGTATTAATTAGTTATTTTTTTTTTAATTATTATAAACGTACTTTGTAATCATTCTACTTATTACTATACATGTTGTATTACTTATTTAAAAGACACATACATGTGTGTTAATGTTCTTCCATTATATACAACTTAACTCTAAATACACTCTATTAATAATATTATAAATGAAATTATTGTGCAGTCAAATGTTTTCAGAACGGGTAGTATCTAATCGCTGGCTTTTAAGAAGGTTTGTTTCTCAACAGTGGCACGCGCGCGAAGGAATGTGCTGACATTTGTTTACAGTCGTTATCGCACCGCGTGGCGCTAATTGCTTGACCTGCATTCAAACCGTCGGCCGGTAGTTATCATGTGACGTAACTATTTCCTGCCCGTGTGTTCGCTTCGCCCTACACGCTCGTTAGTTCCCGCGTTAGAAAAGCATTATTATTTCTACACAATCTATCTACAATTATTATTAATAATATAAAACACAGTTAATTTATTTTAATTCTAATTATAATATTATTAAATTATCTTTCAACTCTAGTATATCGTAACCATTTTTATGAGTGGTTCTACAATATTTCGCTAGCCACCGGTCAAATCCATCGGCGTCACCGGATATGTCTTCCACGTCTTCCCAGGCTGATTGTGTGGGAACGTCGTCGTCAAGTTCCTGTTCCACCGGACATACAATTGTTGGAGTCCATTGTTGTATTGTGTTAACTGCAACCCATGGTTCCGTACCTTCCGGTTGGAATACTTTATTGACTGGCGTACAAATTTCTGTAGAAAAATCACTTTTCTTATATCTAGTATTTTTCTTATTTCTACCTATTCTATTTTTATACATTTTAGCATGATTTATGGCGCTTCCCCCCTGGAGGCTCCCGTTTCCAAGTTTTTTGGAAACTTAACGATTTTTTTTTCTTTTCACTAGGGTCCTTACTACTTTGGGTATCGCTGTCTTGCGCTACTGTATCAGCTTTCGCAATTTCGACCGTTTGAATTGCTCTAACCGGGGCCCCATCGTTACCCTTATATTGCCCTTTCGGTCTACCGATATTTGGCTTGCCTTTGTATTCAAAGGTCTTATCTGGGGGTTTTAACGATGTCTGGGGTGGAGTAGAACTTGTACTTGGTCTCTGATCAGGTTGCTGATGATATTGTTCCCACGTATTCTGACCTTCGTTATTTCGGCGAAAATCAGGGTTATAACGCCAACCACCAAAATCATAAACTGTCTCGCTTTGGGATACTAGAATGAGAAGTTCATCGACCGTGCGTATACCTTGAGTAAACACAGCTACTCTTATATTGTGATTAAAATGATAAGCTAGTTTTGTGACTATATCAATCTCTGAAAATGCTGGGGTTAAATGCTTCGCGCGCTCGACCTGCTGGATGATATAATTTTCTGCGGTAATACCAATTTTCCTTTCAAATCGCCCATATTCTAGTTCATTGCGTAAAAGTCTTTGAGTATGCGAATTCCAGTACTGGCTTTCAAATTTTTGTTTGAACTCCGCGTATGTGGACACTCTATCGCGTACAATGTTATACCACTTACGTGCCGAATCACGCATCGCGTTTACTACCCACTGTATTTTATCTTGATCTTCGAGTCTCGACCCTACCCTTGCCATTTCACTTTCACAGGCTAACAAAAATTCAATAGGGTTTTCGTTATTTTCCCCTGTAAAATACACACGATTTTTCTCATCGACAGGGCCTTGTACTAAAATATTAGGAGCGGATCTCCTGCGTACCTCCTGTCGTACTTTCAAAATTTCGTCGTTCAATGCTTATAAGACACTCTCTTTATTAGAGTCTATGTTAGATCGTGTCTCTACAATTGAAGCGTCTAGTCTATTTACTTGACGTTGCGTTTCTGTCGCATCAGCTTGAATCTTTATCTCGAGCGAGTCGACTTTTTTCGCGACGTCTGCTGTTTGTTTCTTGCACCTGCTAATGTGTTCTTTGAACCGGCCCTCCATACGTGTGACTTGTTCGATTAACGATTTTTGCATTGTGGTCTCAAAAACCTTAAACCGTTCATTTATTTTCGTATCAACCGTATGTACTTTTTCACCGATTTCAGCGACTTTAGCGGTTAACTCTTTATTACTTTCTTTAATTTCTTTATTGCTTTCCGCGATTTCGGTGACTCTAGTGTCTAAATTTTTCGCACTTTCCGCGATTTCGGTGACTTTAACAGTTAATTGTTTATTCGTTTGTTTAATTTCCGCGTTTATGTCGGCGTTGCTGTGGTCTAATGCCTCGGTTAGACTGACTCTTTGCGCCTCGATTTTGGACGTTAACTCTGCGATATTGAGCTCAGCTTTGGCTGCACTCTGTTCAAATTTCGCGTTCATATTTTCCGTTAAATCGCGTTTCATTTCCGCGTTAGCTTGTTTCATTTCCGCGTTCATTTGCTGTATTTGTTTAAGTATTTTATCCATATCCATTTTAAATACACAACAATTTCAAATATAGAACAATTTCAAATACACCAATAATTTCACTGCTGTACCACTACCAATCACAAAACTCTTTGGGGATTGTTCAGTTGGATGCCAGCTGTTTTAAGAGTTAAAACAGCAAACTTTGTTTTAAACGTAAATTTAAATTTAACTTGAATTTAATTTCTGGCCCCACGTGCAGGGCGACATATGTAACTTTGCTTATGTCGTTCTGAACGTGAATTTAATTTAATGTAAGTTTGCCGCGCCCCACGTTGGCCGACATATGCAACTCTACTTATATGCGTTGTTGTTGTGTTGTGTTGTGTATGAGTACCTACCTGCTGTCCGATCTTGCGGTTTCTTCCGACTAGGGCGTGTGGATTTTGGATTTGAATTTCGCAAGTTTGTAATCTCAAATTTATGGCAACAACACACAAAATAAGTTACTTTAAAGGGGAAGAGTTTTGTGAGATTGGTAGGCTTTGTAGTACAACAATAAAACAATGCAATATGGGGTAATAAAACGTTGTTTATTACTCCAATAACACACAAGAATAAAAGGGTTATATTATCAATTATCCTTACAGTCTAAACAATGAATCGATCTTGACTAATGTTTTTCAATTGGTTGATAATTGAAAAGAAGTTAAACTCGTTATTTCACAAGTTAAATGCAAGTAAAAATTTAATTAATTAATTTATTTAATTTAATTAAATTGCTTTAAATAAATTAGATTCAATTTCAAATAAAATAAAATATAAAAACTCTGAAGTTAATTGAATAAGTTCTAAAATAAATTAGGCGTGACAGTCTAGTTCACGTCATTTCATTTTCTAGTGATTTGACTCTGTTATACTGCAGTATGAGCTAATAATTAGATTGTTTGTTAAGATTTGTATAGCGCTTTCGTATTATTTCTATTGATTCTTAATTAAAGCTTACTAGTTATTTCTACTGCTATACAGATTATCACAATGAATTATTCTTATTTACTCGAGTCTTTTGATTTTTGTGGCACCTGAATTGTTTAAATTACAATGCTTTTAATTGAAAAATAAAGAAAATTTGATGTTGAAAAATAAATAAGTTGATTTTGCTTTCCTGTTATTGAATTGGATGGTAGAGTTGCTCCAAATATCCCTCGCTGTCCCGGTCCGATCTGCTAGAGATAGTGATCTGCTTAGAGCGTCCTGGATTCGGTCGTTGAGTTCAGAATTCGGCAACACTCTCCTCTCCTGCTGTTTGTTGAAGATTTTAACGTCTGCGGCTTTCTGCTGAAACTGGTTTATGTCCCTCGTCGATTCGCACGTCGCACATCAGCGTGTGTGTGTGTGTGTGTGTGTGCTTCGTTCGAGTGGTAGCTCAGATCGTCAGCTGGTTCACCAATAATTTAGACGGCCTCTCTGTCGTATTCTTGAAGTCTGGTCCTGTGGTCTGGTGGATCTCTTGCGTGCTTATGACCACAGCTTGTAGTACACAATAAGCTTGTTTGTTGTAATGAAGAGTATCTCGACTTGACGCAATAATTACGAGTTGTACAGTTGATCTGTATTTACTATGTTCGTAATTATGTGTGTTGAGCACGTAGAGTCTTCTGATGAATCTTCACAACTATGGTTACGAGACGATCGAAGAATTACGTCCGTACTTCGCAAATACTGGCAGTAGAATGATGGTTCAGCCCCAAAACACCGCGCTGGTCGGGATTTCGTCAAATGATTTGATTGGCTGACACACTCTCCCTACTACACAAAGTTTGAATTCCCTTGGTTCGTGAGAATGAAGTTAGTTTCCCACAGACGGAGAATTAATATTATTACTAATATTATTAACCTGCGGAACTAAATTGTCGGTCCGGATTTCCTGTGATAGTTTTATTTTGCAATGTCTTGGTTGCAAACCAAGTTGTGCTAAATCTAAAATATACAATCTGTTGGAAATTATTATCTTTATAACATATTAAAAGCTCATTAATGTAGCTCTATTTTTACAGAAGTTATTCACATTAATTAATTAACTCTTTTATTTGTTAATTATATTGCGTAAAATTTACACACGTCATTATTAATATTTCGGCAAACATTTTGGCTATCTTGGATTTCGCCTTAATTTATTAGTTTCTGAGATATTAATAATTAAGAGTTGGGGTGTGGCTATTCATTCTACAGCGAGCTGATTATGTAACGGCCACGTGTGCATCATTTTACAAAGCATTATTTTCATCGCTACTACATACAAATGGAGTTTTGACTATTACAATTTATTTCAACATGATTCTAGTATACAGTTGACATATAACTCCAAATAATTGATATTTGGTGCTGTTATAATGTATATATATATATATATATATATATTGTATCGATAAAATAGAGAATTTAGGGTTACTTCTATTGAAACGTAATGTATGTAGCCTCACTTCGGGTTCGTCTATTTGTAATCGGATTTTTCGTTATATACAATGTTATTGTGAATCGGTTACTTGTATATAGGTCGTGTGCACTTGAATTACACCACCCGTTGGAAGTGTCAACTTGTAATATAGGTAAATAATGTAGCGACTAACTCGCACTGGAGTCGTCGATGTGTAATTATAAATGTGTTATGTTGGACGGCTAATGGTTTTGTATATTGCCGCTTACTCCCACTATGCTCCACGTTTCCGTGACGTCACTCAACGATGCCAACTGTCGGGTTCGCTGCAATCTGTTAATTCTATTTACTAAATGTAGCAGCAATAATAACGACACACAAATACTATCAAACATATATCCTTGTGGAATCCTTTATTCGGAAAAACACTGGTTAACTGTTTTAATAAATTTTAAACAGGATAATCACAATTGTATCGTAAACTATAAGTCTTCTTTTACCAGTTGGCAGCAGTAGCCGTTCAGTATTTCTACGAGACCAAAACAATGCTTTTTGTTAATGTTTTTTCAATAAAATATTAATTATCTCAGGGCGTATATGGTTCGGGGATAATAATTATACAAAATATTACACTATTAATCAAAATACAAGTTTACAATTACAGGATATTACAACGTTAGAGTGATACGTGCACACAGAAATTGTATATGGTTACCAATTTTAAAAAGGTTATGTCCAGTTCAGGCTTTGATAGTTATTATGTGAATTAACAGTTCTTGTTGTGTTTAAAAAGGTGTTAATCTTATATGGTGTTATTAGTGGTTGTTTCTAGTGTTCGTGTTATATGGTGTCTGTAGTTTAGTTGATTATTGCTTAACAGTAGAGTATACAAATGTGTGTGTTGTAGTACGATATAATGAGATGTCAGAATCACCAAATCCTCTTCTTGTACTCTTCTTGGTTGAAGATAGGGCCCATGTACACGTCAGATCTTCCTTCTCGTCCCTCGTCCACTTCAAATCTTCTTCCTGGTTGTTATTTCTTCTAATCCATATAATGGGTAGTCCTCTGTTATTGCAAAAAGTTCGTGTAGTGTACTTCTAACAGTATTTATCTAGTTATATTGTTTTTTCACGTTTTATAACATATAATGTAAGACGATTTAAGAACGCGTCTATCTGCTAAGATCGTTGTCAAAGAAGTCTCATTTTATTTATCCGAAATTTCTGGTTGCTAAGGGTAAACTTGGAATCTGGTTGGTTAATTCGGATCTACATTGTCACATACTTTCGTTACTTCAAAGTCTAAAATTTGTTCAAATCTTTAAATTAACATAACTTTTCTATACTGAATGGGAATTTAAAACCATTATCAGCATTATTTTGATCTTCACATTTGATATATTTAGACACCAAACATGCCTATTTTTACTTAAAAACTATGGATGTTACAATTTTATTATTTGGAATTTTCTTAAATAACTTGATATGTGTTATTTTGTTTCTGTATTCCTTGTATACGTTATTACCTATAAATACATCTACCTTTTCACATTTGCTTTACAAAATTTCTAATATAATTGTTCAAAATTTACTAAAGTTGGTTTCACCTGGCCTCTGTAATGGTATTACTTTCATCACCATGTTTTAAAATCTTTAACAATTAAATTAACTTTTAACACTCATCAAAATGGTTTAACATATAACGTTATTTTAACAACACAAAAAATATATTACTCCAATAGTTAAATTCATGCCCACATGGCTATGATTATACCAAATCCTTGCACAAATAATTGTTTTCTACTCAGACTGTATAAGTGTTTGACACTTAACAAAACATCTTTATATAGTCCATTCTGCTTTGTCAATTAATCAATTTACCATGGTTTAATATCAGTTCTATTGTTATATTTGTTAACACAACATAAAAAAAAATGGAGTTAATATCATAAAATTGGCATTCCTTTAAACTAACTGTATCATCTGTTACGTACAAAAAACACAACACAAATACTATGATATAACACTGTGCCTAAAACATGAAACATGCACATTTTACAAAACAAATTCTATACTAATTGGTTAGTCCCTTGTCAGCTAATTTACTCATTATTCTGACACTGTCTATGTCATATTTACTATTTATATGGGTTTCAACATCCGTATACTTACTGATGTCTGTCTTACAAAAATTACAATAAAGTGAACACTGTTGCTCTACCTCACCACACAGTTCTAATAATCTTGTTACATTTACTGTTTATCTGTGTTTTACTCTTGTTATAAATGTTATTGTGACCATGTTATAATTTGTTGTTTACTGGACAACCCTATGAACTCTATATGTGACACTTATTTGTATGGTTCATGTATCTATTATCAGGTGTATTTACATTTCTGTTACATCAATTAACTTAATTATTTACTAATATTTCTTTTACATAACATTACATGTTTGGGCCTATTATCCCTCACTTTGTATTTTGATTATCTGGATATAATGATACATTAATTGAAACCATTTGTTTCTTTATAGTCCTGGTTCATAAGCTGTTTGTCTTTACAATTCTTTGTTTGGTCAATACTGAAAATTCATGTCATAGTTGGGGGTTTGAAGATATCTGCATCACTTAGCCTAAATCATTAATTTGGGTACGGTCAGTTGTCTTACTAGTCAGTCTAAAATTGTTAGTCGTTCCTCTTCACTATCATTTTGGAAGATATTGTTCTCCTTGTCAGCTTCTTAACCAAAGTCTTCATTAAATCAGGTACGATATTATGTTGTTCCAAATGTAACGTTACATATTACCCTGCCACCAAATTTGATCATTTTAATAAAATATTGTTTTTGTTGAAATTATCAATTATCTTATCTTTCACATTGTCATTTGTTATTCTTATTATAATCTGGTATACTTGTCTTTAATTATAAGTGTTCTATCCCTGGAACATGTTACTTCCCTAACAAATTAATCACCATATATTCTGGAATCAGTCGGGGGGCTCTCTTGACCTAATACCCCGCTGTCCTTAAAATACATAATACATAAATAAAATCGATTGCTGGAGCTATCTCGTCAGTCAATCACATTTAATAATCAGTAGTCTATTCACGACTAAAATAAATAAAATAATATAATATATTCTTGGGATTGTTCACTCAGTCTAACTTCTCAGATCTAAATATTTCTTTCCATTGATTCTTTCAGATGTTTATTTTCTTGTGGCGATATTAATAACATTTTTTATTTTCTATTGGTACTATCTTCCTTCCTTCTTTATCAGTACTGCTTAATCTTCATTTTTCATCCACTATCTTCATTTAAATTAAAACATAACAAGTATTTGCATCTTTAGTTGTTGTGGATTCTCTCACAATCATGATAGGTTATTTGCAATAAATTCGTTTCTAGTCTTGTCTCATTTTCATCGTTGATTGTCTACATTTGTCCTTTCTTATTCATTTTATATCACTATAGTTTCTTCTAATTTATGGATGTTGTATCTTTCTTTTATATTCCAATAATAAGTTCATAACTGTGTTTAATAAGAGGTGCTTATTTTGTTTAGAATTTGGAAATTTATTCCCAGTTGTTTATCTGCTTGATTCATAATTACATTATTAAACTGTACTGTAATTGGTCCTTACTATTTATCTAAATTCTGAGATATTCAACCTTGTTTATTGGGCTTCATTTAAAATTATATTCTGAATTATCAAAGTTGGTAAGATGAGCTTACTATATTTTTTTTTTCAATTTCGTGGTATTGTAATAATAAATTCTTCAGTTCCATATTAATTCTCATAAATAATTAGTTGTAAGTTGTTCTTACTATTTCTTTAGAATTTTGTTGGTTTTATAATAATAAATTCTTCAATTCCCAATTAATTCTCATAAATAATTAGTTGTAAGTTGTTCTTACTCTTTGTTTGGAATTTTGTTGGTTTTATAATAATAAATTCTTCAATTCCAAATTAATTCTCATAAATAATTAGTTGTAAGTTGCTCTTACTCTATTTTTAGAATTTTGTCGGTTTTATAATAATAAATTCTTCAATTCCAAATTAATTCTCATAAATAATTAGTTGTAAGTTGTTCTTACTATTTCTTTAGAATTTTGTTGGTTTTATAATAATAAATTCTTCACTTCCAAATTAATTCTCATAAATAATTAGTTGTAAGTTGCTCTTACTCTATGTTTAGAATTTTGGTGGTTTTATAATAATAAATTCTTCACTTCCAAATTAATTCTCATAAATAATTAGTTGTAAGTTGCTCTTACTCTATTTCTTTAGAATTTTGTCGGTATATTCAACTTTGTTTATTAGGTTCATAATACATTTTTAAGGAAACTTGGTTGTATGTTCCCTTAATCTTTTTTGTTTCCACATCACTAATGACATAAGTATTATTGTTATTGTTTTTTATAACAACATATGGTCCATTATACAGTAATAATAGCTTTTTTGCTATTCCTTCCTTAGAACTTGGCAATTCGCGGTTTTTCAGCAATACCTTGTCTCCAATCTTGTACTGGATCACTTTCTGCTGAATTGTTTTGTATTTTTTCCTTCTTTTCTCCACTTGTTCGTTCAGTTTGCTGTGGAATCTCATGTTGTCGAACTGGTAAGCTGGGTTGTTTGGGAAATTGATTATTTCACTAATTTCTCGGGGTGGTAATCTTTCATGCATTATGGTATATGGAGTATCTTGTATTGCTTCATGGTAAGCTAAGTTGATAAAGCTCTCAGTTTGTGTAATGTAGTCACTCCACTTCTGGTGTTTATCAAAACAATATGTCCTGAGTATACGGCCGACCTCCCTCAGTACTCTTTCCGCCGGGTTGCTATTTGGGTGATAGACAGATGTTTTATATGTCTTGACACCTAAGTCTAACAAAGTCTCCTTCCAAACCCTTCCTCGAAACTGAGTTCCGTGATCGGTAATAATTGATCGTGGAGCTCCTAACTCTGGTATGTATTGTTGGATCACTATTTGCAAAATCTTTTTTGTAGTTGCCCGATTAATGGGGTTAAGTTTTGTAAACTTGGAGTAATGGTTGAACATGATTATAATGAATTTATACTGTTTTCTCCCTCCACTATGAGGTAACGGACCACACACATCTAAAAATACTCTCTCTAATTTACCAGTTGATGTAATAGGTTGCATAATTCCTTCTGTTTTTTCGTTATTGCATTTTGCTAATTGACAGATGTGACACTGCCGGATACATTCTCTAACTCTTCTGTTGATATTCTTAATGTAAGTGTGTTCCTCAAGTGCCTTCATTACTTTTAATGCACCCATATGCCCATATCGGCTATGGTAGTCCAATATTAATTCTGTTTCTAACGCTTTAGGTATCACCACCTTCCATGAGCCTTGGTTATTATTTGGTTTGTAAAATAATATGTCTTCATGTAGACAGTAATATGCAGTGATTTTTTCATCCTGTTGGATCAGTCTTTGTCTAAAATTGTTGATTTTGGTATCCTCGGTTTGTCGTTGTGCAATGGATTTCATGATGTTTTCCAAATCTGACTTGTTTTTTATTATAGTGTATACCTTGATGACTGTTTCTTTTTCCCCTTCAAAAGTTTGTTGTTCTATGTTAATCCGGGACAATATATCTGCAGCAATATTCTGTTTTCCTGGAACATACTCCCAATTTATATGGTACTCCTGTAGTGCGAGTATCCACCTTGTCAATCTCCCATGGTTGATCTTGCAATTTTTTAGGAAAGATATTGACTTATGATCGCTCCTCACAGTTATCGGGTATCCAAGAATGTAGGTTCTGAATTTCCCACAAGCGAATACAACGCTTAACAACTCTTTTTCTGTTACACTATAATTGCGTTCACATCCATTAAGTATTCTGCTTGCAAAACTCACCACCTGATGTTCTCCCTCACTATCTTCTTGATATAATACAGATCCTAAACTTATATCACTGGCATCACAGTTCATGAAGAAAGGTTGATTGAAATTAGGATGTTTTAATACAACTGAACTTAGGAAATTATGCTTGATCATTTGGAGTAAATTGTCTTGTTCCTGTCCCCAGGACCATTTGTTTTTAGAGGATAATTGTGGAGAAAACTTTGCTGTCATTTCAGAATAATTTCTCTGAAACTTCCTATAATAATTGCGAAGTCCCAGAAATGATTGAAGTTGCTTTTTATTTTTAGGACTTGGGAACTTCTGGATAGCTTCAATTTTTTCATTGGATGGTGTTATTCCTTGTCTTGTTAGGTTAAAACCCAGGAATTGGACTTCACTGGTGATAAGCTTGGATTTTTGAAGTTTTAGGGTAACGTTATTGTCTGATAGTTTTTATAATACTTGTCCTACTCTGTCACAATGGTCTTCCCAATTCACTGAAGTAATCAACAAGTCATCAACATAGACTGTGGTATATGGAATAGTATCTGGACCCAACACCTGGTCCATACATCTTACGAATACAGCTACTGAATTTACCAGTCCAAACGGTAGTCTCTTGAACTGATAGTTCCTTCCTTCGAAAATAAAGGCGACGTACTTTCGACTATCTGGGTGTAGCTCCACCTGCCAATACCCACAAACCGTATCCCAGGTGCTAATAAATTGTATGCCATTGAATTTTTTCAGTATCTCCTCAATCTCTCCGGGAGATGTTCTGTCATTAACTATGATCTTATTAATCTCTCTAGCATCTAAGCAGAGTCGTACTTTGCCATCTTTCTTTGGAACTGCTATTAACGGGCTGGTATATGGGGAACAGCTATATTCAATAATATCTTCTGCTATCATTTTGTCCAGTTCAGTCCTCACTGCTTCTTTTAATGCATAAGCAACGGGATATGATTTTTTATTAAAATTTACAGGCTCCTTGAATTGTAATGTAAATTGATAATCCTTTACCTTGCCAGGTACATCAGAAAAAACATAGCGGTATTTGTTATATATTGAAATTAACTTTTCTATTTGTTGTGTGGTTAGATTGCATTCATTTTGTTCTGACCGAAATTGTCGGATCTCTTCTAATTTTTCCAACCATAAACTATCTTCACACCCAAAGTATTCCCTTCTTACATTCCATGACTCATTTTGATTATTATTGAATTTTCTTATACTATTGCATGAAGGTACATTTTTGTTTTCTACCAATTTTGCTGTCCATTCTATATTATCCACCTTTAATGACACTATGGCTTGTCTCATGTCAATTATTGCTGAGTATTTTCTCAAAATATCACAGCCTATTAGTAGATTAAATGGTAGATTACTAGCTATTAGAAAAATCATAGGTATAGCTACATTTCTGCTGGTCACTGTTAATGATACCTGTTTTCTTATTGACTTGTTTTGCCTTCCAGTGGCTCCGATTAAAATTATATTTTGAATTGGTAAAGTTGGTAAGATGGCCTTACTATATTTTTGAATTTTGGTGTATTCATTGTTGTCGATTAACGACACGTTTGCGCCCGTATCTATCATGCATCTTGTCTCTAGTCCATTCACTTGGGCGATGATATAAACAATCTCATTATTTGAATTATTTTGCGTTATCGTGTCTTCGTTCAGCAGTTCTTCCCTAACATTCTTTAAGAAATGATTGTGCACTATTGTCAACGTATCGTCAGTCGTTTTGTCTCGTCCTAGTAAGTACCCAAATTGCCGGTTCAGTGATGGGACCTGGTGGATTTTCACTGCCGCAGTTCGTTTAAATCAGGGCTGATCTCCTCAGTCCTGTTGTCTGATTGATTGGGTCTGTCTCTGCTCTGTGACTCTTGTACCTCAATGGCGTTATTATTGAACGTCACTGAGTTTCGGTTATTTCTGTTATCGTCGCAGCTTCTACTTCGCCGATGTTCATCGCGGTAGTGCTGGTTACTCTCCTCCTGAAAACTTCTTCCACGGTTTCCATTATAGTTTGCTCGTCCCTGGTACCAACGTCTTCCCACATCCCTATCGTCAACACTTACATAATTCACTTGTCTTCTATATGTTTGATTTTGACTGTTATTATTGCCGTTATTATTGTGTCTGTATCGATTATCATAGTTGTTGTTATAACCCCGGTTGTTCTGGTACTGGTGGTCTCTGTCATTGGCACGCTGGTATCCATTGTTGTTATTATTTGTAGGAGGGCTACGGTAGTAGTGGTTGTTGTTATTGTTGTTATTATTTGCGTTATTTCGTGGATAGTTGTTGGTGTTATTCTGGTTTTGGTAACCGCGCTGATATTGGTTACCGTTGTAGTTATAACTATTGTTTGGTCGTTGTCCATTATTTTCATATGGGGCGTCGCGGCGACCATTATTTCTATTTATCTCATCGTTCCTTCGTCTATACTGGAGGAAGTTCTTCTCCTGTTCCATCTCTGCCAATAATGTTGACATCTCCTCGATGGTTTGTATGCGTCCATTTATTCGGCCTCTTGTAATTTCGCCACCATAGTGGTATGCTAATAGCCGCACTAAACACTCTGTAGGAATTGCAGGCTCTAAATGTCTGGCTATGTTTATTTTGCCGAGAAAATATGCGGTTGGAGTTTGCTTGCCATGCAGGTCATATCTGCCCAATCCTATGTCACTCCTTATCATGTGTTGTGTGGCATCGGACCAATATTTAGATTTGAACTGTTTTTTAAATTCCTGGAAGTTCTGTATACTCGGCCGCATCGCCGTCCACCAGTTGTCATATACTTTTCGGAACATCTCGTCCAACATGCTCCTTATCACAAACCATCTGTCTTCTCCGGTTTTGGCTATCTTTTCTTCGACTCGTTCTAAAAATAGCATGGGGTTTCTTCTATAGTTTTGAAAATCGATCACCTCTCGATTTTCCTCGCATGTTGTATGGGCACCGGTACACTGTCTGTTTTTTAAGGAATTGATTTCATCTCTATGTGCAGTTGTTTGGTCTTGCACTCGATTGAAACTAGTACTTATACCTTCTAACCTCTCTCCCATCACTGCTTGGTTGGCTCTTATATTTTCAACTCGTCCATTCGTTTCTTCCCGGGTGCTCAGTATCTCTTGATTCATCCGCTCACACCTTTCCTTGTTCTCGGATTCTACCCTCTTAATTTCAGTCACCGGTTCTTCCAGCTTCTTGTCCCATTCTTCCTGCAATTGCCGGTTATTAATTTCCATCTTGTTATTCCACTCTTCTTTTAATGACTCTCTGTGTTCATCTAATTTTTTCATGGTCTCTTGGTAATTTCCCTTCAATTCTTCCCTCAATGCTCTATTATTTTCGTCTATTTTCTCTTCCATTTTACTGCTATTCTCTTTCAATTCTCGGCTCAATTCCTCCTTAGATTGTTTATTGTCCGTCTTTAATTCTTCCTTCAATTTTTCTAAGTTCTTATTACTGTTCTCATTTAATTCTTCCTTCAATTTTTCTAAGTTCTTATTACTCTTCTCGATTAATTCTTCCATTTTTTCTTCCGTTCTCTTACTATTCTCCTCCATTTTCTTGCTGAAATCTTCATGACTCTGTTTTAAATATTCCATAAGGCTCTTCATGTCAACGCTCTCTGTAACTTTGTCCGGTTCTTGTCTATCTCCTTGGTCCTCTCTTATTATTACCTCTACTTCCTCGACCGGTGTCGCTTCTTTATCTTCCATATTTAACTCGTCTACCTTCTCGGTTTCGGCCGTTCGTTTTCGCGATACCTCTCGCTTCCTCATCTTGTTTATTTTGGTTTATTGGTCTATTAATAATAATTTAATTTATATTAAATTACATGCCTCACACGTTGGTGCGCCAATTTGTAACAGTTAGTTTCTTTTGTTTTACTTAAAAAATGAAATGTAGCCTCACTTCAGGTTCGTCTATTTGTAATCAGATTTTTCGTTATGTAGAATGTTATTATGAACAGGTTAATTGTATTTATATAGTGTGCACTTGAATTACACCACCCGTTGGAAGTGTCAACTTGCAATATAGGTAAATAATGTAGCGACAAACTCGCACTGGAGTCGTCGATGTGTAATTATAAATGTGTTATGTTGAACGGCTAATGGTTTTGTATATTGCCGCTTACTCCCACTATGCTCCACGTTTCCGTGACGTCACTCAACGATGCCAACTGTCGGGTTCGCTGCAATCTGTTAATTCTATTTACTAAATGTAGCAGCAATAATAACGACACACAAATACTATCAAACATATATCCTTGTGGAATCCTTTATTCGGAAAAACACTGGTTAACTGTTTTAATAAATTTTAAACAGGATAATCACAATTGTATCGTAAGCTATAAGTCTTCTTTTACCAGTTGGCAGCAGTAGCCGTTCAGTATTTCTACGAGACCAAAACAATGCTTTTTGTTAATGTTTTTTCAATAAAATATTAATTATCTCAGGGCGTATATGGTTCGGGGATAATAATTATACAAAATATTACACTATTAATCAAAATACAAGTTTACAATTACAGGATATTACAACGTTAGAGTGATACGTGCACACAGAAATTGTATATGGTTACCAATTTTAAAAAGGTTATGTCCAGTTCAGGCTTTGATAGTTATTATGTGAATTAACAGTTCTTGTTGTGTTTAAAAAGGTGTTAATCTTATATGGTGTTATTAGTGGTTGTTTCTAGTGTTCGTGTTATATGGTGTCTGTAGTTTAGTTGATTATTGCTTAACAGTAGAGTATACAAATGTGTGTGTTGTAGTACGATATAATGAGATGTCAGAATCACCAAATCCTCTTCTTGTACTCTTCTTGGTTGAAGATAGGGCCCATGTACACGTCAGATCTTCCTTCTCGTCCCTCGTCCACTTCAAATCTTCTTCCTGGTTGTTATTTCTTCTAATCCATATAATGGGTAGTCTTCTGTTATTGCAAAAAGTTCGTGTAGTGTACTTCTAACAGTATTTATCTAGTTATATTGTTTTTTCACGTTTTATAACATATAATGTAAGACGATTTAAGAACGCGTCTATCTGCTAAGATCATTGTCAAAGAAGTCTCATTTTATTTATCCGAAATTTCTGGTTGCTAAGGGTAAACTTGGAATCTGGTTGGTTAATTCGGATCTACATTGTCACATACTTTCGTTACTTCAAAGTCTAAAATTTGTTCAAAATCTTTAAATTAACATAACTTTTCTATACTGAATGGGAATTTAAAACCATTATCAGCATTATTTTGATCTTCACATTTGATATATTTAGACACCAAACATGCCTATTTTTACTTAAAAACTATGGATGTTACAATTTTATTATTTGGAATTTTCTTAAATAACTTGATATGTGTTATTTTGTTTCTATATTCCTTGTATACGTTATTACCTATAAATACATCTACCTTTTCACATTTGCTTTACAAAATTTCTAATATAATTGTTCAAAATTTACTAAAGTTGGTTTCACCTGGCCTCTGTAATGGTATTACTTTCATCACCATGTTTTAAAATCTTTAACAATTAAATTAACTTTTAACACTCATCAAAATGGTTTAACATATAACATTATTTTAACAACACAAAAAATATATTACTCCAATAGTTAAATTCATGCCCACATGGCTATGATTATACCAAATCCTTGCACAAATAATTGTTTTCTACTCAGACTGTATAAGTGTTTGACACTTAACAAAACATCTTTATATAGTCCATTCTGCTTTGTCAATTAATCAATTTACCATGGTTTAATATCAGTTCTATTGTTATATTTGTTAACACAACATAAAAAAAAATGGAGTTAATATCATAAAATTGGCATTCCTTTAAACTAACTGTATCATCTGTTACATACAAAAAACACAACACAAATACTATGATATAACACTGTGCCTAAAACATGAAACATGCACATTTTACAAAACAAATTCTATACTAATTGGTTAGTCCCTTGTCAGCTAATTTACTCATTATTCTGACACTGTCTATGTCATATTTACTATTTATATGGGTTTCAACATCCGTATACTTACTGATGTCTGTCTTACAAAAATTACAATAAAGTGAACACTGTTGCTCTACCTCACCACACAGTTCTAATAATCTTGTTACATTTACTGTTTATCTGTGTTTTACTCTTGTTATAAATGTTATTGTGACCATGTTATAATTTGTTGTTTACTGGACAACCCTATGAACTCTATATGTGACACTTATTTGTATGGTTCATGTATCTATTATCAGGTGTATTTACATTTCTGTTACATCAATTAACTTAATTATTTACTAATATTTCTCTTACATAATATTACATGTTTGGGCCTATTATCCCTCACTTTGTATTTTGATTATCTGGATATAATGATACATTAATTGAAACCATTTGTTTCTTTATAGTCCTGGTTCATAAGCTGTTTGTCTTTACAATTCTTTGTTTGGTCAATACTGAAAATTCATGTCATAGTTGGGGGTTTGAAGATATCTGCATCACTTAGCCTAAATCATTAATTTGGGTACGGTCAGTTGTCTTACTAGTCAGTCTAAAATTGTTAGTCGTTCCTCTTCACTATCATTTTGGAAGATATTGTTCTCCTTGTCAGCTTCTTAACCAAAGTCTTCATTAAATCAGGTACGATATTATGTTGTTCCAAATGTAATGTTACAATATATATTATATATATTGTAACGTAGCAGAGTTGAGGTCCCCTACGTTACATAAAAAACTAGGTAAATATGATTTAGAACAATGCACCAAGCCGGTTATAATGAAATACAAGAGGGCCCATATCACCTGAAGAATACATTAGAGGTACATGTTAAGGTTACTAAGTAATTAAAACATCTAAAGTGTACCTAAATCTAAAAAATGTAATAAATAATATGGGATGTAAAACATAAACATTGTGTCTAATGGGAGGAGTTTAATGTGTAGGAATAAATTATAAAATACTATTCAAATTAATATTTAATGTGTTATGAAATGTACTTGGTGTTATGCTGTAACATGATATAGTGTTTACAGAATATTTATCTTATGTTTTGTGGATAGTAAGAGTGGAGTTGTTGCTTTAATGAAGTACTTAGTCTGCGGTACTCCTTTTATTTATGTTAAAATTGTATTTAAATAATTAAGTATAAGTACATGGGTTAAGTATTATATTATGTTAAATGTATTTACTGTAATTGATTAATGAAGATGTTTGAATTAATGTTTGTAAACTCGGCCAGGAAGGCAATAAGTTGCACAAAGTTAGAAAGTAGTTCTTATAGTTATGTTAAGAAATAATGAAGGATTCAATAAAGAACTAAATAAAATCATGAATTAAAACCAGGAAATTAAAATTGATGTAAGTGGCCATAAGCCAATGACTATTTGTACAGTAGGTCATTTAAAGAAAAATTAAGTTAAAAACGAAACAATATTATTAAAGGTGTAAGAAAACCTATAGGCCTAAATTTAATATTTGTAAAAGGGAATTAATACCTTATTTAACAAGTCCAGTCAGATGAAACTATAGTAAATATATACGGTTTAATAAGGTAGATTAGGTGAGAGTTTTATGTAATTTGGTATAATTCCAAGCATGGAGTATTTTATTAAAAAGAGTAGTAATATTTTATAATTCTGGCTCTAGGATATCAAATATTATATCCAATGACAGAAAGTAATGGTTGTTAGGGTAACTAAAATGTAAAAAATCTTGTTGATTTTCAATTATTCGATTGTTATATGCCATTGAGATCAGATCAGTAGACAAATTTAAGAAAAAAAAGAAATAAATTAACATAAAATGAATAAAAATTAACAAATTAAAGTAAAAACCAATTCCTGCAAACTAAACCAATGAATAATCAATGAATTAGATTTCGAGAAATATACCCATATACCTCCAAATGGTAGCGGAATTATTATTTCACTCTTCAAGGTAATTCCATTGGAATTAGTGTTGAACCCGATTTCCCATTTAACCAGGAGACTCATTGATGGAATAAGAAGTCTGAATTAATGGAATTATAGACAAAAAATACTCAAGAACCTTTGTTACTGGAGACGTAAACCTCACTTTCAAGAAAGAAATTATAATACGACACCAATTCCACCGGGACCGACAACCACAAGGATCGTGAAGGAGAACGAAGAATAGAAGAGTTCCTGTTGCCCTCCAGGACATCACCCTTCCAATTTTATTAATAATCTGAACACCTTTTCTGGACTAACGTAACCTCAACTGTAAATCTTCCAGCGTTTGTAAACAGGCACTGCTACCTTGAGAATCGCACAGTACGGTAACACCAGCTTATATTTAATTTTAATACATTAAGCACTAATAACATTTTGTAATACTTAGTAACCTTAATTTTGCATTACCTGGCCTTACTAATCGTTAAAAGAATCACACGGACCCTGGGATAAGAGATAATTAACATTATATTTAATTTGTATTAAAAAGGAATAGTCAACTAACCAATTGATTCAACATTGTACAATCGATATAACTATCTTATAACCGTGAAGAGCACTGTTGGAAGTTAAAATAAAAAAGTAATACAAATAAAGAATCCTTCTTTGTATGTAATGATATTTTATATTATTGTAGAATAGGTATTGTATTTTGGTGGTGGATTAATTTATAAGTGAAAAAACGTGATTAAAAATCTGGTGAACAAGCTAACCTATAAGAGTAAGTCAATTACGAATAACAGCGCTTATAGTCGACAGCTGGTAGAACGTGAGATTGCCGAACTAGCGTGTTTCCTTCACAACTTTTGAATTGATTTAAATAATACGGCCTGACTAGGGTTGGAGAGAATTCTCAATTTATTAACTAAAATACATGAAATATAGAATTATCATCGAGTAAACATTAAGTAATTGGGTAAAACCGTGTTACGGTCTACATAAAAGTTGCAATAACGATATAATAAATAAAGTTTTTCTATTAATATTGAGTTACAGGAGGTCACCTATAAGACTACATAATAAATATTTTCCTTAATAACAGATTGGTTAATTCTACGGGGCTGCATTAACGAGAAACCCGTAACGTTATTACATTCGTAATAAATTAGTAACATCGTAATAAAAGTTGTTACAAATTGGCGCATACCAACGTGGAGCTTGATTAAACCCCGAAACCTAAAATAAATCTTATTGATCATATTATTTGTTACAATATATATAAAACTATCACATAACAATGTATTCTATTTACTCAACACTTTACGTTACTCTCGTAACCTCATATGTACCTTATTTATACATTATTTTCTCTCAAATAGCCATGCTGCTCTCCCCAGTAGGCATATATTTACATAAAATTTATTATACAGGGTCCGGCAGAGAAACCTGACGGTTTTCTAAGTGAAATTATGACCAGAATAAATAGTTTATAAACAAAATTTTATTTTAGAATTAAAGTACATCTCAAAGCATTTTACTTACATTAATTACGTTTTGAAAATCACATTCTTTAGATGGTGTCCCTCATTTTCAACACATTCTTCGAGCCGTAACGGTAAACCGTGCATTACGCGCCGCAGATCTTCCGGAAAGATTGCCACCACTTCTGTCCGAATATTCCGCTTCAAATCCACGATTGTCCTTGGTCGGTTCTGGTACACCCTATTCTTGAGATACCCCCACAGAAAGTAATCGCAAGCGTTGAGGTCGGGCGATCTTGGAGGCCACTGAACATCCCCTCGGTGTGAGATCACTCGGGCTCCAAACATCTCTCAATTTATTCAGGGAAGCCCTTGCAGTGTGAGCAGTTGCCCCATCCTGCTGGAACCATGTGGTTTCCAATGCAATATCATGTTGCCGTAACTCAGGTGCGAGAAATGTTGTAAGCATGTGAACGTAACGTTGTGAATTTACAGTCACTGCATTCCCCTCTTCGTCTTCAAAGAAGTAGGGGCCAATTATCCCGGAAGACGTTAACCCACACCACACAACAGCCTTCTCACTCTGTAACGGTCGTTCAAACAGTTCTTGAGGATTCTGCGATGCCCAGTACCGGCAGTTCTGCGTATTGACATAACCACACAGATGGAAATTGGCCCTCATCGGTCATGAGCAGATTGTTTAACACTTGGTCATTCACAATATTCACAAGTCCATGGCAACAATGCATGCGAATTCTCTTATCCTGGGCACTCATTGTTTGCACTACAACAGGTTTGTAGGGATGAAAGTCGAGTTCCAGATGCAAAATTCTGCGTACGGAGCGGTCAGAAATCTAGGGCACTTGCGTGTTTTAATGCCGATCGCCGAGGACTCCTACGAATAGCATGACGCACGCGTTCAACATTCTCCGGGGTTCGAACAGTACGCTGTTTCCCTGGTGGTATCTTCTTTAAGGCAGAGGCCGTTTCCCGAATATTCGCCACCCACAATAGTATGGTATTGCGGCTTGGAACACTGTCATTTCGATGAATGCTGAAATGGCGGCGAAAAGCGCGCTGCGTAACAATAACTGACTCATTGTTTTTAAAAAACGTTTCCTCTACGAACGCACAATATTGTGCTGACCAACGCTCCATGGCGACTGAAATGCTTTGAGCTGTCGAACACATGAGCGCAAACTCGATTGCAGCGGGAGACGCCAGGCCATTTTGATATGCACTTTCGACTTTTTCATGTACCCTACATCGATTACTGGGTACTTCGTTCACTGATTCTACTGGTTTTTCACTTTTAAAGAAATTTAACTGTATTATATATGTATTATATACATCAAGAAACGGACTGTAGCAGAAAGTGATTGAAATATATATATATATATACTTAAGCAAAACCCCCACACACTCTCATATACAGCATACTTTAAATTTTTCCCTCGAGCTCATATTTTAATCTAATTTTCCCCATCTGTTACTTATCTGTTTAACTGTCCGGGAGACGCCAGGCCATTTTGATATGCACTTTCGACTTTTTCATGTACCATACATCGATTACTCGGTACTTCGTTCACTGATTCTACTGGTTTTTCACTTTTAAAGAAATTTAACTGTTAATGTGTTCGAATGTTTCCATTTTGTGATTTACATTTTTACTTTTATACGTGCAGTATTCACATTTTAAGTACGGGCGCCCGCGATTTACATTCTTGAACTTTTATTTGTGACCGGCCGGCGCACAGAGTAATTTTATACTGGGGCGAGATGAACTGCACTATTTTCTGAGGCGGTCGGGGTCCACGTGACCAAATCTTATTGTTTTATTTTGTATTTATCACTACGCCAATCTGTGAGGCTGGACAAACCGCACCTTACATTCCAGCGTAACGTATTTGATTTGACGTAACATCGTATGACCGCTAAGTTACATAATTTGCTTGTCACGTATCTAAAAATAACTGTTCTGCTCGCGTCTAGAGCTGACCTTGACAGAAATCCACATGCTTGTTTATTACGTTGTATAATTCATGAACTCTGAATTTGTTTACTTTTCCCATACAGTAATTATTATTTATATTATTTTTTATGTTTCCCCAAAATTAATATTACAGCATAAAATATTATTTTTTATTAAAACAATATTTTTATATTACCCCAGGTAGGCCTAAATGTCCCGTTACATAGTGACAATGACAGTATCATTTAAATGTCAGATTCTTTATGCTGAAATTCAAACATTGGAATTTTATTCACTGATCACTTGCTGTATGTTATCAGTTGTATGTTTATACGTTTATCATAGTTTGTTACAAGTGAAGTATCCAAAGTGACAAGTGGCTGGTGGCTGTTGTTAAAAATTAGCCCATTGATTCTGCCTTTTGCTGTTAAAGTATATTGTAGTGGTACTCTTATTCCCTCTTTGATAAGATTGAAGTTGTAAATACTGAAAACTTGTCAGTTTTTAGAACATATACATGAGCATTCTAATATTTACTAAAGCATCAGTTTATGAACGAAAATGATTTTTTAACAAATATTTTTATAAAATTCACTGTATTTAGATTCATCTCATATGTCTTGTTCAGTTTTTGCCTTTGGGATATTACTGAAAAAACAAAACAAATAATTATCTAGGCTCTGTAACATGAATGTGAATAATAAACAAAAATAAAAATAAGGTACAGTTGAATAATTGTAGCTTCAAAAAAGGAAAAGTAATTAAGAATAATAATAATGTGATTATTGTTATTATTAATAATAATTTTTATTTAATTATATTATTTTAATAATTATTTATATTAATTAAGTTATTATTATTTTAAATTTCAATAATAATATTATTTAATTTTAATAATAATATTAACATTTCAAGAATGTGATCAGGTTTATGTGAGTGAAATACAATGCAGATTAGAAATTAGACTGAGAGATCTTTCAAGGGTGGACGAGAAATTTTCAGAACACAAAATATTTTGTAGAAACAGGTCATGTATTTATAAATCCTATAGAAAAGATAAAATACTGAAAATAGAAAGTAAGTTGACCAGATAGAAATATTTTGAAAAATTACAGATTCTAACAAAAAATAAACAAGTAAATAAAAAATACAATGCACTTACGAGCACAAAAATCAGATTTCAATAATGAAGTTTTTTATTTTAAGAGAAAAATTTAAATTATTTCAGAAGAAGAAGTTGAGGATTGTACACATGGTTATATGACTAGATTAATGAAAGATTGATGAAGTTGTATGTTTGGCGTGTGACTAATACTAAGAAGGGTTATGTCAAGGAAACAATCACTGATTAACCATCCAAGACAGAGTGTACATTGTAACATGACATAAGGTAGTGAGGATCCAGTGATATTTAACTATAAAAATAAAAAGCTGAAGATAAGAATAAGAGGCAAAAACTTATAAACTCAGCGATCAATAACCCAGTAACCCAAATGACAAATGACTGTTAACCTGACAATGACCTGACACAATAGATCGGATAAATACCAAAGGAACCACGAAACAATGAAGAAGCAGTTGAGACCTAAGTGTAATCAAATAATCCCAAATAATGACCATTATTCTGTAGCTTAACAAATGAACTGATGTAATTGTAGTGTAAATGAGATTTACCTAGGGTAATAAGGTTAATGGAAAATAATAATGTCGTGTATATTTTATTGATAAAGGAATGTACTTATAATATAAGGTAGGGAGTTAGAAACTAACCATACCCAAATTAATAGTGATAATAATAGTCAAAGCCAATAAAAGATGCTTTGAGCCAAACAAAAGCAATAATTAAGTAATAACCAAAAGTGATCAGAGTGATTTGAAAGTAAACTAGTTATTCATGACCCATAATCACACAGTGATATCAAAATAATCAGACAAACCGTGTGAATAAATAAGTGAGTGAATTAAAAATGTGTATAAAAATAAATAAGTGGTGAAATGCTGGGTATAGCATGTAATGAAAAAAAGTGATAGTGATAATAAATAAAGAAACCTTCTAGGAAGGGAAAAGTGCAGTGGGTGTGCAGAATAAAGTATTTTATAAGCAGACTATAATAAAATAGCTAAACAATCTTTGATAAACTTTATGTTAGCAAGTAAGATTAAACTGATTGTGCTATTATGAATTTAGGTAATAGGAAGTAAGAATTATAAAATAAGGTAAAAATTAAGTTATTAGAATGAATAGTAAAATAAGAAGGACAGACACTGTATTTAAGTGAAGGGATTAGTAAGTAAGACATATCGTGTAAGGTACAGTTTAACAGTAGTATTATAAGAGTTTTGTTATTGTTCAAAAAACCATAGAATGTAGTAAATTATAAGATAAGCAAGATAATAGTAAAAAACAGAAAACTAGTTAGAAGTTTAATTTCAGGCTTGAACCTGGCAAGGAATATTTTTATAATAAGAGGTGGAGTTAGGAACACTGATGTTTATTGCTTGTTTTGTTTATAAAATTGTATTAGAATTACCAAACATAAAGGTAATATGTTATTAAGAAATGTTAGATGGGAGTAGAATAAAATCTAGGCTCTAGGCCTAACTGTTAAATAAAAATTTAGTAGATTTGAGAACAAATAATAGTACAAATTGAAGCAGAGTATACCAAATGGTTAAACAAATTAAGTGAGTATTTCTAATACCAAAGTATATGAATAACAACCAATTTTGAATAAAATATATGTAAAATATAAATATGAAAAATAATAAAAATGTAATTAGCTATTCAAAAGTGGGCATGAGGGATGTCAAAATGACCCTTATGAAAAAGTATGAAGAATGGTACTCATGTAATAACCCTAGCTATTAATATAAGATAGAAATCTTCATTTGAAGATATTTTGGTAAAATTAGACTAAAAAAGACGTTAAAACATAACAGTGACTTAAGTTAATGACCAATGAGAATTAGCATAATTTATTAGGTAACCATAGCAACCAGAAATTTATTGCCAAAAAACCGTTAGATTGTCGTTATTGTATTATTGACCGACGCCGAGAGTGGATCGAGTAGCTCTCACACTAAAATTTTATTACCAAAGTGAATTTTAACTTAAATTAAACCAAAAGAAGATAATAACAACAGCCCAGGGAATCCTGAATAAAATTTTGTGTAATAAAAATTATCAACGAACCATAATTATCCGAGGAAGCCGGGAAGACGCAGCGAAGAAGAGACGACGACGGATCCCGAAGAAAGATCATCGGGACATAGGTCAATAGAAGAAGACGGACGATCACAGAAGGAGTGCGAGGCCGGAGTCTGCGAGGAAAACCGTCGGGACAAGAGAAATAAACTTCTGAAGAATAGAAGAAGACGACATCTCAGGAGTTATCCGGAAGAAGAAGACGACATCTCAGGAGTTATCCGGAAGAAGAAGACGACATCGCAGGATCTTCAGCGGAAAATCGATGAGTATAAACATAATCCCATTATCGAATTCAAAATTTTTTGGTCAAAATTAATAAATAACTATTTCACTTCACTGATCACTATTCCGATTTAGAACTAAATGCATTGTTAAAATCACTATTTAAACTTTAATCAGTTAATAATTATTAAAAGCAAAATATAATAATTAACAAACCTTTCTAATGGACGAATCTTAACCTAAAATTTTACTAAGTTTCATTGGTATTTACTTACTTGAATAGGATAAGATATTAATTTTTTTGTGTAACTAGTATTAAGGATTGTTATAAATTTGTGTGTCTTAGCCGTAAGTAAATATTTCTGTAGCCGAAAGGACTTATTCACACCCCTGAGAAAAAAACATTTTAACTGTAAACCAATGTTAAGACGACTTGTGTACAAAACACGGGAACTGAGCAAGTACCAACCGAACAAGTGTAATAGCCGATGCAAAAAATAAATTTGATGTATCATAAGGTAATTGAAATCTTCTAAAGTGTCAATAAATGTTCTCATTCTGCAACTCTGTATGTTTGATTCAAATAATTTACAATAATAAATAAGAGTATATTGAAGTGAAAGTGTCAAAGCAAGACGCTAGCCAAGTCGACACTGCAGTAAGGCGTGCGCCAATCAGGTGGCGAGGCGGTAACATTTGAATCGAACGGAGAGAGATACGGTTTACCCGTAAATGGTAAGAGAAGTTACAATTTGACCTATTACACACAAATAACACTAATTATTAATTTTTACAACCCACGTAAAGATTCTCTTACAAAGTGACGCATCCAAAGTGGGGCAGAATAACACGCATTCTAAAATTATTAAAAATACACCCCTCGTAAAGATTCCTTTTACAAAGTGACGCTCACAACAGTGGGGCTTTTCGTTTCTGTTAAAAGGACGATACTACGGGGAACATTTACCAAATCTAAATACCCCGCACACAGGTACTTTTACAAAGTGGCGCCCAACGTGGGGCTAGAATAGTTAAGGAAACATACCTTTAAACTTTACAGATTCTAGCGGCGACTACAGAAATGGAACCGGCAAAGCACGAGCTGGGATAGCAGACCAAGCTACACGAGAAGGAGGCGGAAAAGGAAACAAAGAGATCGGAAAGGGAGATAGAAGAAAAACGAGTCAGCTATGCAGAATGGATGACAGCACTATTTAAAAAGTTTAACAGAGAGATGGAGTACATCGAAAGGAACACCACTGACCATGAACGAGCACAGATGAGTCATGCGGATGAAATGGAACCGCCATACAACAAAATGTCATGGAAAGAAATTTATGATGAAATGTGGAAGCTGGAAACCAAATGCAGCAAGGAAGAGACTATCGGGACAGCCCACGGAAAAGGCGATAACAAGGTGGAAAGAATGACTGAAGAAGATTGGGAGAGATTCTGCAGTAATGGAGAACAAATGAAAAACAAAAGAACGGGAATATACGCACAGGTGACAGAGGAATATACACAGGAGGAATATGACCAATGGAGACAATCTATAAGACAACCGGAATGTCAAATACAAACAGAAAACGCAGAGCTAAGAGAATGGATAAAGGTTATGTTCGAGCTATCCAGAGAAGAGATGTGTAATTGGAGGAAGAAACATAATCAAATAAAAGGGTTCAGCAAAACACCAAATAATAAAAACCTGGAACAACCCAAGGATCAATCAGAAAAAGAAATAGTCAAGGGAAACGAATCAACCGAAGAAAATGCCAGAACCTACACAACAGAAGGAAGCCAGATGTGACATGAGCGTAAGGCAATTTTGGGAATTATATAAAGAAGAAATGGACAAAAATCACAAAGAAATGATGGAAAATTTGGACAGAATTAACGAGAAATTAAGTGAAACTTTAGATAGTGGTTTCAAGAAATTGCATGAAACCTTAGATAATGGTTTCGAGAAAGTGCATGAAACAATGGACAGTACTTCTGAAAGTATTGAAAAAACAGTAAATGAGAACAAGGAACCGGTAGATGAGAAAATAGAAGATGGTAAGAAGGAAACAGAATTAAAGGAAGACAAAAGCATACTGTTATTAAAAATAAAAATAGCAGCCACAAGGAGGATATCCAAACTATGAAAATGAAGAAAGTAAGACAGATACATCCAAGGAAACTAATAAATACCAGAGAAGAGTTGGAGATGATGAAGAATGGACTACTTGAGATGTTTAATGCACTAATTAACGACCAGAATGAAATAATGAATTTTAAAAATAATAGAAGGAACTTACTAGAAACTTTAGAAGGGAATCACTACAAAATAGTATGTAACAGAATAAGAAGGAGAAGACACTTAATAGACATGCATAATCCAATATCAACAATAGCATCTACAATGGAAACAGCATTGACCTATTCGTTGTACAAACAAAATAATGAAATGATTGAGATAGCAATGGAAACAAGTGAAAATGTTATGACAGAAACATTTAAATACAAGATAGTAGCAAGAAGGTGGACAAGAACAGAAATCATACTGAAGACGACAGCAATCCGAACAGGAGCAAATCATATAATCATGGACCATGGCTAAACCAAGTGCGGAGGAACACAGAGAAATGGGACTGATTTTAAGTAGACCGACCATGCAAACCAATTAATGTATAAATGAGAAGATTAACTTACAAGAAAAAAAGGGAGTGTATATAACAGGGTCCATTGTACAGTAAAATAAATACCCTACCTCATAGTAAAAGACAACAAAAACAATACCTATGTCATAAGTGAGACCACAACTAAGAAAATAAAGGGGACTTACAACCAGTCTTCTTTAAAAAAGTATTATGAACCAGTGTCAGAAAATTAAAGAGAATTTTGAAAAGTAACAATTGTCAAAATTCAAAAATAAATGTAAGCACAACTTACAATAAGTATTTGACTGGAACTATTATTATTATAAATGAAGGGGAATTTAGAAGAAAGATAAGCTAAATTCAAAACAAAGTAAGGCCAAACTTACGACCAAGTGTGAAACAAAATGTGTAAACCCATGTAATTTTGAAAAATATGTATAATGAAATATCATAAAAATTGAGATAAAATAATAAAATGTTACACAAATAATGATGACGCTACATAACATCATTAACTAACCCTATCACAAAAGGGAATAATAAAAATTAATGTTTCACAAAAGAAAAGACAAGACAATCAAATAAAAAATAAGTCTGACATATTAACTGAACAATTAACGGAAAATATAAGTGAACCAGAAACCAGCTACAATGTTAATTTTAAATATCAATGAGCATTAAAATGATGACAAATAAAATCACTACCAAATAAAATAAGCTAATGAAACAATACAAAATGCCTATTAAATATCGCCATAAGCTTAAACGAAGGAATCCAAATAAGTCACTGAGATGAAAAAGTCATGAGATGTATAAAAGAGAGAATAATTAATCCCAAAAGTGTTTTATTGTATTAATATTATGTGAGTCGGAAATGAACGACTATTATTATAATTATTATGAATATTATTATGTGATGATTTTATTTGAGATACGTCCAACAATTATTTATGTTATTGAGCAGATAGGCAAGGCCTCTGAACTCAAAATGTGTATAAATGGATAGCAGAGTAATAGAGCCACACGTGCCCTCTGGCTAGTACCAATTTATATGAAGGAGAGAGAAGAAAAATTTTAGGGAAATAGAACATAAAAGGGAATAATAAAGAAAGAAAATAATACCAAATATATTATGAACCGTGACTTAATAAAGAATGAATACAGAAGAAGTAGCGATGGATGAATTCCTGAATAATAACAACTTGATAAAATGAACTATATTGATGATTTCAGAAAAAATATAATGATCTTTGTTTCGAAATAATCAATTTTGGTGGCGATGCATTATGTAACATGACATACGGTAGTGAAGATCCAGTGATATTTAACTATAAAAATAAAAAGCTTAAGATAAGAATAAGAGGCAAAAACTTAGAAATTCAAAGATCAATAACCCAGTAACCCAAAAATGACAAATGACTATTAAACTGACAAGGACCTGACACAATAGATCGGATAAATACCAAAGGAACCTCGAAACAATGAAGAAGCAGTTGAGACCTAAGTGTAATCAAATAATCCCAAATAATGACCATTATTCTGTAGCTTAACAAATGAACTGATGTAATTGTAGTGTAAATGAGATTTACCTAGGGTAATAAGGTTAATGGAAAATAATAATGTCATGTATATTTTATTGATAAAGGAATGTACTTATAATATAAGGTAGGGAGTTAGAAACTAACCATACCCAAATTAATAGTGATAATAATAGTCAAAGCCAATAAAAGATGCTTTGAACCAAACAAAAGCAATAATTAAGTAATAACCAAAAGTGATCAGAGTGATTTGAAAGTAAACTAGTTATTCATGACCCATAATCACACAGTGATATCAAAATAATCAGACAAACCGTGTGAATAAATAAATGAGTGAATTAAAAATGTGTATAAAAATAAATAAGTGGTGAAATGCTGGGTATAGCATGTAATGAAAAAAAGTGATAGTGATAATAAATAAAGAAACCTTCTAGGAAGGGAAAAGTGCAGTGGGTGTGCAGAATAAAGTATTTTATAAGCAGACTATAATAAAATAGCTAAACAATCTTTGATAAACTTTATGTTAGCAAGTAAGATTAAACTGATTGTGCTATTATGAATTTAGGTAATAGGAAGTAAGAATTATAAAATAAGGTAAAAATTAAGTTATTAGAATGAATAGTAAAATAAGAAGGACAGACACTGTATTTAAGTGAAGGGATTAGTAAGTAAGACATATCGTGTAAGGTACAGTTTAACAGTAGTATTATAAGAGTTTTGTTATTGTTCAAAAAACCATAGAATGTAGTAAATTATAAGATAAGCAAGATAATAGTAAAAAACAGAAAACTAGTTAGAAGTTTAATTTCAGGCTTGAACCTGGCAAGGAATATTTTTATAATAAGAGGTGGAGTTAGGAACACTGATGTTTATTGCTTGTTTTGTTTATAAAATTGTATTAGAATTACCAAACATAAAGGTAATATGTTATTAAGAAATGTTAGATGGGAGTAGAATAAAATCTAGGCTCTAGGCCTAACTGTTAAATAAAAATTTAGTAGATTTGAGAACAAATAATAGTACAAATTGAAGCAGAGTATACCAAATGGTTAAACAAATTAAGTGAGTATTCCTAATACCAAAGTATATGAATAACAGCCAATTTTGAATAAAATATATGTAAAATATAAATATGAAAAATAATAAAAATGTAATTAGCTATTCAAAAGTGGGCATGAGGGATGTCAAAATGACCCTTATGAAAAATTATGAAGAATGGTACTCATGTAATAACCCTAGCTATTAATATAAGATAGAAATCTTCATTTGAAGATATTTTGGTAAAAGTAGACTAAAAAAGACGTTAAAACATAACAATGACTTAAGTTAATGACCAATGAGAATTAGCATAATTTATTAGGTAACCATAGCAACCAGAAATTTATTGCCAAAAAACCGTTAGATTGTCGTTATTGTATTATTGACCGACACCGAGAGTGGATCGAGTAGCTCTCACACTAAAATTTTATTACCAAAGTGAATTTTAACTTAAATTAAACCAAAAGAAGATAATAACAACAGCCCAGGGAATCCTGAATAAAATTTTGTGTAATAAAAATTATCAACGAACCATAATTATCCGAGGAAGCCGGGAAGACGCAGTGAAGAAGAGACGACGACGGATCCCGAAGAAAGATCATCGGGACATCGATCAATAGAAGAAGACGGACGATCACAGAAGGAGTGCGAGGCCGGAGTCTGCGAGGAAAACCGTCGGGACAAGAGAAATAAACTTCTGAAGAATAGAAGAAGACGACATCTCAGGAGTTATCCGGAAGAAGAAGACGACATCGCAGGATCTTCAGCGGAAAATCGATGAGTATAAACATAATCCCATTATCGAATTCAAAATTTTTTGGTCAAAATTAATAAATAACTATTTCACTTCACTGATCACTATTCCGATTTAGAACTAAATGCATTGTTAAAATCACTATTTAAACTTTAATCAGTTAATAATTATTAAAAGCAAAATATAATAATTAACAAACCTTTCTAATGGACGAATCTTAACCTAAAATTTTACTAAGTTTCATTGGTATTTACTTACTTGAATAGGATAAGATATTAATTTTTTTGTGTAACTAGTATTAAGGATTGTTATAAATTTGTGTGTCTTAGCCGTAAGTAAATATTTCTGTAGCCGAAAGGATTCACACCCCTGAGAAAAAACATTTTAACTGTAAACCAACGTTAAGACGACTTGTGTACAAAACACGGGAACTGAGCAAGTACCAACCGAACAAGTGTAATAGCCGATGCAAAAAATAAATTTGATGTATCATAAGGTAATTGAAATCTTCTAAAGTGTCAATAAATTTTCTCATTCTGCAACTCTGTATGTTTGATTCAAATAATTTACAATAATAAATAAGAGTATATTGAAGTGAAAGTGTCAAAGCAAGACGCTAGCCAAGTCGACACTGCAGTAAGGCGTGCGCCAATCAGGTGGCGAGGCGGCAACATTTGAATCGAACGGAGAGAGATACGGTTTACCCGTAAATGGTAAGAGAAGTTACAATTTGACCTATTACACACAAATAACACTAATTATTAATTTTTACAACCCACGTAAAGATTCTCTTACAAAGTGACGCATCCAAAGTGGGGCAGAATAACACGCATTCTAAAATTATTAAAAATACACCCCTCGTAAAGATTCTTTTACAAAGTGACGCTCACAACAGTGGGGCTTTTCGTTTCTGTTAAAAGGACGATACTACGGGGAACATTTACCAAATCTAAATACCCCGCACACAGGTACTTTTACAACATATGTCTCTGATCATGAGTTTATGAAGTAGTGTGAAATGTGTTAGGTTGAGGATTCAATATTTGCAAGTGCCTCTTATGATTCTGCTTACAGTGAACCATTTCGTAGGAGTAAGTTTTTATGTCTCCGCACATATATTCCCCAGCTTTCCCACATCTGACTTTACCTCTCTTCTCACCTTACTTTAGCCTCCGTCTTGGTTCTTTAGTCATCCGTGTGTCATCACCTTCCTTACACATGTGTCCATACTACGTCAACCTCTTGAGCTTTTGTATGTGTCATTGTATTCTGCATTGGACATTTTACATATTGTTACGACGGTCTACTGAATCTTCATATGCTACAGTGGAAAACAAAATACAAAACGCCAATTAATTCACTAATCACCAGCTTTAATTATCACAATTAAACAGTTTGTAATCAACAAGAATTGTTGATTAATAACAAATTGTTATTTGTTACAAATCAAACAAAAATTGTTCACACGCAATAAAAATGTCAACTAATATAAAACACAATTGTATACAATTGTCCCGCACAATTATAAAACCCATAACACTTCGAACCGCGCACTGTCTAAATCACCCGACAATAACTGAACTAAGCGCTGCTGAAGTGTTGTATTAATATCCCGCTGAGATATCTAGGACAATCCATACTACGCATCAAGAACGCTACTAGAAAACACGAGAATGTAATTGATTGGGGCCTTGACACAGTGCGCGAGGCCTGTGAATCTGAAACAGTCTGGCTAACACATTTTGAGATCATGTACGTACTCAACTTTACAGCCAGATTTCACTGGAATAGCCGCAAATGTTCTGTAATGGTGTAACACTTTTTCTACATTACATAACAATATTATCTTTCTCTCTAGCCTTTGTAGTTTAGAGAAGGTCCTCATCATTACATACTTTTTCTTTACTGTTTTGTGTTCAGACATATTTACAACTTCTAGGCCCCAAAATAGATGGTGCCAATAGCTGTCTTGCTTGTATTCCACATGTCTTCCAGTGTGAAGTTGGCTGGACTGTTTGGGCAGCCCAGTAGATGTTTTGTAGAGCCCCGAAGCTTCTTCCATTCACATCTTTAATACCCCATTCAAATAGATTTGACTTAATCGGAGCCACACTGGTTCTTATTTGGTTGAGCATTTTCTATGTTTTCCATTCCAGCTGTGAACCATTAGGTAGATCTTATTTTAATGGTTAAGACTCGGGATCTGTTCAGTAGGCTTTCACGGCCGGTGTCGTAATCACTAAAACTACTTTCTGGGGTGTAAAGCTGTGGTCTTCCATTTTCTTGTACGTTATGAAAGATGTTGACTCATATAGATGTTTTGGCCTCGCCTTTGGAGGTCATCTTCAGTGTCAAAGGACTTAAAACGCATTGACAAGGTGTCTGTCAGTACACCACAGTACTGTGGCAAAGGCTGAGTGGTCCCTAAAAGGACCTTCTGTATATAACTTTGTAGAGCTTGCATGATGTAGCAGCAAGCTACAACCAGCCAATCAGAAGTAAGCGCAACCCTATAGGTTTGCTAGCACAGGATGCCAAACCTGTAAGGAGAGGATTTCTCCATGCCGATTCATTGCGATGATAGCATGCTTCTGGATCGGAACAGACTCCATATGCAAGCGAGGTAAGTATGGACTCACCGAGAACAGGCCTTAGTCTCCTCAAAGAGAACACGATGGTCAGCATTAGCAAGTGCATGTTCAGCCACCGCAGACTTCTCTGGCTGCCTCAGACGACAACAGCGGTTGTGTTCACCAATGCAAGTATGGATGCTGTGCTTCATAGTGCCAATATAAATCTCACCACACGAGCAAGGCATCCCTGGCATTTTTTACTGGTCTCAAGAACTGTTGCATCTTCCTGGTCAGCTTGAAAATGGGTCTAACACTGCGCCAGCTCAGCAACCTGCCAATGTGATCTGTTACCCCATGAAGGTAGGGCAAGACAGCGAACTGGGACACCGACTTTGCCAGGTCCGGAGAATGCAAGAGGCAGTAGTAGCCATACAAGAACTCACACTTGAATGTCTGGGTGGAAATTGAGAATGATCTCCCTATCAACAAGGTAGGCACACAAGAAAAGTATGGACTTTAAAACCAAAGCTGATGAGATCAAACAGTTTGTGGCTAAATATGACAAAGGGTTTAAATAAATAAACGTAAAAATAATAAAGTGCTACAACTACTTTATAAGGCTAGACTTGTTCGGCGATTGCAGAGACAACCCATTTGAACTGATTCAGGAAGGTGATGTGTTTAACATGCTCTCTGCCGGCATATTTAGCATATTCCGTCTCCCTGAGTCAAAATTTTTGTTTTTCACTTTTGTGTCTATTAGGCTACTAAATTGAGGTTTGTTGGTATATCATGCCCACATTGCAAGAATTGTGGTCTTAAGAGCTTTCAGTCAATGTGACCAACGCAGCTTGGTGTGGTTATTTTTGTTGTCAGTCATGCTTTTGGTCATCACTATGCCGCCATGAGTTAGTCAAAATGGAAGGAAGAGCAGTGGATGTGAGGAAGCAGTATAAAGGATATTACAAAAAAAAAGCTGTACGAGATGGAAAAGAGCCTCGAGAAAGAAGGAAAGTAAAAAAAAGTTACTACGTTTTGCTCAGGGTGTCCAAAAGAGCCTTTCCTCTGGTTAACGTGTTTGAGTATGTTGCATAGAATACTTTAAATATTTGTAATTTTTTGGAGTATTTATTTATTATCATAACTGTAGTTCACTACTTTGTTTTATGTTTAAGTAGTTTGTATTATTTGTAAAAATAAAGTTTGTATACACAACAAAAATTTTAAAAAATTAATAAAAAAATAAATTAAAAAGTTCTTATGTGCATTCAACTGTACATGCCTTGTCAGTTACACATTATGAGTGGTAATGTTACACACATGACTGACAGCGTGGTACACAGCATAAAACATACGGCCGATTCTTTGGTCATTATAAGCGACACGACAGAGAACATTTAAAAAAATATGTACATATGAACGAAGTGTAAACTATAGTGAGGAATGTTCCAATGTTCTACACTGGTTGCTAGTCAACAAAATTTAATTTTTTGTTTGTTAAATGAAAATGAATAACTGATTCTTATAGTATTTTCAGTGCTGATTTCAAATATGTTAACAGTTTTTTCCTATCGGGCATAGTTTTTTAGTAATTAACATTTTTCTTTTGCAAAAAGAAAATTATGTGACGGTAATATAACAATATGTTACATGCACTTTGTACTTACCTAAAATCTACTTCTTTTGGATTTTCTGGTATAATTTGCTATAGGTAGATTCCTCTTTAGATTCCAGCAGTAGTCAGCTAGCATTTTTGAGTTCCATTTTCCCTGGTAGCGTTTCCATGGTGGATATTTCCTGGTGAAAGCGTCCACCATGTTCGTCACTCACGGTGCCAGATTGTTAGAGAAAAAATCCAAATGTGAATCTAAGAAATGAATTTTGAGTGAGATATTACATCCAAGTTCTCTGTAGTTTCGAAGAAGCTCAGTTACAAGTTCTCTGTAGTTATCCGCCTTATGGTTTCCTAGGAAGTTGTTAACCACATTTTGAAATGATTTCCATGCAGCAACCTCAAATTCATTCAGGATCATTCATTAGTTTTCTTATTTGTGGTCCATCAAATATACCTTCCTTAATCTTAGCATCACTTATATTAGTGAACTTGTTTTTTAGAAACTGAAATCCTGCACCATTACGATCCATTGCTTTAACAAAAATTTTCATTAAACCAAGCTTAATGTGTAGTGGCGGAAGATAAACTTTTTCAGGTTTTACTAGCGCTTGACTTACAACATTCTTCTCTCCTACTGTCAGTGCCTCTCTCTTTGGCCACTGCTTTTTTTATGTAATCATTTTTCCTATCCCTGCTGTCCCATTCACACTAGAAGCAACAGAATTTAGTGTACCCAAGTTGAAATCCAAGTAAAAGGGCTGTCACTTTCAGATCTCCACAAATATGCCATGAATATTTCTCATACTGAATCCTGCTCAATACAAGTTTCATGTTTTTGTATTACTCCTTCATGTGAGCAGCATAAGCTAAAGGGATTGATGGGTATTTATTTCCAGTGTGAAGTAGGACTGCTTTCAAACTAAGCTTTGAAGAGTCTATAAACAGATGCCATTCTTCAGGATGGTGCGTATGTCACAAAGCTGCCAGTAAAGAATCCACGTCATTGCAGTACACTAAGTCCTTGTAATGGGAGAAGAAATGTTCAAATTCAGACTGCCTATCACGGAAAACACGTATTTTAGTATTCTGCTGTAAAAGATTCCATCCTTTCAATCTTGATGCCAGTATTTCTGCTTGACTCTTTGATAAATTTAGATCACAGATGAGGTCATTTAATTCTGACTGATTAATTAAGAGAGGTCCAATATATGTATTTTCTAAAAAATCTGGATCTCTTCTGTCTTCATCACCTGATAAGTATGCACAAGGTTCAACATCAGTAACAACTTCATCTTCGTCTAAGTTCCATGTTTCTGGTGGTACTGGAATTGGAAGCTCTGGACTGTGTGGCACTGGCCTTATAGCAGAGGGATTATCGGGATATTTAACATTATGTCTAGTCTTAGCTGTTATCCCAGAAGTTTTTGTTATACAAAAATAACAGTCCGTGGTGTGATCCTTTGGTTCTCTCCAAACAATAATGTAAGTAACAATAATAAATAAATAATGATGACTATTCACTAACCCAAACAATTATATTTGACTTATCAATTTAGTTGCTGCAATAAATAAACCAAAGCTATTTAGTTGATATTACAGTACAACCTGTCATATCCGGACTAATATGGCGACTGGCCGATCCGGATATGGAAAAATCCGGATATCACAAGGTCATTTATAAATACCGTATTTTCTCGCATAATTAACGCACTTTTTTGACGAAAAATACCGGTGAAAATTTCGGGTGCGTAAATTATTCAAGGATTTCAAATATACCCAAATTTCATTTGAAATTCATTGACATTTAAAAGATACATTAAATATACTGTATTATACACAAAATCAGTTCAACTCGTTGAAGTTATCGTCATTTGGCATAAAATTACGGTTGAGTTTTCTTCTGAACAATCAAATAGAGTACATTAGGCAAGTTGTAGTTAATTATGTTAATAATAAGATAGAGCAAACTAATAAATAATCAATTTTTTTATACCGAGGAGGGGTATATATAACGATTCATAATATGTCGTCATATCTGAGCGTTATATGAAAGGGACAGACTGTGCGCCGTAAGCAAGACAGAGAGCGTATGATAAGCAACTATCTCACTCTAACTTCGTCACAGTGAAGCATGCGGTCGGATCAGACATGAATTTTATTCAATTCATTTTTGCAGTTCAACCTGCGATAACTTCAAAACCAATAAATATACAGCAATTCTGAAGACTGCATTGTGTTCAGTAATTAAAGCTCTATAAGTAGCCAAAATCTCAATTAATATAATTAACAATTACAGAAGATACACAGAAGAAGAACGTGTTTTTTTAGACGTTTCTATTGATTTAGCATTTGTATTTGTACACTGTACTCTTTAAAATACAAAAAGTAAAATTGGTTAAAAAGTTTTACTTACAGTACGCCTACATCAGTTTTTGAAAAAGTTTGTGATTTTCGGCTGCTTCACACAATGCATACGTTTTTTGGAAGCCATGAAGCCAAAGTGAGTCGACCTAACGGTGGACGCATCGGCTGGACACAAGCTAAGACTCAGTTGCCCCAAATAAAGTATTTCAATTGTAAAAACTTAAATATTCAAAAATAGTGAACCATATCGCAGAATGACGTAAGTGTAGTGAAGAAAAAGTGGTGAACAGCCAAAACATCAAGAGTATTATCTTTACATCCCTAACCATTTCGCTAACCAAAATTGCAAAAATTAGTTGGGAGATATGTCCGGATATGGGAGGTTCCGGATATCGCAGGTCCGGATGTGACAGGTTATACTGTATTTAAGTTCACAAAATTCTATGCATATGGAGTTCATGCATGGTACTTACTGAAAAATAAAAAGGGCAGTTACAAAAAAACTGAGGCTGACAGAGAAATTCTGAATACATATTCAGAATCAGCACCCAAAAATACATAAGAATTAGCAAAATTGAGCATTTAACAAAAGCATTGTTGACCAGTGATTGTTAGAATACAATTGTTTGATAGTTTGTAACTAGTTGCAGTATAAATAAATACAAAAAGTATTTCATAATTATTTAGTCTTTGTAAAGTGTTCAATACATAGTAGAATTAAACTAGTTTGAACAAATACTTTCTCACTGAACATATGTTTGAAAGAAATAAAATGAACATATACAGCATGTGTTCTTTGCATGGTTAAATGATTTATATCCTGTACATATGCTAATTGATTGTAATCAGTTGACCTGTCGCTCCAGGGAATTGTGCAGTACCGTACTTTCTGTTTCTGCTCTGTGTGTGTGTTTTTTCACATATGCATTTCCTTTTTAATCAGAGTGTTTGACAGAATGGTGCTCTGTCGTAATTGAATAATTGCTAATGTTAGATATTATTTATTGCTATTTAGAAGATTAACAATTACAATGCTACAGGAATAGAATAATGTTACTACTGTTATTTTATATTGATTTGTCCAGTAGTGTCTGTATTTGTCATGAACGGATATATGAAATGCTATCAGAAAGAAAGGTACCAGACTAAACTTACGGTTAACTAATTTATATCTCCTGTGAATTAGTATAGAGAACGTACTGTTTCTGCCACCATGCATCAGATGTTCCGTGGACGTCCTTCTCTAGGACTGTATCAAGTCCCTGGTACGGGGACTTTGGTCTTCTCAACACCATGGAAGTGCTACCTTTTAACCCATTCAGTTTCATTTTTGGGTATCAAGAAAGTCACAAGTAACTAAATTGCTAGAGTAAGGCTGAATTAGCATAACTGTGTCTAACTGTTTACCACCAAAAGTGTGCATTGTGGAGATTGTTTGCTAGAGCATTGTTAGTCCTGTATATTTTAAAGAAAGAAAGTGTTCAGTGATAAAAGTGTGTAATTTTAAAATCAAAATCCATTTAGTGAATATTATTATATAATTCATTATAAGTATAATATTACTGACTCTGAACACATAAGTTTTTTATTGGTAAAAAAAGTAAAATTTTTACTTTATAGCCTCAACCAGTTTTCGCTTAGCTTCATCAGAGGCTGCCACTAGGAAGGAGTGCTGCCCATCTTGTTCTTGGTGATGGCGCCGTCATTCGAAAGAATGATGTTGTGTCTGTGTGCTGTGTGATATGTTCGAATAGTATGTGTGATTTGAATTGTGTCTGTTCGTTTAGGATGTCGTTTTTATGTGTTTTTGTGTGTTTGTATATTTCTAGTTGTTCATTTATATTATTATATAGTCTTAAAGTATGGATCTACATTGAATACATGAAATACTTTTTTTTTCCTCACAAACTGGATTTTATTTTTAAAATATTCAAACACTCTTTTTAAGAATAGTAAAAAATTGCGAATCTATTCAGATTTTCAAAAATACATGTTTCTTCTTTCTGTGTTAATAATACACACAGTTTTCATGGTTAAATGTTTCATTCATTAACAGATGCAATACTTTGTCATAATTTATAGATATCTATAGACCTGATGATAGATTTTGAACAGTTGCTTAGAAATGAGCAATAGACAAACACTTTGTAACGAAGCTAACAAAATTTTCAGTCATTTCGCACATACGCACAACAGTCTTGTTCAGTGTTTCATAGTGTGAACATCGGTGCAACAAGGCTGGAGAGTACATTATAACCATCCATGTAACAGAGATGGAGGTAGAGTGCAAGTTAGTCAGTGAACTCTAATTGCGGTCTATTCCCTCTCTCTGCTCTGGACATGTTACACTAGACTTGTGAGATAATTCTTTGGCAGGTTCTATGTATACCTCTGGAATTGTTCTCTCCCTTATCCTCTCTGTACTCTCACAACTATGTAGGCCTGTTTATTATACTGTAACAGTGCTGCGTAGCTCTAACTCTGTTCAAAACATTTTTAAATGAAGTGCCTGGAATATGGAGGAGAGCATATGCTGGTACAGGAATTCGAGTGGGAAGTAACAGTCGGGAATTTTTCAGATCAGGTTATTTTTCTCAAGACAGGTATGCTAATTATATCTTTTGCGGATCATGTGAGGATATCAGAACTATGCTTTTAACATCACTTATGAATTTGGTTACTGGTGGCACAAGTGAAGACCTAAATGGAGGATGGTGCAACAGTCACATGATGCCTAAGGTATGAGTATATATTATGGAACTCTTACATAATCAGAGAGTGGAATGAGCAGTAATTAAAAGAAATGATTGGTACAAGCAGAGTGGCTGTTTGATACTCATTACTTTAGAATATAAACGTTACCAAATATATTTAAGAAGAGCTGTACAAATCATAGGTTTGATTGTTTCTGCATGCAGGCCAGATATGATAAGTGATCAAACCACAAAAAACGTGTTGTGAGAATGGAAATGTATTACTGGCATCAGAGTAGTGGAGCAGCCAAAATTATAAATTATGCGATTAGAATAAATACATAATATACTAAGAGGTGTGTGTGTGTGTGTGTGTGTGTGTGTGTGTGTGTGTGTGTGTGTGAGAGAGAGAGAGAGAGAGAGAGAGAGAGAGAGAGAGAGAGAGAGAGAGAGAGAGAGAGAGAGAGAGAGAGAGAGAGAGAGAGAGAGAACATACCATTGAAAAAGTTTTTTTATTATTTATATTCTGAGATATTTCAAAATCCTTTGGCCACATCTATATAATAGGGCAAAATAGCAACTGTAAAAATTTGACTACAGTACGTTGAACACAGGTGGAGTAAATGTTCCTTATATAGCATGGGGGAAGCATAGAAGGATCAGGGATACATGTCCCCCTTAAGGTTCTCATACATAAATCAAATATTAATGATGCAAATTTAAGTTCCTATATGGAAAAGAAGTGGAAAACACACAAGTAGTTCATGTAGAGAAGAGCTGCCAAGTCTGCAAACTAGCGTATTAAGCTTACTTATTGTTGTTCAAAAATGTTGTGTTAATATATACATCCCAGTAATCTGAAAAAGCAACCGATGTAAACAGCGAATATTTTTTGTTTTTCATTATCAGAATTGGGAAACCATGATAGCAGTCAGAACATGAGCACTTCTCACATTGTTAAATTCTTATCTTAACAGTTTGTATATCTTATATTTACCATGAGTCACTATCTCATCTCAAGATATATGCTTTGTACTTTGTACGGATTAGGAACCAGTAGATATACAGATCGTATCATGCAATTCTGAGCTGTCATGACACTGATTAATTCATTTTGACCTTTGTATTATAAATTATATAATATGGCATCTCTTTTGTTTCTTCAGTTTTCCTCTATAGATGATGCTGCAGTTTCACATTCTCCTTAAATAACAACGTTTGTTTAATAACCAAGAATCTCTTATCAAATTGTTTTATCCACCTCACTGATGGCGTTACTAAAATGTAATGTTATTACAGTGTCAAAGAGTTTGTAAGGTATTTTCTGTGGTCTAGTGACTAACATTCATGAGAGACGCTGTGAGAGGATTCCCGAGAAAGGTCTGGCCCTCTATCCATTGCAACTTCAAGCAGGTAGTTGCATTTTACAATCTCTTGGCAGAAAAGAACTGAATTGAGAGGTCACCACTGATTTGTTTTTAATAGACCTTGGCCTGACTCTCGTGCTGGAATTTTTTAAAGACTGCTTTGGGGATTAATATACCAAAGAAACAAGTTAGCCTTATTAATCATGTGAATGAGTTCAATAATTTGGATATGCGGATTCATAGTAGGGGTGGGAGAGAGTGAAGGGGGAGGGTTATTTGGTATGGTCTTGGCATGTAATACTTCCAAATCCCCATTGAACATCCCTCTTAAGAAACAGCCCGGTTCCAATGACTTTGACCTCATCCTTTGTTGCAGTTTCCATTCACATATTCTCGTAGGTATTCTATCATGTGACATGTGTTCATTTCATGTCATCTGTTTTTCTCCCGTGGTTTCCGCTAAAAGTGTGCAAACTCTCATCTTGTGTGTAATACTTTTTACAATTTATCTGTTAACATGGTTTTATGACATCTTCTCTAATATCAAATATATTGCAACTTACCATCTGCGGCTTCCAGAAACAACGTCTTCACAAAGTTGACATGTTTCGGGACACTTGTCCCATCATCAGAACTTAAAATAATCGTGTATCATTTAAGTTGATACATTTGTCAATTAATTAAAATATTAAAATCCAACATGAAATAAATAATTTAAAACAATATGAATACTTAAATGTCTAAAAGCGAGCGCGAAGGTTTAACGATGTACATCGTACGGAGATTGACTGCGCACTGAATTACGTTTTGCTCCCACCACGACAATAGCGCAAGGCAGTGTCTTACAATACATTTGACTTGAAAAGCAGTTTATCATTTAAAACACGCGGCTTGGTATCAGTATTGTTATATGCTTTATAAATTTCGTACTCTTAAAGAGCGTTCAAATATCGCCCTTTCTTACATATGTGAAGGGGTATTAAATTAGTTTTAAAATTAGTGTAATTATGATTCTCGGAAATGAGGTGTTCTGCAAATTTTGACTTGATTGTCCAAACTGTGAAGGTGTGTAGGCGGCCTATGTTCTGTAAATCTTTTTAAAAAACTACGTCCTGTCTGGCCCACATAAAAGGCATCACAATCGTCACATATCAATTTGTAAACACCAGTTTTGTATTCAAGGCTGGTAGTTCTGTGGACACGAAGATTATTCAAACAATATAAAGGTCACTTACAAAACCACTAATAATATTATCAAGGCCGCCTACACACCTTCACAATTTGGACAATATCAAGTCAAAATTTGCAGAACACCTCATTTCCGAGAATCATAATTACACTAATTTTAAAACTAATTTAATACCCCTTCACATAAGTAAGAAAGGGCGATATTTGAACGCTCTTGAAGAGTACGAAATTTATAAAGCATATAACAATACTGATACCAAGCCGCGTGTTTTAAATGATAAACTGCTTTTCAAGTCAAATGTATTGTACGACACTGCCTTGCGCTATTGTCGTGGTGGGAGCAAAACGTAATTCAGTGCGCGGTCAATCTCCGTACGATGTACATCGTTAAACCTTCGCGCTTGCTTTTAGACATTTAAGTATTCATATTGTTTTAAATTATTTATTTCATGTTGGATTTTAATATTTTAATTAATTGACAAATGTATCAACTTAAATGATACACGATTATTTTAAGTTCTGATGATGGGACAAGTGTCCCGAAACATGTCAACTTTGTGAAGACGTTGTTTCTGGAAGCCGCAGACGGTAAGTTGCAATATATTTGATTGAACAACACGTGGCTTGGTACTAAACATTTGGAATTATTCCTTTTAAACATCTTCTCTAATATTCTGTTTCTGCTACAGTCACATTATTTTTTTGTAATGTTATGAAGAATTCTGTCCAGGCATCTGACACATAAGTAATTATAATCTGTACAAACAGGTTGAACGTTTTTTTTTTTCATTTTTGATATCTTTTCATTCCATTGCAGTAGCACGAATTTATTGTAGTAGCAAGACAGTTTAGTTACTGTCTTTTCTTTCTAATTTTGTTTTGAATGTCTACTTCCTTGCTGACTTTAAATTATACTTTAGTGATTGACAAGCATAAAGAATCAGAGTAATTTGTCCTTGAAACTGTATGAATAGAAAGTCTAGTTTTTTTAATGATATTGAAAAGGTAGATTTTTAGTTGCAAATAAGAAATTGTTTATGATTTTGCTAACTGAAACATCCCACATCATTGTCATGTCTCTTTTGACGTTTCAGGTTTTAAATTATGTGGGTGTCTTCGGAATTGCACTATATAATTACAGAAATATGTGGTGACAGCACAGCCACTTCTATTATTAGTCACTGTAATTCTGAAGACAGGATTATTTTTGGTGGTTGAATCGTCAGTAAACATTACAACAATGATGGTTGTCCACGTTAGTATAATTGTTGGATCATTCAGCTGTGTCGTCTGAAAGGATTTTATAGGAATTAGCTTAGTTTTGTTTCAGAGTTTGAGTTGTAAATTAAAACTAATCAACATGTTACACATGGATATACCTTGTTGCCTATGTTATACAATATTTATGTAAGTAACCGTATACGAGATGGGAAGAAAAATCTTGCAGCATTGGAAGATTGGAAGCAGCATGAATTCATAGGCACTGTGATATTTTTAATCTTGTTATTTGAATTAGCAGTCTCCGTAACTCCAACTTTGTCGTGCTTATTTGCTAAACTGCTAAGTGTCATGTTCTGGACAAGGCCTTTCAGTGTTTCCACCATTTTCAAGTCCTAAATTATGAACATGATCGCTAGTCATGATTTTGGACTTGAAAATGGTGGAAACACTAAAAGGCCTCGTCCAGAACATGACATTTAGCAGTTTAGCAAATAAGCATGATGAAGTTGGAACTATGATATTTGTCAATGAACCAATTGTACTCCAACATTATAAAGACATGCTGCAGTTGACTGTCTACAGACTGAATCAGTTATGTGTAAGTTGCATTTTAAAATTCTCAATAAAAACCAAAAACATTTATGGGGAAAGACCAAATATATACAAAAGTTTTAACAAACTTTAATTATCTCAAGTGTGGTAGAACATTTGTGGTATAACAAAGATGTTAAAAGTAAGGTGAACAGATATCAAAGAATGTCTGATATTACACCATTATCTCATAATACAAAAAGAAAAAAGATGAAGTTTTGTACAGTGATGGTGTCACCCTCTTTATTGTATGGATTTGAATGAGCCCCTATGAAAGGAAATTTTAGACTGATAGAACCCTCAGAAGTGACACTTCTCTGGCCAGTGAAAGATTGAACGAGACTCAAGCATATAAGAAAAGAAATATATAATGTAATAAAATCCAACTTAAGGCCTTACCACTGTCCAACCAACAGTAAGTTAATATTGTTTGTAGTTAAAGAAAAATCTGCAATAAAAGTAAAGTAATGAATACAAAAAAAAAGATGAATGTTTAAAATAATATATTCTGAATGATATGATGTATGAACTACACTGTTGTTTGGTTGTTACTGTGTGTGTCAAACAATTTTGTTTTCAAAATGTGATATTTAATTTTAGATTGTCTATTATTATCTGTTTTTTGTTCAGTATTATTGAAGATTTGGAAACAAGTCTCGTGAACTCAAATCACTTGACTTTGTCAAGTATGATTGTCACATGTCATCTTCTACTTTGACACTTGACGTCATTACGTGCGTTTATTCAAATTTGACATATTGAGTTGTGTAGAATTTCTCACAGCTTAATCCTAGTGGGTACTTAATAAATTATAAAGTGAATCTTGTTAATAAAAATAGTGAGTGTTTTGTTAAGGTAAATAATTATTTCATGTGTAAGTAGATGGAAACTATAATTTAAAGTTTATTAAAGTTTAAGGAACTTGAAATTCTTAGTTTTGTTTTGACTTTTCAAGTTTCAAGGTCATTGCCCATTGTTGATGTTTTGTTCCACTATATGTTTTGGCTCCATGGTAACAGTTGGGAGCCTTTCATATAACTATGTTTTTAAATGTGGCACTGCCTGTCTGTTCCAATCAGATTGTTGTGTTAATAAAACAACATGTCACATTCAGTCTACATCAGTGCACCACCTTTATCATCGTCAGTGAAGCCAACCCATCTTCATCATCATTCTGCTCTCAGTGTAGGATAGTATTTAAGTGACATACAAAATATGTCAACTACACAGATATATATGTAGAGCTTAACCTAGGTGGAGCTTAGGTTGCATCAAATACAGATGTTGATGGTTAACGCGATTCTTAAAATTATTATTAGTCGATGGAGCAAATTACTCATTACGAATTATAAGATTTCGGACATTAGCCATCGTAAGTTAAAATTAATAAACATGATGTTTCAACCTCTATAGAATCAGAGGTAATCTTCAAGCGAACAATAAATTAATACAAAGATAATCTATCACTAACAAATAGGTATCGTCAAAACTCCAAACCTTAGTTATACAAATATAGTGCTAAAATCATAATAATAATAATAAAACAGTACTCACCATTCCATCAAAGAGGGATTCCTTTTGTGGTTGCAATAATAGTGATTATTATTATTTTAGCATTATATTTGTATAACTGAGGTTTGGAGTTTTGATGATATCTATTTGTGCGTGATAGATTTATCTTTGTATTAATTTTTGTTCACCTGAAGATGACCTCTGATTCTATAGAGGTCGAAACATCATGTTTATTAATTTTAACTTACAATGGCTAATGTCCGAAATCTTATAATTTGTACTAATGGTTAACGTGAGGCAGTAATAGTTCTTCAGTAGCTGCTTTGAACATTCCAGTGACAGCTCTGATCTAGCTTGAGATGATTCATATACTGATTTGTAGTGTTTTTTTGAGTGGGAGTAAATAATTATAGCCAATCATTTAGCCCTCTATTACACTGCACAACTTATTGCATACAGTTGATTTCAACGCTACATGAAACTAGTTGCAGGGTAATGAAAACAGGCTGCAACTGCTCTGCAATCAGTTGCAGAGTACACGTCATCTGTACTACTATTATAAAGAGGTCAGGTTTGTTTGTTTCATTGTCCAGCCAGATGAACCTCAGAAACTACAGATCCAATTTTAAAAATTCTTTCAGCAGTATGTTCCATGAAGTTTGGGGATGGTTTTATACATAAATTTTAACTGATAACTTTAATAATTTAAAAATGCCCCATGTCATGAAATTTCTTAATATCAAAAGACATATGTGTGTGCGGTCAAAGTAGTTGTTTTCATCACCACAGGTCTTGGCATGAGGATAAATCATCCATTCATGTTGTAACGGTACAGAATTGAGTGCTACCTCAGTTTTAATCTAAATCAGTTTTAATTTTCAATTGTCAGCATCCACCTGTGAGGTGCCCCAGTTTAACCAGCAACACACACTGTTAGAATAAACAACTGTCTAGACATATTACGTAACAGCCCCAGCAGCAGTCCTTGTGAATCACAGTATGCAGTTTGTCACCAGAGTAATCATATCAGACAGTAGTAGGAAGCAGCATAGTTCGTTAAACAAAAACAGTGGCCTCGGACGTGCAAGATAGGCCGTAAAATAAAAACGGCCTATCTAATAAAACAGTAAGAATATTATAAATTATACAATACATTACCATAAAATTATAAACAGTGTACAATATAGCACAGCCAATTAACTATATAGTGTTCGAGCAAATTTAAAGCCGGCTATATAAAAAACATATACAGTATACATCTTCCAGTGCATAAAGTATTTAACAACAACCAAACTCGATGTTAATAGTACCGGAGTGCGTAAAAACGAGAAAAACGGTTATCACGAGATGGCGTAGCAAACCAGAAGAAAACATAATGGATGGGTAACTAAAATCACAGCATATTAACATTTAAACCAATGTTAAGTAAATGATGATTATTCATCATAAAACTAAAACTTAAAACGTAAAAACAAGTAGAGATCTCTAAGAGAAAGGGTTTTTCATTAAATATAAGAGCAAGGGGAAAAGAGGGAAAAAACGTACTGGTTTATTCAAAAATATATAATGTGTTATAGGTTAAGAAAGATTTCATTTATTAATCTGTTTGAATTCAATGTGTTACTAATATAAAGTAATAGACTAGTGTTTAATTGACGAAGTAATTAATTTGGCTAATAAACTAGAAGCGATTTGTTTTAAAACAAACTGTGTATTTATATGTGTACTGATAACCTTCAAATAATCCTTTCTGTAGCTGTGTTCGTCTGTAGAACCTTGGAGATATCCCTAAGGTAAGAGTTTCATATTTGATACTAATTAATAGAGTCGCAATGTATCGAGGTTCCTTGAAAAATCACTTAATAATGACCTGTCTATAATTATATCTGAATAACAATATAAATGATAAAAGAAGGAAATTTAAGTGGAGATAATTCTAGCGTTATTATTTGAATATTTTATGTAACACCTTATTTGGATGATGGATGAGAAAGACCTTTCGTGTGACAGGTTAGAGATGGAAAATGATTACATGACAGATAACGTAAATAATTTTTTTTTAGCCTGTAACTGACCTTGAATTATAACATTTTAGTTACAAGGCTGTTTTATGTTATATTTTCAATAGCATTTTAAAGTAATGAGTGCTTTTTCCCTGTGTAATCATATCCTGTTTGTTTTTCATTGTCTGGATATCACTTATTTACCATAATGCGCTACAGTTCAGTATGGTTTTGGCCTCCTTAACAACTTGCCTTCAGTTCTAACACTCTTCAGTCTTCTATTTCTAGAATCTTTAAAAGTCTTCGTCACATCCTACAGACAGTTTGTCCTTGGTCTCCCAGGACTTTTTGAATCGTCCGTTTTTCTTTCACTATATCCTGATCAGATGATTTTCCTTAACTTTTCAAACTTTACGATATTTTGAGATGGAGAGTATTGTTAATTTTGTCTTGGAATGGTGTAAAGTGTATATTATGCTAATAATGTTCAGTATTTAATTTAACACGGTGTTTAAATTAAATTAAATTTTTTATTTAGTTTTATTTAATATTATATTTATTTAATATTCATTATCAAAGGCAACCTCCAAGATTTTCTTGGACTTTTAACAATTTTATCCTTTGTCTTGACAGTGACAGTTTCAGTGAATTTTGTTTTCCTTTGATGTTTCAGTGACCAGTAATAGTTACAGTCACATGGTTTTCATTCCACCATAATGCCACTTTAGAAGGTTCCAGTTCTTGTTTGTGTAATGGCATATAATATGTTACAATAATAATTTATATTATATACAACTATCATGCTGGGAGAACCGTTAGATGACCGTTGATTCTAACATTGTTGATATGTGTAATTGGGTATTTGGAAAGATGAGAAATTACTTTATTAAACAGTCAGTTGCAAGAAGATAACATGGAACTACCAAAAACAGAAACAAAGTGTATGACAATTGCTAGAAATCCAGAAAGATGCAAACTGAAAATAGACGGGAGTGCTGTGGAGCATGTAGTGTTGTTTATATATGTGGGAGGTGATATAAGTAATCCCTACTCCAGGTTTAATTTGCGGCATTGGCTCTTATGGGAGCTGTCGCGCTCTGCCTTACTCATGTGTTTCTCCTATGCGTCTTCCCTTTTCTGTCATTGCAATTTGCCATTCATAATAAATGTAAAGTACTAATTTTAAAGAGTTTTAAATTTTATTGATGTTCTACATGCTGTGCTGCACATTTCTGTATAAATTATATTGATGTCTGTAACACAATTACCTTCTTCATAAAAAATATTTTATAAATTTTTGTTTACCTGTAGAAGTTAGAGCAATGTTTCAGTCAACCAGTGACTGTTGCCCTATTATAAGATTTATGGAGTTAATTTTAACCACGTTTTATTTACAATAAATTTCGTTTTGTTATGAACACATTTGAATAGCCAAAGTGCAATAAATAAAGTTTTAACTGATTTTCTATCTCTATAATTAATTGATGCTGTCAGTGTGTGTATTAAAATTTTCGGTCTGTGAGGAAATTGTTTATAGTATAAGCTTTGAAAGTTATAGTAAATAATCTAAAGTTAATTTTAATTCAAATTCTAATATTCAACTTAAAGTGGTTTGGACCACCTTAAGTTATTTATAACAATTATTTGTAATCATTTATGCTTCGGGAGACACGTGCCAGGCGTGGATCCAGGAATTATTGGGGGGGGGGGGCGAACTAGACCTAGTGGTCAATTCGGGGGAGGGGAGGGGTAAAAAAGGAAGAGTGACTTCTGCAGATTACAGTAGTAATTAAAATAATAATAATAATAATAAGAGGTTATTATTTTTAATAGTAAAATATATTTGCGTTAAAAAATTTTGATAACAATATTTTATAATTACAATGTAAACTCGAAACGATGGGTTTTTAAATTGGCATACGTATCAATTACATTTTCTATGTCTATACTTTCATTGTAATGAATATGCATTAAAGCAAGCCCATTGAGCCATTCTTGGTCCATAGAAGATTGTAGTAGCGACAATTTCAACAATCTTAAGCATGTTCTGCTGTTGCTATTGACATGGGTGAGATTTCATCAGGATTAGGGGGGCAATATCGACGACGGCAACCTTTTTTTTTTTTAAGCGAACCGAGGTGAAGGCGTTCTGCCTTTATTGAGGAAATGACTAGAAAGGCAGGAATTATCGATATGGCGGTGTTCGGGTGGAGGTGTTGGCATTACCCCAGAAAGACACGCTGGAGACAGTTCTAATCTGTAATGGGCAGAAAGATAGGCTAGCGAATTCTAACCTCCGAATGAGCGGAAATGTGGGCTAGCGAGAATTTTAACCTCCGAATGGGTGAAAGAGGGGTTGAGCGAGAATTCTATCCTCCGAACGGGTGGAAAGGCAGTTTAGCGAGAATGCTAACCTCCGAAAAGACAGAAAGATAGGCTCTTAGCCTACCTTTCTGCTCGTCTGTCTGCCCACTCGGAGGTTATATTTTTTTGCTACCCCTTCAAAAGACACACACAAATGCACAAATATGTGTAAACACATGCACGCACACAAATATGAAAAATTAAATAATCTGGAGGGCGCCTCGGTTTTTCTGCTGCCTAAAGGCCCCCAAGATGGTTAATCCGGCATTGTATGTGATAATTCGTGGGGAAGTTCTTTATTTTACCAAGTGGTTAACTTTATATTACATATAGGATAGCCTGAATAAGTTAAACTACGCAAGAAAAGAAGATTTCGAAAAGCCTTCCAATGCCGTGTCAAATACTACATAAAGCTATGGTTCACTGATTTGTAATTTATTTTATAGATATTGGGGAGGGCAAGTGCCTCCTTTTGCCACCCCCGAATACCACCCATGGTTATCGATATTGGTAACGTTACCAAAAGCTTATAAAAAAATGTATACAAGGGTACATCTGTTTATTACAATTTGATAAGACATCTAATGCATTGTGTGAACCAACGTTTTTTTCTCTATCCATGTGTAACTTCCAGAACTACAGTTCACCCTTTAGCTTTCTTTTCAACACACCTACAGTATCGTTGAAGAATGAATAATACTTTGTTACCAATTTATATATAATTTCGTCGAAATTATGTGGTTTGGTCGTTGAGAAGAAAATATGCGTATTGTACAAATGTAATGTTCCTTTAGGAAAATGATCTTTTAAACCAGAATCAAATTATCGAGTGCCTGTATATATATATTGCAACAGATCAATATATACTAATAAGGATATAATGAGTGTGTAAAAATCACAAACAAGTCTATTATGGAGGAGATAAAAAATTATTTATTATACACATAAATATTGTTTTTAAAGATGTATATTGTATTATAAATTGTCATGTATTGATAATAGAAATAATTGTTTGTATTGTTCGATAATATAAATCGATTTTACTTGGTTTCTGCAACGTCCTCCTCTCCTCTCGTCCTGGCGTCCTCTTCTTTAGCGTCACTCCTTCCTGATGTCCTCTTCATCCTGGCGTCCTGTTCGTCTCGTCGTCCTCTTCTACAGCGTCACTCCTTCCTGGCGTTCTCTTCGTCTCGTTGTCCTCTTCTACAGCGTCACTCCTTCCTGGCGTCCTCTTCTACAGCGTCACTCCTTCTTGGCGTCCTCTTCGTCTCATCGTCCTCTTCTATGGCAGGCGGCTCCAGCAGCGATATTTCAATGAGTCTCGTTGTAATGTTTGACTGCTAACATTAATTAGTTTCTTCATAAATTGTTCACTCACAATGATTATAAAATTCACTCGTAGTTTATTTTTAATTTATACTTTATATTTTCTTAATCTCAGGATTAATATGGGTATTAATTAATGCAGTGCGTTTAATGTACACCTTCCATGATATCTTGAAGTGTCTTTAAATCCCCTAAGCGGATATCTTAACTTACATGAAAATAGCACTGTATTATATATTTTTAATTTTATCTAAATATTTTACCCACTCGATTCTTAACGCAAAACTTCGTTAAGAATTACCAGGGTTTATTTTATATATGATATATCTACGTTCGTAAGAGGACAACTCTCTTCACCGGGCACAACTTCCCCTTGCAACTTCTACAGACAGACTGTGTCCATCCTAACTCTACAACGTATGAATCTCACTGAATTTAGTGTATTCTGATAGGCTAAGCCCAAGTCACATGATTGATGGAACAAACAGATATGCAAATTTCATGAAAAACTTTGTATAATTTAGCAAAGTCCTGCATGGAAATTATCTACAAATTTTATTACCCTATCATTGATAAGAGTTACAATTGAGTTTTTCTTCTAAAAAAAAAATTTCTAAAATAGTTATGAACCTCAGAGTATACACAAATTGAAGCTATTTACCTAAATAATTCTTGGATTTCGTTGTCCATGACGTGTCCGTTACTTAACTAATTATCACTATAATATTGACGACAGCCTCTGATGAAGCCTTCTATAGGTGAAAGCCGGTTTAGGCTGTAAGGTAAAACTTTACGTTTTTACTTATAAAAAACTTTGTGTTCCGAGTCGTCAATATTATAGTGATAATTAGCTAAATAATTCCTTGTCAAAGTTTCATGTCAATCGGTTAACTACAACTGAAGCTATAGCAATCACACATTATCACACCCGCACACGCGCACAGATTCACAAAAAAAATACATGACAATATAGAACACCTTTTTATGAAGAGTTTGGTGTACCCTACATGCTTATCCATTTCTAAATACAAAACTTACAACTAAAAGACAAAATATTACATAAAACAAATTTAAACAAGGAAATGCTCGTCATCCATGTGCTCTGATATAAACAACATAGCTTATCATCCTGTGTTCTGTTGCAATATATATATCGTCTGCTTATAGCAATCACACATTATCACACCCGCACACGCGCACAGATTCACACAAAAAATACATGACAATATAGAACACCTTTTTATGAAGAGTTTGGTGTACCCTACATGCTTATCCATTTCTAAATACAAAACTTACAACTAAAAGACAAAATATTACATAAAACAAATTTAAACAAGGAAATGCTCGTCATCCATGTGCTCTGATATAAACAACATAGCTTATCATCCTGTGTTCTGTTGCAATATATATATCGTCTGCTTATAGTATGTAACTATATCGTTTGTAGGATGATCTTCTCAAAGAGTTTGTCTGGAAGCTTTTCTGGGTATCCTTATTTCCACATCCATTTCCTCAGCAATACCACATATACTTTCTTCTCATATATAGTTTTTAAAAACAGCTTCACAGTTGTCACGGCGTTTTTATAAAATTTGTACAGTATCGCTTAAGTAATCCTGAGCAACTTTTGAGTCGACTTGAGTTCCTTGTAAAAATTGGCTCAATTGCAATGTGCAGGTAAGTTAATCCCAGAGACACACAATTGCAACAAGTGTTTGGCCATCACATAATGCCATTCTTAAGCCTCGAGCCTTAAGTTGCAGAATCTTTCCATTCAGTTATTGAGTCTAAAACTGATAATTTTTAGCGGATCGAAACTGGAATACTCCATCATGTCTTTCTGTCCACCAGGTCTTGCGAAGCACCGAAAGTTTATGCCTAATGTTCGTTTAGAACATCTTCTCTCTTGGACGAACCTTTTAAAAAATATATTATCTCTTGCATTGCTGAAACAGCATTTTTAATAGCCTGTACTTGGAATGTTCGAAAAATACTTAAATTGAGGCAATGGTTGTAACAAGGGAGGGGAAAAACAGTATTAGGGGCTTCTTCCATAACTGTTGAACGGCTCCGCATACTTCAGATACCATAGTACTACAACCGACAGTTATTAGGCAACGCAGTTGCTTAGACTTAAATTATATATTTTTAGAGCATTTATAACAATGTTTCCAACAGCTACTCCATTCAACTTCGCTTCACCATTGTTTTTATTATCCTTGTTCATTTCGGCACGAGCATCAATGAATGATTCGTAAATATTTTTATCGTCAGTATACCTAATGATTAGTAAATTGCGATTTATTTAAAACAGCTGTCGTTTTTTCGAACATTACACTAAAAATTTGAGCAACTTGGATTCTCTTAATAATTTTAGATAAAATGTCTCGTCCTCAAAAATCAGTCAAGTCGTTTTGAGTTGTCTTGCTTATATATGTTGCACGAGATGTTGACTCTTCAAGATGTTTTTTCAAAACTACATCGCCACTATAAATCCGAAACTTCAATAAAGCTCAGAAATTTCCAGTATTTACTACCAAATCAGATTCACCAGTTGTCAGTTTGCTATCGTCTCGATGCCCTCGAAATGGAATGTTCTGGTGACCCAGAAAAATAATGCTTTTTATTATAGGCACTAATGAAGAACGATTTTTTAACAATTTTTTGATGTCCAGTATTGGAAATTAAAATTTGGATATTAAAATGAAAATTTGACTATTTTCCAATTGGAAATTGAACAAAACAATAGTATAAATTTTCTTGACCTGACAATTAACAAAACTAACAATACACACACGTGCAAAATATACAGGAAACCTACCACAACTGACATGGTTATACACAACACATCAAACCACCCAACACAACATAAACATGCAGCCTTCAACCATATGCTCCATAGACTAACCAAAATACCCTTAAGTAAACAAGATTATACTGATGAACTCAACACAATCAAATACATAGCAATGAAAAACGGTTACAACCCCAATTTAATAAACAAACTACACAAACGCATCAAAAACATAAATAACAAAACACAAAATACCAATAACACACAACACAAGAAATACATCACACTCACATACCATAACTCCAGCACACACAAACTTGCCAACACTTTCAGAAAACACAATTAGAAAATAGCATTCAGAACCAACAATACCATCAAAAAACACATCAATGATACAAACAAGGACATAGACAAATACAATGAACAGGTGTCTACAAATTAAATTGTAATAACTGCAATAGTTTCTACATAGCCCAGACGGGAAGATTTTTTTCATCCCGTTACTCTGAACACTTAAAGGCCCTTTCCAACAACAATATACATTCTGCATTTGCCACACACATACTCACACATAACGATAGCTACACTAACATAGATACTAATCTTGAAATATTACACCTCTTACCCAAAGGGCGAAAACTCAACACAGCTGAACAGTATGAAATATACAAACACCACACAACACAACCAAACAACATACTAAACGACCAATTGCAATATAAATCACATACACTTTTCAACACAGTTATACACAAAACAAACAATAATTCGGATCCCCGCACCAATCCCCTTCCTCTATACACCACCCCCACTATACCTTCCAAACAAGGAGAACACGACACCGAAACGCGTTCTACATACAAAACAGACAAGTAAGTTTCACTTGAGAAAGTTTTCAATATTATATAAAGTGTAGTGCAGTGAAAGAAGATGATGAACAAACAAGACAACAATAAATTATAACCAAAAAATCAGAAAAATAATTAAATTATTAACAAAAGTCATCTAACCAAATATGAACGACTACCAGTAAGAAAATATCAAGTGATTAACAAGAAGAAGCCTATCTAAACTTAACTAAGAATTGTAACGTATTCTACAAATTTCTTAACCAAACAACTTTAGTAATCCAACATGAACAATCACTAGTAACACCAATAACTCACACCACAGTTAATCACTGATGGACGTTTTATAAAGAAAAGAAAAAACAGTATATAAGAAATAGTGAATACAAAGTGAACATATTTTATTAAAATACATTGAGGACAATTTTATACACATTAACTGACCACGAGGCAGCCATGTTTGTGATGTCATGTCATAACCAGAATGCATTGCGCCCCATAACGAAACGAAATATTGCAAGCCATTTTATTCAACATTAATAATTGTTTATGATATCATATTAGATCATAAGTATTAAGATTATATTGTAATGTACTCTATATGGTTTGTTATTAATTAAGGGAACCTTTCGTAGCAGCCAAAAGAATTCACACTTTATATATTTAATTCATTTTTACTATTGACCGTGAGATAAAGAATCGATTATTGTTAGCGTGTATCTCGAAATGATAATTTTTCCTAAACTGAATTAATTTTGCAAAGATTAAATATTAATATTGCAAAAATCATATCCATGTGTTTTATTCCTTGAATGTAAGCTACAATCAGGATTCATTCTATCTTTACGGAGATCCAGAAGACGTCGGCGAGCCGCAAGAATATTAAAAACTACAAAACAAAAATTAACCGCAACGAATAGGGTTAAGATGAAGATCGAATGTAAACGTTGAGAATTTGTTTTGGGACAGTCCAACCATTACATTCAAATTTGAACAGATGGACTGAATAATTCTCTTCAGTTAATTCTCGAACTAATAGATAAGGAAGAATCATTCAGAATTTAAAATTATAATTCAATAAATTTAACAAATACGAGGAATAAACACGTAACATAAATATCAACAGACACAATAGATTGAAATTAGAGGAAAAGTTTTTTCTTCATTAAACAACCAACTTTAATTACACAATTTAACATTATTAATACGAAGGTAAACGTTTCGATATAATACGTTCCAGTTTTGTTATTTCGCTTGAGAGAGTAAGGAAAAGAATAAACGTCTTTGTCCAAAAAATAAATGCCTCTGTATTTGAAGGAAATCAAATATGTCGCCTAAAAAAACATATAGACTATTAAGACATTTTACATCCAAATGTGATAATGAAGATTTGATGTTATGATTGTTTTTTCTAACATATACTCAGTATCGCAGTCTAAATTTAACAAATGTAAAATGTGAACTGTATGACTGAAGCTGACGCCGTTGGAGGCAAAGCGCATCCGCATATAATTTTGACATGCAAGCGCGCAAATTCAAACCGAACTACGTGAACGGTACGAGGATATAATAATAGAAAAAATTATGGTATCGATTTGCAATAATCTATGTAATTATTAATTACTGTGTTGTACATAAAAATTGAATTTCAAATTATTTAATGCTAGTTATATTATTTAATGTATTTACTCCTTAAATATAGTAGAATTACAGAAATTCTATCTTTTTATGGCTATACCGGAGCTTTTTGAAAATAATAAAAAGACGTCTAAATTCATTTTAAAGAAATAATTTTTGAACGTGTATTTTAATTTTCAACTTGCCTTACAAGACTTATTAAAAAATTACAACTTATTACAACTTTTTCATGATTTTTTATGCAGAAAAGTATAAAAATTTCTTTGATTATAACATTAAAATTGAGGCGTTTAGGAGGGGGGGCCCTTCGCTCCCCCCCTGGATCCACACCTGCGTGCTTAGTCTTGTCGCTACGTTATTTTTCACGTTAACTCGTCTTCTTTATGGACTGTTTGTGCTAGTAAAAAATTTTCATACAAATTTCATATTCAGCTTTCTTATAAAAATTTTGTGTCCATGGGATACAGAGGTATTTTTTTCTTACCCAAAACGCTGACTAAAAATGTAAGTTTCACAATTCACTGAACAGTTGATTGTGTGTGGTGGAACATATTTTAAACAAGCTTAATCACAAACAAACAATACCTAACGCAAATGTTGACATTTCACTTTTATCACTAAAACCTTCTGTTCATAGTATATATAAATACGTATACTATAACAGAATATTGTGCCTTACAAATTGCTGTTTATTAGTTGTACAGTTATTAGTGGATGTTGCGATATTATGTGTACTAAAGATTTTAATTTGGTTTAAATGATGATTCCTAACATTACTTTTACATTTCATATTTTACATTATATTACTAAAGCATTGTGTGTGTGTGTGTGTGTGTGTGTGTGTGTGTGTGTGTGTGTGTGCAGGATGCGATGTAAAAGGTGTCCTCATTATCCATACTCGAATTCTACCCGTCATTATAAGATAAAAGTTCCTATTAACCCTAGGCCGAAAATGTCTCATTTTCCTCCGTCCACTGCCATTTTGTGTTTTTAAAGAAAACATTAATTTTGGATCTAATAGTTGATAATTGATTATAGTGGCTGCAGCAAGATTTTAAATGTTTGTCCTATTTCTATGGTTTGTGATGATCAGTTAGTAGAAACTGATTTTACATATAATATTAAAAAAAAAGTTACAAATAGAAGTACAGAAATTATTTTTCCTATCTTGCATTCACATTTACGTTTGATCAGTGGGTTTTCTAAGGGATAAAAGTGCCCCTTCACTTCTGCTTAACAGAAGCTTATTTTGGAGAGCAGAGTGAAAATATATAGAAATTCTGTTATCAGTTACAGCATAACAACTGAGACTAGGGTTGAAACATCAAAAACAAAACAACTAGTAAGAGCAACAGAGGCATCTACATTGAGAACAACTCCTAAGCTTATCCTGACTGTAGAATACGTAGTCGAGACAAGAAGACAGTATGCTGTACAGTGTATAAACAACTAATAAGAGCAACAGAGGCATCTACATTGAGAACAACTCCTAAGCTTATCCTGACTGTAGAATACCTAGTCGAGACAAGAAGACAGTATGCTATACAGTGTATAAACAACTAATAAGAGCAACAGAGGCATCTACATTGAGAACAACTCCTAAGCTTATCCTGACTGTAGAATACCTAGTCGAGACAAGAAGACAGTATGCTATACAGTGTATAAACAACTAGTAAGAGCAACAGAGGCATCTACATTGGGAACAACTCCTAAGCTTATCCTGACTGTAGAATACGTAGTCGAGACAAGAAGACAGTATGCTATACAGTGTATAAACAACTAGTAAGAGCAACAGAGGCATCTACATTGAGAACAACTCCTAAGCTTATCCTGACTAGAATATCTAGTCGAGACAAGAAGACAGTATGCTATACAGTGTATAAACAACTAGTAAGAGCAACAGAGGCATCTACAACTTGATAGTCTTCGTCGTCTGTCAGATGTCCGTGAAATCCAAATTCCAACATGCTGTGCCTGTAGAAGGGAAAACGGTGAGGTATTGTGCTTTCCGAAGTCATCCTTCATTGATAGAACGTTATATTCCTTTTCCATCGATAGAACGTTATAGTCCTTTCCATCGATAGAACGTTATATTCCTTTTCCATCGTTTTTTCCAGCCACTTTTGTGCATGTCTGCTCCAAATTCTCCTTGCTTCATTACCTAAATACTTCTGGACTTCTATTACAATTTAATTATAGTATTTCATCAGTTTTGTGTTCCCCAAAAAGTCTCGTTACCCAACATTATTTGCTTCCATACTTCCTGACAGATTTGATTCTCCTAGATAGTTATACAATAAAATATATACAACATTCTTCATTGTCTAATATATAACTATAATTATTTTATAAAAATAGGTTGCTTCTGGAAGCATATTTTAATTTTAGTCAAAAAATTTAATTTTAATGTGAATTAAAACCTGCGATGACAGATTGTTCCATGAGACATGCATCTAGATTTTATATATACTGATTAAAGAAGAATATACTTGGGGAAGTAATCTATTCTTTAAAAATAACATTAAAGTACTGCAAGAAACTAAAATAACAAGAGTTACGTGAGCAGAAAAAAACTATAATTGTGTCACTGTTGTGACATCTTCTCCTTCAATGTGCTGTCATTCTTATATATTCCGTCTTCTCGTGGTTTATTCTTAAATCTATATTGTGCTCTTTCTTTCTGGCAGTTGAAATGCTTCTTGTAAAATGTGCACATTTCTTACAATGAGTTCAGCATGATGTGTATTTGTGTATGCTGGATCATTGTGCAGGTGATATGTTTGGAATTTAATTTTCATATTATTTTGTGGAGTACCAAATTAGAAATGCCAACAGTCTATCTCTCTACATGATCCTGCTAACCAAATTGTACTCTCTAATCATTAACCCCCCCTCAACAATACTTGGTCAAGGGTGTTTGACAGTATCATCTGTTTACAGTTTCATTTGTTTTCAAGTCATTTCATAATTACTTTACATGTGTAGAATTTATTTATTTATTTTTGTATTTATCAACACTGTCACAGTCTTGCTAGGAATAAATAAATTGTGAGGCATATGCAAATTATAACTGTAACAACAGGAATTATGTGTGGACAACAGGAATGTTGCAGAGTTTCCAAACACATCTGTAGTGTGCTGTCACAACAAAACTTGCGTGCTTCTGATAGTCTTTTCAGAAATCAATTTGCATTTTAACTTTATCTACTATGTTACTTAACATTTTCAATGTTACTTAATACGCATAACATAGTTTCAGAAAACTTATTTATTCTTTTTGGTATTTGTGTTATTTATGTGCATTAAGTTTCTAATTTACCTAGTTTAATTTATTTATAAGTTACAAATTAGAAAACAATTCTCAGTTACTCATATTTAATTAAAAATAAAACTTTGTTCTATATTTAGAAATGTAAAATTGGAGTTATTAAAAAACCACACAAAATCAACTTTTACTTCCAAGCTGCACCAGTATCAGCACTCTGCAAAGTTTTGCTTGTGGCAGAAATAATTTTTTTTTTTATGAAGGAATGTTTGTTTGGGGGGGGGACAACATGGACTCAACAGTTGACAGCCAAGAAAACCAAGAAGTAAAATTACAAATACTACTTGTTGTGTACTTTGTGGTGGCCAGCAACCTTGGTGAAAGTGATATGCACAGAGCCCTGTTTTTTGTCAGTGTAATGGCACATCTCTCTGAGTGCGTAAGTGTTGATGCGTTTTCAAAAACATTTACCGTATAAGCCTGTATTTCATGTAATTATTAATTTCAACACAGAAAACATACCCTACGCTACGAAAAACTTCATCAACTTCTTAAGTCTAATGTAAACTTTCAAGGTAGCTTATCATGTTTAAGAAAAGTTATTATAAACTTAGGGTTTAAATGGAAGAAGATTAGAAATAATAGAAGTGTATTAAATGAACGTCAAGAGAATAAGGGCAAAAAGAGTTGAATATCTCAGAAAAATACAAAAATCAGGACAGAAAAGCGGCCAATACTAGTAATTATTTATTTGCATTATGTAACAAATAACATTGTTCTGGTACTACAGATACATATTTGATACAATTTCGTGTAATACTGAGTAAAATTACAAATAGCAGTTAGTTGAATGAAATCCGGAAATGTCAACATTACATAAAACCAGATTTGTAATAAATAATTAAATAGTTAAGGGCACCAATAATACGGCTGTAGCAACAGTAAAATGCCGAACGTTTTTGAAATGAAGTGTTACAACTGAGCACACTTAGTCTCCCCACTACCCTCACTTTTCGCGCAGCTATGGAGCGGCCACTGTAAAGTAACGCGATTGTAATGATCTGTGCAGCTCTCTAATTTCTTAAGCCATAACTTGAAGGTGGATTCATCAAGATCCATTCTAAAGCTCTAGATAATAAGAAACTATGGGTTTTTCTATTACATTATCAAGCAGTGGTTGGGAAATGAAGAAATCTCTTTATTGCTCTGGACGTACTTTAAAGATGACAATAAGACTGATAAAAAAAATAAGAAACTGAAAGGCTAAAAATATATTGAAAAATAAAAACCATAGAAATGTTACAAAAAAGAAGATGCTCAAAGCTGATTTTAAACACCAATATGATTGGCTATAATATCATATTTGCCGATCCAAAGCCTAGAAAAGGGTGATGGGAATCAGTTTACATAAACATAGTGCCAGTGTACCACTGCCCGTACTCTTTGTATATCCAATCTATGCCGTGAATGTCACTTTATGTGCAGTGTTGCAAAAATCTGGTCCTTTCCCTAGGCACATTGTTATACTACAGTAATTGGTCAGCATAATAACTTATCCTAGTTGTTAGTATTTCTAGGAAAAATTACTCATATTGGACAAAGTAGTTGACCTCTCATATTCTCTATTAAAGTTGTTATTTACAATTTGTTGTAGTGAACACGGTTAATAATACAGTTATAGTAAAATACTATGCAATTTGGCAGTATTTAACAATAGGATAGCAGTTTAGATAGTTAAGTTAAAAACAGATACATCACAACTGTTTAACAATTGATTGTTGAGTGAAATTGATAAGGTTTATCTGAAGCAATAACATAGGGCGCCAGGTCATCATCGTTTTTATACTATACATAATTTTTGTTTGATTGATATCATATCTTTGTGTGTGTGTGATATAAAATATAATAAAAATGTGTGATATAAAACTCCCAAACTCCTACTTGCAGTTATTGAACTGCCACAGGACGACGTACCACATTGTGTTAATGATGACAGCAGTGCCACTGCTGCCATTGTTAGTGTTAAAACTGAAATCTTCTGTAAAAACTGTAAAGCTTGTGCTTTGGTACTTTAATTCTAAAGCTTGGTGTACAATAAAATGGTCTTCTTGACTCTTTTGAAAGACCTTGGCAATAGTTAAGCAAATGAAATACGAAATATATTAATTATAAGTTTATTGAACAAAAACAAGGAATTATAAAAAAACAACATCAAAAATATTTTGGAAGAAAATAAAGTAATTTATGGTATTTGTCAAGAAATAAAGAAACTCCCCACAACAATGAATATTCTTGCTCACTTATCGCAACAATTAGAAAATCTCAAGCATACTCAGCTGCCAAGTATTGCAGCGTTTACATATCACAGACCCACTGAATGAACTGTCTTTGTTTCAGCTGCTGACTCATAACTAACAATTAAACAGTTGACCTAATATGCACAATGTTAGTCCCGCTAGTTACAGCCATAGGCATATGGAACCATTCTGAGCACTTTACCAATTTAAAATGATGTACAATGTCATAAAATCTCATAACCATAAAGTCATAAAAGTTTGGTGAGAATACCCGTTCAGAGCACCGAAAAGGTTAATACAATTAACTTATGTAAAAGGTTAAATATTTTTTCAAATATTTTCTCGGCTGAAATTTTGGGTGCCTTTACTATCCTGGCACCTGTGTACGCCACACACTGCACACAGTGTTGGCGCGCAACTGTTGTCCATACTCTGTTGGCTTCAGTCCCAACCAGACGAATGCGTCTGACACTGGCACCCACACCAGTATGTCTCAGTGCTCCATGAATTAAACAAAAGATTAGGTTTGGAATCATTGCCTCAGATATGGGGATATACAGTAGCATAATCTCCATCATAATAAAACATCTAGCAATCTCTAACTGAGCTGCACTGCCATGGTTGTTTTGGGATTTTGAGAGGCGTACAAGTGTCTCTTTTCAAAAGCCTTTGTCACAGTGTCTCATGAAATGGTGGTTGATGATACCATGTGGTTACTGCCTGGCTAATCGAATGGTTAACTTATATAATAGTTTCTGTACATAGTTTATTATTAAAAGGCTATTATGTATATACAACTTACATACTAATATGTCTTATTTCAGATAGTTTGGACGACGGTAAACGTAGTCGCACTGTTGTATTCATCAGTGATAATATGGGTTGAACGAAATTTTATGCTGCCGTCGGTTCCAACCAGAGGACATGGCTTGGTTTTACTGCTTTTCTGGACGTTTTTGTTTATGACAGAAAATCTGACTTTCGTCAATCTCGGTCGTCATGATTGGTGGTTCCATCCTTCAAAGTAAGTGGTAAATAATTTTTATAGTAATTAATGTTTATACTTTTTATTTTATTGTTTTCAATGTGCTGGGTTATTTTATGGGAGCATCCAGGGCAGCATTTACAAGACTTTTAAAGTAAAAAATGCCTTACCTTAGAAGCTATTCAACTCTGTCACCTTCAGAGTAGTCCTCTCCACTTCAACTACATTGCTTCCAACGTTTCTTCCATCCTTTGAACCATTTCTGGAACTCTTAATTTGGGACACTGCGCAGATCACCTAGCAAATTTTCCTTTATCAAGTTAATTAACTGAAAGTTTTGACCTATTAAGTTCATTTTTACTTCGTGTTCCATAAAGAAATGAAAGTATGGTGATGGTGAAAAAAAATCTTGTTTGCGTAAGGGCTGATTCTGATTGTACTACTCTCAAAACATAAAGGAAAGTCATTTTTCGAAAAGTCTCTATGTGTCTTTCACTGTGTGTAGAATTTTTTCTATGGCAAACGATAACTGCCGCAAATTCAAACAGAATCAAATAATTTTTTGCGTATGTCCCAGAATTGTAGAGGACTCGTGTCTTATTGATGTTAGTTAAGATCGGTTAAGGGGAAGGGGTAGTTTACCTGCAGCATTTTATGTTTTAACAAGAGTAATTTTTTCTTATGACAAACGATAACTGCCGTAAATCCAAACAGAATCAAATAAATTTTTGTATATGTGCCTGAGTTGTAGAGGTCTCAAAGCCTATTGATTTTTGTGAAGATCGGTTAAGGGGAAGGGGTAGTTTACCTGCAATGTTTTATATTTCAACACGAGTAAAGTACTTAATTTTGATAAATAAATGATCCTGAAAAGAAGGTCATAATAATCCACTGTAGAAAGGTAGATGAAATATCTATAAATGAAAAGGGTAGTTGAAGGGGGAGGGGATAATTTGTTATATGTGTACTATGTTATCAGCAGCAAAGAAGTAGTTTGTTGTTAAAATTCCTTCCCGGGCTGTTTGGCTGTGGTCCAATGTTTTCTGCAAAACCAGACGTTTCGGCAGTGCCATCGACTGCCCATCATCAGTGAAAATCGAATGCGGTAATGACCACAGTGAGCGCAGTGACCACAGTGAGCGCAGTTAGTGACCACAGTACTGTGGTTAAGGCTGAAGCAAGAAGTAGAAAGAAGTAGTTCCTATAGAAATATTTCATTTTGAAAATGATTGTAAGTATAAATCTTAGAACATGGAAGTCATGTATGGTTCTCCATACCGATATTAATTTTGGGAATAAAAAAACTCCACTGATATTAGATCTGGTGGATAAGAGGATGTGGAATAACTGTTGTCTTATTTTTTGCTAAAAACAGGCAGATTATTAGTGACATATGCATGGGTGTATTGACACCATGGAGCATCCATCATTTTGACTTACAAGTTCCAGGGCTAAATTTTACATAATAATTTCATGGCATACAGTCTTTATAATCCTTCCTTCTTCAGCTACCTCGCAAACAATTAAATGATAGTTAGAATGAATGACTTCCCTAACTTTTGCAATAATTTTATCAGTTTCGGATGTTGATGGTCGGCCTGAATGAGGATCATTGTCAGTTGAAGTTTGGCCATCTTTGAAACGTTTCCACCACTTGTACAGTAAAATTGAAAGTTAAGGGCATATGCGCAGAAACCAATTTATGGATGGACGAGTCCACTTTGAAATTGTGAATGGTGGGAGGGCACCGGAGAATCAACTGGTATGGAAGTGAAGGTGTCGCCAACTTTGCATGTGATGTTTTAGTTACCCGTACATTGTTAGTTATTGTGTGACGTACTCTCTCAGCCTTGCATTTGTTATTATTATTTCAATGTATTATTAATTATATCGTTGTTTTACAGTCACTCATTTTTATTAGTTATTTAATTTTTTAGTTAATTTCTATTGGTAGTTTTTATTCTGTAATTATGTATTATTGTAATTATTTGTTATCATCCAGGCACTCCTTGACGCATCAACTGATGCGTTTCGTGGAGACCGTGGCCGAGGCCGGTTGCTCGCGAGAGCAGACCGTCGCCATTTTCCTTGATGTCGAGAAGGCTTTCGATCGTGTTTGGCATCCAGGCCTTCTTTACAAACTCATGGAGATTCTGCTTCCAGATTGCTACCTTCATCTGATTGCTAGCTTTCTTCAGAACAGAACCTTTCGCGTTAGAGTTGATAACACCCTTTCTTCGGAAAGGGCTATTACTGCTGGTGTACCTCAGGGAAGCGTCTTGGGCCCCCTGCTTTTCTCTGTGTACGTCAACGACGTGCCCAAGTTGCCTGGCACCAGGTTGGCCATGTTCGCCGATGACACGGCGGTGTATGCTGTCGATCGTCGCGCTGAGACGGCCGTTATCTGGCTCCAGGAACAATTGGACGAATACGTTAAGTGGGCAGAGAAATGGGAGAGTTGCCATCAACGCTTCCAAGAGCACAGCAGTAGTCTTCTCCAGACGCTTTAGGCTCCCTGACAGACTTTACGTCGGCGATACACTGTTGCCCTGGTCTCGAGAGGTCAAGTACCTCGGGGCTCACCTCGACCGACGTCTCACCTGGCGGACACATTCTGCGCAAGTAGCCCGAAAGACCGCCCATTGTCTCTATCAACTCAGGTCCATATTGTGCAGCAACGCCATGACCCGCCGCCTAGGGAAGCTTATCATCTCCACTTATGTGGCGCCGATGGTTACCTACGCGATACCCGTTTGGGGCTACTTGGCCAAGACCCATAAGCGAAAGCTTCAGTCTCTCCTTGACCGAGGATTGCGCTGGGCATGCAAAGCTCATTATCTGACATCAAACAAAACTACCCGTGAATCCCTGCGTGTCCGTTCCCTGGACGCCACTATACGGACACTGTCCCGAAAATTCTATCGTCGCTCCGCCTGATTCTAGGGCAACCATCTCATTAGCGCCCTCGGTCGCTACCAATCTGTGCCAGGAGAATCTTGGACCCGGCCTTGGCGAACACTCACCCTCAATTAAGTAATTAATTGACAACCCACGGCCAGTACCAGGCCACACCCTAAATCCAGATTATCAGTAGTCCCAATGGCAGGAGCTCTTTCTGAAGCTCGGGACGTAGTACACGAGCGGGCGACGGGCAAGCCCTTCGTCCCGCACAGCCCCGGTCTGCGTTGTTATCATCCAGTAACGAGATTTGTTAAAATGGATATTTTTCCTTCAACTAGCAAAGACAGGAAAGTTATTCATAGTCAAGCACGGGAAGTAATAATACACAGTTTTTTATTGTCCAAGATTAAAAAGATTCTTGGAATTAAATTAATATGAAGAATGCGTTCCTTTATGTAATGAGAAACTGTAGAGATAGTCGCATGTAATTAAGGAGTGGAAGTGTACAGTTTGGAAATTCCATTGTGATAAGAATGGTCAGAAAGGCTGTAGTTTTTAACGTCTCAGCAGTACACAATGACAGAACCAAACAACACTCAAATATGTTTATAAAACATTCTGATATGTAACAGCAACAAATTCCGATACATGTGAACAGTACATATCATTTGCTTGATTTGTATAGTAATACAATTACAATATTATTATTATTATTTTTGATTGATGTCGGAAACAGTAAACGTATAAGTCTTTTTTTAAAGCCAGCTGTGTGACTGTAGACACACACACACACACACACACACACACACACACACACACACACACACACACACACACACACACACACACACACACACACACACACACACACACACACACACACACACACACACACACACACACACACACACACACACACAGACAGACAGACAGATAGAGATTCGTGGTGACACATTTACAAACAAACCTTAACAGTCGCGAGTTTTTGTTACTGTTAGAAATGATATTCATAGGTTTGCAACACCGTCGTTGATAACTACAATTCTCTTCTGACACTCACAGCTACTCCCTCCACATCGCCTTTCCCCTCTGACCGTAAGCGTTTCGCGCATTTCCATGCCATTAACTTTCAATGTTGCTATACGTTTAAGTCTGGCTTACAGCCTCATCCCAATATGCTGTTTGTAACATTTCAAGGGTGGTTCCTTCCGTAAAAGATTTTTCCCAGTTAAACACAAAATTTCACATTTATTCGTTGCTCATAAAAGTCGCTCATTTTAAAATTCAGCACATGTTTGTAACACTTGTTGACACAAACAGGCATAATGTGACGACTAAACAAAATATTACATTACAGTTGTCACTGGGCTGCTACCCACTGTAGCAGCTATATGTCACAACATCTTACACATTCCATTTGTAGTGCTGTCTGTCACACAGTTTTACAAAATTTGGAAATTTTATGAACAAACATCTTCTTCAACCGACAAGCGCAACAACCCGTTACTGAGTCAAGGCCTCCTTTAACAGCCTCCGCCAGTTGTTCCGGTCAAGTGCAGTGGCTATAACTGAGAAACTAGCTGAGAAACTGATAGGTTTCTGCACATAAAAAGAGTTTGATGGATGGGATATGTGAATTCTCCGATCGAACCCCCAACCTGAAGGACCAGGAACTTTGATTTCGAGGTGCTCTTCCCGTTGTTTTCACCTCAGCTGATCGAGCTCTCTGCCTGGTCATAGTAGACTAACTGCTCAGCCCATGTGTGCAGCCATTGGGCTACTATAGCCTCCGCTGCCTCCACACTAGGTGCACACCCTGGTGCCGATATGCACCATCCTGCCAGGATACCCCAGACTGCCCTGACAGAACCCCCATCTCTCGTTTGCTTACCGATTCACTCCGCTGAAGGGATTGGTTGCCACAACCTTGCAGTGGATTGCTCGGCGTAACAGGGCCCACCGATGTGTAGGTGAGAGTGGAGTTAGGGTGGAGAAGCTGGAGCATTTCTCCTCTATGAAAGCATATGCTCGCGTCACACCCCCTTTGGACCCCACAAACAAACATCATACATACCAAAATCCTGTATATTTTAGTAATAATGTCCACTAAACATTTAGTAATATTTAGTTAAAAAAGTTCACTAAACTCTTCTTTCTACTGAGGATGGTCTCCAGAGGTGTGCCTGAAATGTTTAGCAACAGAAATTTAGACATTCGACCATAACATAACAGCCCAGTATATAATTTTAGTAAAGTACATATAGTTAGTAGAAAACATATATTTAAGTAACAGTAAACAGTAGATAATTATAGAACATTTATGCACAGAAATATGTAGATATTTTAGGTAAGCGTTTATTTTAATTGTATTTTGGTGAGGACACAGCTTATGTCATACGTCCAATTTTTTATTGATTATAATCTCCTGAGTAGCTAGACGTAGGTCACATTTTGCACACTTTTAACACACTAAGTAAAGTGATTACTGTCAAGAATTGAGAAAATATGATAACAAGTGAAACTAAACTAGAGACATGAAATTAAAAAGAAAGTAAAATAAAATAAATAAACTAGAATGAGTAATGTGTGTAGACGAAATTGCCTTTGAAATAACCATATAAGTAGAAGGTGAAATTGGAAACAAACCCTTTTGAAAGAGTGGAGTTTTTCATGTGAGTTGAGATATAAATATCAGAAGTTAAAATTTGGTAAAAGGAATGGAGATGCAGTACCAGTATGTGTACAGTTATTATTGCAGAGTTGCATATGTAAATTAAAATTAATTGGAAATGGTGAACTTCAGTATCACTACAAAGAAGAGCGCATTACATAAAAATGAAATTCAAGGATATGAGCACGTGACTTTCTTTTCTTGTACCATTTATGCCTTATGCTGTATGGGATTTGATCCTACGCTTTTTTTTGTGTGTCTGTTCATATTTTGTACCAGTTGCATGCCGCTCTTATATCTTCACTCTTTTTTTAGCAATTGTTTAATATTTTCATCCCATAGAATGTGGAGTTGACGTACTTACCTTTTCTTTTCTTCTGTTCTTGTTTCAAAGATCTTTTTAGAAATGCTGCTGGATCCAGTTTTACCTAGTAGCCATATAATTTCAATTGTTTGCATTATTTTTCTTCTGTAAGGGATTTTATTTCAGGGTTTCTGTTTCTTACTCTATTTTGGACTTTTCCATCATATTCCTCAGATATTTCACTTCTGCTTCAGTAATTTCAGATTTACTTAAAATTAAATCTCTCTCTCTCTCTCTCTCTCTCTCTCTCTCTCTCTCTCTCTCTCTCTCTCTCTCTCTCTCTCTCTCTCTCTCTCTCTCTCTCTCAACTACGTGCTCGGAGCGAGCCAATCATCGATTCCCGGTTAGTGCATAAAACCCGGGCCGGCAGAAAATTTTGACACACTCTTCATCGCCACGCCATCGGACGCACTTCATCTCCTCTCCTCTCTCGGACGACATCGGCGCAGAGTCAGCCGGAAGGAACGGCCAAAGAATAGAACCGGCGTTCTTGCGTCTTTCTTCGCCCTCCAGTTCTGCGCCAGTGATAGGATATCGCTGGGCCGGCAGCCGACTCTACAACCGATGCCGAAAGAAGAGGAGGACTGCAGTACGCCACGAACAGCGGGCGTAGCCGCCGAACATCTCAGCGCGGCACAACCAACATCAGCCTTCTCGCCACACGGTCCTTTTTAGGGCCACCAAAAATGGTAGAGTGTACGATTGACGCCATTTGTCACGTGCCAAGGCTTTTGTCCTGTGACAATGTATAGATTTCAAATATTGTAAATCAGTGTCGCACTCAAATGTTAAACCAGTTCTAACATCATCCTCCACCTTCCACAGATAGATAGCACTACAAAAACGGTTATTTTGGATTCAGGGAAATTCAAAATGATTACTCCTTTGAATAAGGCAGAACCTGTGTCGTCCTAAAATGCACATATCCACACGTAAGTACAACTCTTGCACAGGAAGCATCTTTTAAGTATGGGCAAATTGAAGTACAAAATGTTCCTTAGTGTGAGATTAACTTGTCAATCTTATCTAGCTAAATTGCTGTTGCATTATGTGTGAGAGTAGAATGTGTAAGGCCCTGAAAACATCTTCACAAAACCTTCATCATACTTCAAGGTCACTCTGTACACAGTTCACATAAAATAAATCACAATTACTTTAGTGCCCCTTAAAAGTCCCGTTACAGGTGTAATCATATATATAATCACAGCATCACAGCACCTAGTGCATCAGCATGTAGAGACTTTGTAATTGCGCGTAAATAACACTTGTAATTTATTTACAGTTGGAGTATGTTTTTATTACAATGTACGCATAAAATTACTTGTACAGTATACTTGGTCTTTCAAAAACAGTCCTGCAATGTGTGCTTGTGATTATGTATGATATACAAAAATATTTTGTCTGATTAACAATAAAAGTTGTTTACTTGTAATGAAGTGAATTGTATGAAGTTTAATGCTGTAATAAATCTAATCAGTGTTATTCTTGAAAGTCTCTTACAATCACATAAGCGCGTGGTCACTGGTGTCATCATAATTATGTGTGAAGATGATTTTCAGTAATGATGATTTAAAATCCATTTCAGTAATGTAAATTTATTTGAACTAATTATAAGTATAATACTATTGGCTCGGAACACAAAAGTTTTATTAGTAAAAATGTAAAGTTTTTACTTTATAGCCTAAACCAGTAGGAGCACTGTCTGCCTTAAGTGTTATAACCGCTGTTCGTTATAATAAGCGAAAACTGGTTCAGGCTATAAGGTAAAAATATTAATTTTTATCAATAAAAAACTTAGTGTTCCGAGTCAGTAGTATTGTACTTATAATTAGTTAATCAACGGACACATCATGGACAACAAAATCCAAGAATAATTTTTGAACTAAACTTTTTCATACGTACACATACATTTCATACATTCACATAACCAAAAGAACAAAATAAATATATAAATGTTTCGTTTACAGATTGTCTGACAAAGTAGAAATGGGCCTATTTGTTACAAGGTACACTGGTTGCTTGCTCCTCTTCGGTTTAGGTCTGCGAGCGCCTGGAATTACGACTTCACGTGACTACATGAACCTCAACAGTTCGTCATCACACATTCCAACTCAGGTTTGTATTGATGCTTGTGCGTGTCGCCACTCATTACCCCTTATCTGAATGAATGGCGTATGAAATTTCGGAACGTGGCCATTAATATAAAATTTGGTGGTCACTGTATTTTATGACTCATTAGTTTATCTTATTGTGATGTATTGGATAGTGACTGTCTTATTGTTCTGTGTGTTTACATTTGGACTGTCAGCCAGCCTGTGTATAGCTGAGTATTTATACCATATATTTTTGTTTAGTTTTTAAGTTAATAGTAAGAGTCCCGATAATTCGAGTTGTATGGGACCAAGAGTGGTTTGGATTATCAAACATTCGGATATAGAGAATTAGAACAGTAAATGCAGCATAGAATATAGAAAACAAAAATCCAAACATTTAAATGTAAATACATTTACTTTATTGTTGATAAACACATAAACAAGCCATGTGTATAGCTTATAAAAGCTTCCGAGGGCCTTTGCTTCTGAACATTGGAGCTTTTCTTGACATCATATTATGAAACCTTTTTAACTTCAGAACATCAGCTTAGGATAATATGCACCTATTCTATGTAGTCCAGATTCCAAGGCCTCTGCTGTGTCAAGGTGACTAATCTTGCCTTCTTTATGGGTTCCATTTCTTGTTCGTCATCCTTGCTATATTGGTAACTCTTTTTTTATATCATTTTTAAAAACTGAACCTATGAAAAACTTATTTTTATATCATTTCATAAAACTGAACTCTTCTAGAGTTGTCAGAAGTTTTTCTTTCTCATTGTGATAATATATCATGTGTGATTTATTGTTACATCTTTTCTTTTTAGATCAATATAAATTAATGTATGCTACTTAGTGTATGTTAGGAACATGAGTTCCTGAACAAAAATAATGAGCATTAAATTCATTATTTTGTCAACATTTTGTTTAATGAATAAAAAAAAAATCTTTCAAAAGTAAAAAAAAATTACATAAAGATAAAACTTATTATTTGAAATGCCTGGATTACACAGAACCTCGAATTTTAGGGACTCTGCTATGTTTATATATATATACTATCAAAAGTTTATATTATATAAATATTTATACAGTAGAACTCCATTTGTCCGAACTAATGAGTCCCACACGTAATTCGGATATGCAGAAATTCGGTTAATTGGGACAAACATAAGAAAAAAGGTTATGTTGTGGAAAGAAAACACGAAAATTGATCAAAAATCACTTTTGTTTACTTTTATTACATGAATGCAGTAACTTAATAAAAACCAGGTCACACGCGTTTTGCAAGATGTTCACTTTTACTACAAAAAAAATTAAAAATAATACTCACACATAATTATAATTTTAGGCGAGCAGTAGGCTAGAAAACATTGTACTGATCAGTACATAATGATGCATAGCTAACACAGTCTTATATGTATTTCATTTGCTATGTTTTTTTGTTCGTACGGCAACTGCAATTTGAATAAACTTTTTTTTAGAAATTGCATTTTTTTTATTTCCTGATAATGATTCGGGTAATTAGCAATTCTAATAACTGAAGTTCAGATAAATGGAGTTCTACTGTATTATATAAAGCCCTGTCTATAACATTGTAGACAGGGGTTACTGTATAAAGGTATAGGGTTGAGTCAAGATGTGCTGTCTCAGTCCAGCCACTGAGGTTGCTTCATCATGTTATGGGTGAAACATTTCGTTTTAATAGAAATAAATCGCTGTATGTTAAAGCGAAAACAGTGTTGTTGTTATTAACAAAAACCACGAAAGTGTACGAGTTCATGAGACAGAACACCTAGTAGCTTCCATCTAAGCTGATGGTGTCACAGTGAACTTGCATGCTGTATAATATATAATCGTATTAAACTTACTAACTTGTTGAATTGCATAGTGTGTTTGTGTTAATTTTAATGAGTTTTAAAATTGTTTCCATAGTAACAATTCAGTTTTGATTTACCGTTTGGTTTGAATTCAAAATTCTAGTCATTACAAATTTTAATAGAGCCGTACACATCAATATAATATGAAAACGTGTGGTGTCCATATTATATCAAAAATAATTGACAGCAGCGATGTATTACTATTATACAGAGAAATCTGACTTCAAACGCAAGGTAGTCTTGTTGTGGTTTACTGCACAAATAAGTCTGCAGTATGTAATGAATTATTATATTTTGGTTTCCGTAGTAACAGCCATAGTCCATGGGGTTTTTCACATTAACGTTCATTGTTTCAAAAATAATGTAAATCCACAGTCTAACAATACTTGCGTTGCAAAACTCGCCGTGCTGTATATTTATTAAAAATGTATCTGAAGTGATACTAGTGCTCGTAGTGGTAAGCAAGTAGCAAAACAGATGACAAAATATTAATTCAAATGTGTTTATGTTCCCTCATGATAATGAACACTTTTCACATTTTAAATCTTCATAAAATTTTTATTATAGTTTTATTGGTAACGGATTGTTTTTTGTTACTGAATATTATTTTCTCTGTCCTTCATTATAAATATCTTTAAGCATAAAATGGTCATGTTTGTATCTTTAATTCTAATGGTCAAGTTATATCTTTATAACTTTTAAAAGTCATAAGGTAAGGTAAGAGCTGTACCTGAAATTTAAAGTGATTTCCTTTTCTCAAACTGCATATGTTAAAGTGATGCCCTTGAATACGAGAAGATAAATTTGGCAGTTTGTTTAAAAGTGAAACTAGGCAAACAGCGAAGTATAATAAACTAAAACATTTGACAATTTTGAACTATCATCTAATAACTGGAGTGATACACATTCCTCGACTAAGTGAATGCGATAACATTCAAAAAGTGAAAGAAAGAAACATGTTGGAAATTATATGCTCAAAGTAGATACGAGTGTGTGAAAGAGAAAATAACTGTGCTAAATTTTTTTACCGCAGTATGAGTCAGTGTGTTGTCAATAGACTTGCATGTTACTGATATTATGTAATGATATCGGGCAGCATCTGCCACTTATCATTTCTTAAAAGGCTGTCCATGAGGCAAACATCAAACACATACAGGAAGCTATGCATAATAAAATATTATTAATTGCATATTTCTTCAGTAGGTTCCCATGACTGAAGGATAGGATTTATTAGGAGGCACTAGACGTCGACACAAATGAAGCGGTCCATACACACCAAAAGTTATACGAGCCGTATCAATCCACTACAAGGGACCACAGCAGGCATATACGACTGCTTCATGTTTTCTTATATTATGAGACTCAAAAAGGAAAATGAGTGACTGAATACAAGTTTTACTTGATTACAAGGCTGATGCAATTGAAAAATATACTTGGTCCCCCAGGAAGAAAAATGAATTTTACTTTGGTTGTTAGTGTTAAAGTTTACACCATACAGAAGGCTATTTACATGCTATGTAAAACAGATAAGCCAAAAAATTGTAGTTATCAGGTTTGAATGAAGGCAGGCACATGAATTAACATCATATGATTAAGACCAAACTTATCAAGTTTTGACACATACTTAAAACATTAATAGGCATACAAAATAAATCAACAGTGTTCTCAAATAACTCTTTTTTGAACATTGTCAACAGAGATGAGTTACGTCACCGTTTATTATACCCGAACTGGAAATGAAATATGTACAAATTAATTTTATTTTATTATTAATATATTTAACATTTATAATAACTTTGCCTCAAGATGTTTTTTCCTTATTTAGAATAATAGTAATACAACTTTTGTGCAAGAATATATTTTTTATTATTTTGTGAATATTACAATGTTTCAATAGTATTAACTATCATCAGGTATAAATGAATAAATATTAATGAGATGTAAATCTTATTTTAATATTATCTAATTGATATAAATAAAAATATTCAGTTAACACATTACACACAAAAACAAACTAAACCAAAGTTAGATATGATAGTGTTAACAATTTCACTATGTGTCTGCATATCATCATCATTTTTGTCTTTTCCATTTATACAATCTTGCATTTTTTCAGTGGAAAACTTGTTTATTCTTTGCCATAACTCATTTTATTTCAGTGAACCATGGCTCTTCTTTTGTTTCACTTAGAATATACAACTTTTACTGTTTGAAGTTTAGCAGCCAATGTTTAATTTTTATTTTTTAATTAACTCTTTCGAGACTGGGCCCTCTCGGGTGTAGCTAATAACCAGAAACGACACATTTTTGACTTATTTCTAATTTTTACTGTTAGAAAACTGTTCAGCTTAATTTTCATGTAAGATAACCGTTTTGTAGAGGAGACTTTCTTCTCTAATTTAATATGTTGCACAAGTTATCCAGCATTTTTGTAATTTTTATATTTTTAGTTTTATGTGTCCATGTTTTGAATTTAAAAAAAAAATTCTGTTAGCACACACATTTCACTGTTCACATTGTACTGGGAAAATTATGTCCCTAAATCTATTTATTTTCATGTCTAAAATACTAATAAATACTTGCCAGTTATTTATAAAAGTAAAAAGATATTTATACATTATAATTAATTTTAGTATGGAATAGTTTGAAGCACTTCGACACACACAGAGGAACGTTACAGGCCTGACAGTAATATCGAGTTCATGACATGTACACTTTATTCTTCTTGCACATTTGACACAACACCACTAACATCTAAATCTAACGTCATCATCAATTTCATATACACATTCGTCATCTAAGTCACTATTGTCCATTTCAGGACCAGATTCACTTGCTACCTGTTCAAGTTCTTGAATGGACAGATATTGCTGCCTTAAAGTCACAATAATAATAAAAACGTTAACACTAATATAACTAAAATATAACACAAAACACTCAAAAATTGTCTAAAAAGTTGAAAAAACAAAGATAAACACATCATGAAACTGTACGAAGATTAGCTGGAAGCATAGTGTTATTACAACTGAGAATGGCAAACAGCTGTCTCATCTGATGTATAGAATATGTACTGTAATTCCTGTTTCATAATGCCAGCTATGAATTTTTTTGTGAATTAAGAAATTTGTATGGTCCTATTAAAGCTGACTATATTTCGTCACTTGAGAAATACAAGCACTGAAACGTGAAGACATGTTAACTCGTCCTTTGTCAAGTAAGGGATTTTTTTGAAGGGCGAGTTGACGTGTCCATCATCTTGAAAGTGTTAATATTTGTTTTGACAATATTATCTTTTACAAAACTGAGTAACTAAGTGCTGTGATTTTAAGTTATAACATTTTTTTAGAACATTTTTCTGGAGTACTGAGCTAGCAGTATTAGGATTATATGACTTGAAGTAGTGAATTGACGTTTGTTTGTTTCTGTGTAGACCGACACTACAGGTTCAACATGGAAAACTGCATTCATAAGAACAAAAACGCTGGCACCTTTCCTATGGCCGAGGAAGAGTTTCATATTACAGTTTCAAGTTGTGTGCTGTATCGTGCTGCTGCTTCTGGGCAGAGTTCTCAACTTGGTGGTGCCCATCTACAGCAAACTGATTGGTATGAAACATCATGAAACAAAATTAAAGTTTTCTTTTTTTACTTCCATGTTCCATAGGGAAATGGAATTATGGTGATGGCGAAAAATCATGTTCAAGATTAGGGCTGATTCTGATTGTACTACCCTCAAAACATGAAGAAAAGACGTTTTCTGAAACGCGCGCGCGCGCGCGCGCGCGTGTGTGTGTGTGTGTGTGGAATTGTTTCTAAGGCGAACGATAACTACAGAATCGAATAATTTTTTGCATATGTGCCTGAGTTGTAGAGGACTCAAGGCCTATTGATTTTGGTGAAGATTGGTTAAGGGGAAGGGGTAGTAGTTTACCTGCAACGTTTTATGTTTTAACAAGAGTAAAGTACTAATTTTGATAAATAAAGTATCCTGAAAAGAAGGTCATAATAATCCACTGTTGAAAGGTAGATGAAGTATCTATAAATGAAAAGGGTAGTTGAAGGGGGAGGAGATAATTTTTTATACGTGTACTACGTTATCAGCAACAAAGAAGTAGTGTGTTGTTAAAATTCCTTCCCGGGCTGTTTGGCTGTTGTCCAATGTTTTATGCAAAACCAGACATTTCCACAGTGCCATCGACTGCCATCATCAGTGAAAATGAGTGTGCTAACTTTAGTGACCACAGTACTGTGGTTAAGGCTGAAGAAAGAATTAGTTTCTGTGGAATCATTTCAAAAATGACTTTAAATATGAATCATAGAACATGAAAGTCATGTATGGTTCTCCATACCGATGTTTAATTTAATCGTACAAGCAGAAGCTGTATTTTCTGTAGTGACAAAAGGGATATTTTACCATTATGCATGACGATAAAATTCCTAACTTTTGATGATACATGAACATTATCAGAAGGGTTAGATTGGATTACTGCCATTGTTAGAATTTACCACATAACGTTTTGACCATTAAAAATCTGTGGTTGTCTTCACATAAACTATATATTAAATACAAACTTAAGCCTACCCAAGATTCCTTATGGGTAAATCCTCTGTTCGGACTGCTTCTATTGTAATATTTTTCTCACTTGACCTTTCGATTCCTGTAATCTAGGATTGTTCTCAGAAGCTAAACAACATAAAATAACTGACAATAAAACATTATAAATAATATTAGCAGTATTTATACATCTACAATTAAAAAAAAACTTTTCGTGACAGTGTAAGTCTTACAAATGTTAGGCACAACGTATAAAAGTAGAAATATAAGACTAAACTACAAAATATTGTAAAATGAATTTTCTTACCTGTGAGTGGCGATTGAAAGACCTAACAATGGTTGGACAGCTGTCTTCTTTCGTATTTATACCGCCCCTATCTGCTAAAGACCATGCCCCGTCCCCTACTTCTCACTTCCATCATGAAATGAAAAATCCGAACCTACATCGAAAATTGCCACCCCTTCTGGAAATTTCCAACCTACTAATACCTGTTCCCACTGTCACAGCCACAGCCTTTTATCGAATTCCTCAAAATATTAAACCAAATCTGAGGAATGTCTTTGCTTGCTTGGCTCAAACAATTTCACTAACCATGGTGACAAGCTGTACAAGCTCGTTCTACGCGTACTGTATGGTACTCGACTTTTGACAATTTGAGTTTCAAACAAGTTTTTGAGAACACATTATGTTCAAAAGTTGTGGATCTCCTCTTTAATCTTTTTGTTGTATGTTGTACGTGCAGCATGTTTATGTAATGAGAAAACTGAATAAATAAAGCATATGTTATTAGAAGACTTAGATATAAAAATATTGAAAGTTACTGGTGACAGTGTGATGGTACAAAAAGGGGTGAAACCATTTTTGATAATTTTGATTGTGCAATAATCCGATTTATGTGAAACCAGAATAAAATTCGACTTTAGGAACCTGCATGGAAGTTGGAAACACGTGTCGATGAATCGACAGCTAGTTTTAACTGTACCAATGGATGAATCAGCCAAAGCGGAGTTCTATATAACCATATATGGGCACAGATTTTTAATTATTACTGACGTCACAAAACATCACGGACCGATCCCTTGTTACAAAATGTTGGAATGCAGTCCAGGCATCGCGCAGCCTTAAATATTTTCCAACGTGGAACGTCCAGCAGAGGAAGGGGGTATCACGTGAGCCACGAATATATTATTCGCTCCGAGACCAACATCGTTCTGTTTCAAACAACTATTTAACCGGCCGGGTGCATTCAACCAAAGTCCGTGAACAAAATCAATTTTCACTTTGAACCAGTAAAAAATGTAATTAAAACACAGTTCATGAAATATCTACAAATGTTGACTGCGTAGAAAAAGTAAATTAACAGTTTAACCCAGTTCCGGAAAGTTTTAGTGAGTGTAGGAAGAAAAAGTGTGGACGAGAAAAGATGCAACACGTGGAATAGCAAAGACAGATAAGTACAGTGAAACAAATCGATCAGCCAACAATTAATTCATCAATTCTTCAAAAAATTACTTTCAAAAATGAGATCTCAAATATAAAAAAGGGGGAGATGAATAAATGAAAGAGAGAGAGAGAGAGAGAGAGAGAGAGAGAGAGAGAGAGAGAGAGAGAGAGAGAGAGAGAGAGAGAGAGAGAGAGAATGTGGAGTACTGGTTAGCTTTCAAGTAGTAAGTAAGATTTAATAGGATTATAAGAAGTATGTTTGTTCAGTAAGGTGATTTGTTCATCACCAAATAAATGGGGTAATACCTTTGCAGTTATAAAAAGAAAATGAAAATAAAAAATGTCTATTTCACAATGACCACGTGTTAAGTGTACATTATTGCGCTACGACCTTAGTCTGTTTACATTGTCAAATTCTCGCCTAACAAATGCTGGAACATTCTGAGATCAGGGAAATTGAAGTAAATTAGTCAAGCGTTTTATTTTAAGTATCATGGTTTGCATATTTAATCGAAAATATGCTGGCGGCCCTCTGAACATAAGTGATGAAATGCAAGGTAAGTGTTAGAATATTAAAAGCAGGTAATGTTTTGGGTAGGAAACTTTTAAAAAGTAAAAGGAAAGTTACAATTGGTGACAACTGCCAGGATGTTTTTAAATAAATTGTAAGTAGAGTTACAACAGACAAAGCAGATTGGAACCAGTTAGTGAAGAGGTATACAGCCTGTAGTCAGAAAAGAGATGCACACATAGTATTGGGTGATTCTCTCTGCAAAATAGAATCATGAGAGCTCCTGGAAAAATGAAGAGGTCGACCTAATTATAATAAATGAGTGTTGCAGAAAGTCTGCAAATTATCCCTCAATAGCTTCTCTATCACTTTTCATTTGAAGTGAAACACTTACCAGTCATGAATTGTTGAATGTTGGGACGGATGAAAGTCTGTGGTGAATAGACTGAACCTTCCACCGATCTGTACTTCAGACACCTGGTTTTCTCCATCAACAAAACAGTTTTGTGTGCGGCTACATCATCTTCATGAAACAGGATTTCTTCTTGTATTTCTTCTTTGTTAAATGGAGCCTTTTTTTTTTTAATCTTGTCATTCAGTTTATTCAGAAAACTTGCGCCATTGCTGGTATACTTTGCAAGACAATTAATCGTTTAGCCTACCAAGGACCCTATGCCATAATCTTTATTGTCAGTAAAACAGTCTGTACTTTATTTCACCCAAGACAACTAGATACAACCGTATTTACTTTCATCAGCCTTTCTAGCTTAAAACAGAGTCCTTATAAAGTTTTGCCAACTTGAGGTAAATGTTACAAACAAAATTTACCACTGAAATGTTTGATTTCCCATTTTAAAAATACAGAAAACTCACCTACATTATCACCTACATTAACAGTTTCTCATTGGGCGCTGTACATATATGGTTTTCAATATAACATTGTTTTAAATCATGAAAATCATGATATTCTTGCAATCTGTCATCTGTAATTGGAAGTAGGATATTTCTAGTTTATAATTCTGCTACTAGATCGGGAGCATCGTACCCTTCCATTTTCTGCCACATGTTTCATAGTTGAGTATGTTGTTTCAAAACATATCAGACAAGAATTGTGTTCAGTGAGTTTAATAAAATCTGTTATTTTTATTTTGTGTACTGACAAGACAAAATAATATTTAGTGGATGAATTTAAGTACTTTGAAAACTTGTAGTGTGTTGTAATTAAACTAAAATTTCAGTTTGTTTTGTTTTGTTGTTTTTATGAATTAACAGATTTTTTTAGCTAAGGTTTATTTGGATACAGTAGTTTATAGAATACAAGAATTTCCACATATATATATTTTGCTGTAATTAGAAGTGTACTGTGGATTACACTGTTAGTCCAAAAGTATTAAAAAAAGGCTAGACATAGGGGTTAGACGTAATCGCTTAGACACGAAAGTGGTAGTTCTGAATGGCAGAACTATTTGACAGAATACTTATTTCATGAAGGGATTCTGTGTGAAGACACGATATTGTTGTGTCACCATAATTGCTATGTATTTATTGGCCAGCCCTGTTAATGTAATTTAAAAAAATATGTAACTAAACAGGTAAACTTCAGAAAAGTAGTTTCTAGAAAATAAAATTAGATTGGATATATTTTATATGTTTTACTGGTATTGAAAGCAGTTTAAAACAGTATTAATGATAACAGAATGTTTTCAACAGTGGACAGTATGACAACGCTGCCATTGTTCTTCCGGTGGGACCTTGTTCTCATTTATGTTGGATTCAAGTTTCTTCAAGGCGGTGGCACTGGCGGCATGGGTTTGCTTAATAACTTGCGTTCATTTCTCTGGATCCGTATTCAGCAGTACACCACGAGGGAAGTGGAGGTATGTTAACGGTATTATTTAGTGATAAAAATCATTCTTATCTGAATATAAGTGTTTGTTAAGTATTGCACCAAAAATAATATAAGCATATAATTAAGAGTATAGTATAATGATAAATGAGCATATGCTTTTATGGCCTGTGTTTACATTATCACAATTTTCCGGGTTGTTAGGTCGTGGTCTAAGCAACCAGACATTTCATCCATCCATGAATGGACAAAACGTCTGGTGAAAGACAGCCTAACATCCGGCCTAACCCAGAAAATTGTGATAATATGTAGTATATTATTACAAGCACCTGTTGTAATTACAACGGTTTTCACAGCAATATTAAAAAAAAACAACTCCACAGTCAATTAAACAGTTGCTTATTTTATAATCGCTTTATTTAATTGTCCAGCCTTCTTCTAGAAATAAAATCCCAAGCACTGTGTGGCTTTTTTTTAAAGTTACCACTCTTGTTTTATAAGTCAGAATTTGATGATTTGAATAGTAATAGTAATAACGTAAGGTATAAATTTCTTCCATAAATTGGTACAAAATATTCACTTTTTAAACATAAAAAGTAACTTAAATCTGGAAGAATCATTTTTCGTTTTGAAAAATTTTACAACCAATTTTTACTACAAACTAGGTTTTTCATAATTATAAAAATAAAACGGTATCAAAGATATTAAATTTACAACAATGGTATAAAAAGTAAATATACCAGTAAATGAAAACTAACGCTACTGAAATATAAGTGGCAAGAAATATATGGTGCCTGCCATGTAGGCCCTACATTATAAAATAAAACATAACCTACTCTTAAAGAATGAGGTAACAAATTGTGTATTTGGAACCATTCATTCCGATATAAATAAAATTATAGTATAAAAATATGATTGTGAAAACCTCTATACAATTACAATTTTAATTCTACAAGGTAAAAGTTTTAACATTTTTGCAAAAAAAAAAAATAGTGTTCAGTCAGTAGTCATTATATTTTTATAATTAGTTAATCAACTGACACATCTTGGACAACAAAATCCAGGAATTTTAATTCATTGGCTTCATAGTCAGTGCCATCAGAATATTCCAGCTCACCTTGTGAAGAAACAAACATTTATTAATTAAAAAAAAAAATACTCTGCCAGAATCTTACCTTTCGATCTTTTCTCGCTGACTTACCTTTTCATACACCATCAGAAGTTCAGGGCCGCTACCAATATCTTTCAAGGACAGATATGGAAACCTTTATACTTTACCTTAATTAAAAACACTGGAAAATTTAGCAATCTGACTTCCCACAATTCAGAAGATTCCCCGGAACGTTTAGACGAGTTTTTCAGCACAGAATTATTAAGTCAGCGAGAAAAGATCGCAAGGTAAGATTCTGGCAGAGTATATTTTTTTCTAAATTAATAAATGTTTGTTTCTTCACAAATGGCGACCCTGCCAGGATCTTACCTTTTCAACTACTACTTTATTTGCACTTAAACTAACATCTTTCTGATTATCACTTGTATTAACCTCACCTACCTCGTCATTTTTTGTTTCCACTGTACTTAAACGAACACTATTGTTTGTAAAAGTATCATTATTATTACCTCCACTATCAGAACTACTCACCTAGTTTAGGTCACTTTCTTTATTTTCTTTTAATTTATTTGTCTCTGGTTTCTGCAATAATTTATCCCACTTTTTGTCCATCTCGTCAAACCGTTTATTCATCATATCGAAACCCGTATCCATCAGTTTCTCCCTTTCATCCAAACATTTATTTATCTCATTGCACATCATCATCATCCTATTCACCATATGCATCTTATAATCCGATTCACTCATATCATCATTACTTACCTTATTATCTGCTGCCTGATCGTCTTTATTCTCGTTAAATTGATCTGTCTCTCTAACATTTTCTACCATCACTACACTATCATCATTATCATTATTCACTGTCTTATTCTCTACCACTATCACTTCAACTATTTTACTTTTATTATTTTTCATCTCACTACCAATATTACTTTCACTCCCCTACAATAATATTATCTGCCACGCGTTGGGCACCATATACAATAATTAACTTTGGTGTGTATTAAGTTTGTTATGCCCCACGTTCTTTGGGAGCCACATACAATAATAATATTGATCTGTATGCAAATTATATGCATAGATTGATTACTCATCAATTATGATTGATTAATTTTATAGTTATAGAAATCTTTACTTTATATTGCCCCGTGTTGTTGGAGCACCATATGGAATGGTAATGATCATGCAATCTTTTTGTGTAATTAATTCCAATTAGAAATTTATTTGTGTTGATAAAGGTGATATCTAATTATAAGAAGAGATTAGTTTTGTACTTTACTCGTTCTGCCGTAATGTATCGCTCCCATGATGTATCCCTGCGTTGATGGGTGAGGTTAATGCATTGCACTTGTAATCGGTCGGTTATGATTACTCGCGTGTGTCTATTTACGCGGTTCACAGTTCGATACCGTATGCTTCTAATAGTTTTCCATCACGCACGACCACTCTTTTCGGCGCCTAGATTGTTTTCAAGTTCATTAGGCACTTGTTCACACTTCTATTTACTTGAGTTAACTACGAAACATTGTAGTATCACTACTTTTCTGTAATGGTTCAAGAATGTCATTGCAAATTGTCAGTATCTTTATGACGGTGTATTACATGGAATTTTGATACGTTTGATAATATTGATAATAAATTATGATTGATAAAAACATGGTTAAAGTAAATTCAGAACATCTAATTTTTCCAGTAGCCATCTTGTACTGCCAACTACGTATAACAAAATATGTGTACTTATCATTGTAGGGTTCTTTTTAGACGAACACAGGAAAGCAGAATTGGTTGTTCAAAAATAAAGAAAAAACGTTATATTGTTGCCCATAATTACGTTTTATTAACAATTCCCGATTCTCATTTTAAAAAAAACTCACATGAAAATAAAATTGAAATATAGTAGGAACATTGAATATAAAAGACTTTAGTATAAAAATAATCAAGATATTAAAATATAAATGATCTGTATACACCTAGGATTAGTTTGAAACGGAAACCAGCACTTCCTTATATCTATATATATAATTAAACTAAACCCCACACACACTCACATACTGACCAGTTTAGATTTTCCCTTTATGAGCTCATTTCAATTTTTTATTTTTTAAAAGGTTATAAAATTTATTAAATGGTTATAAAATTTGACTTTAAATTTTATCTTTCTTAATGCATGAATATAATAGAATAAGGTAATTTATTCTCTTATCTGCCATTTCGTCCCTAAATTTCAGTCCAGCCTCCGTCCGCTCCCCATTTCTTTTACCACACAGCACATTTCGTTCTTTTCTGTAATTTTCGCCACTAGTAACTGTCCTTCATTTCACTTCATAACTGTATACTTATTAATTTGAATTTAAAATCACATTTTTATGGTATGCGGGCCCGCACTTTTACGTTTCGAAACTTTGTATCGGTGTTGCTAGCGTGAGCGTTGAATTTAGACTGGGCTGAGAAAAAGGCGCTATTTTGTGAAGCGGCTGTTGTTGGAGGTTCAATTCTTATTGTCTTAAAGTTTATATCACTCCGCCAGCTGCATGTCACCGTTATGTAACGGCATTTCATAACAAAGATCGTCTCTGACGTCAGATCGTCTGATACTGGTTATATAACTTGTTTACCGTTACATAATGTGTTTACTGGTTTCGTGTTCGTCATTGTCTGACCTTGACACAGTGGCAGTTTATTAATTCTGCGTCTGTTGAAGCTGTTTTACAAAATATCATCGAATAATTCTGCACAGTCAATGCTGCCACTGTTGTTTTCGTTCCAAACAGGAAATTTACCGAAGTTTTGTATGTTTCGTCCCAAATGAAGATTTTTATTTATTTATTACAAAAAATATACAAATTTCTTTAGATTGCCTCAGGTAGGCCCCTAAAATGCCCCGCTACAATTTATAAAGATTGTTACTCGCGCTTCATCGCGAACACTACCGTCCCGTTTTGCGTTCTGAGTCTTATTCGCGCACTTCCATTTAATCGTAATAACGTCTTTATTGTCTCTACCGAAATACGTTATAACTTATACACTGCATTAAGTTTTATAAATTGAACTATTATGAAACTGAAATACAAGTTCAAATAAACTGATCAAAACTCTGAATAAACTGAGTTAAGAATCTTAATAAACTGAGCCAAAATTTTGAATAAAACTGAGGCAAAAATCTTAATAAACTGAGCGCACATCCCCTTGTGTAAACAGTTTTTATTCCTTCTGATGTTCCCACTCTTGTGATTCAGATGGACACTCTAACTTCCCACCAAATCATTTTTGATAGGTTTATTCCATGGACCTCCCTGTGTCCTCTCGTCTCCAGTCTGTATTTCTAACGAATTCTCCACCCAGTGCCGTTTGGAGAGGGACGTTCATACACGAGATTCGCTCTCTGGTCTCAAGCTCCTCTCTGAACCATCCCCTACAGAAGTTCCCTTCGGAATTCTCGTTCCTCATTGGCTGGTTGGCTTTCTCAACTTGAATTTGACGTAGTCCACGTGGACTTGACGAACCGCTGTCTTACGTCCGTTGCCCTGTTCCTGGAATCAGTGCTAAGGCCTTGTTTCGAAATCACATCTGCTACTTTTGGTGTAGCGTGTCGAATTCCCTTATTGTTGGTATGCTGACGACTTCCTTCGTTGACTTATGGGTGGCATAACATCTGTGCTCTCCACTAGCGTCACTTAGTCGCCTGTCCCATTGTCCGTGCATAAACCATTGTCTTTGAGAAGTCGCACACATGGTTTTGAACAATACTCTCGCCGTTGGTTCTGTGTTTTTCTCGCTACTGGACAGATGTAAGAGTAGTCTTCTTTTGTCCTAATTGTGGAGTCAAGCATTCCCACGCATGGTCCAGTTCGCTGCAACATTGTCCAGCTCATTGTTCGTGAATAGTTTTTACGACGTCTTAATGGAAAGGAAAGGTTTGTTCCTTTTCGTCGCCCACCCTCGAACAAAGCTAACATGTGTCACTTTTGACGGGCTCTAATTGCTGGTGTACTTCTCTCGCAATACCCAAAAATAAAAAAAAAAATTTGAAATAATAATCACATTACAGCCCTTCTTATCCACTACCTGATTGATTTTACTTTCTTGTTTACACTCTTCCATAATAGTATTATCACTATGCTTTTTAATTTCAGCGAATATTCCCTCTTCTTGTTCTTCCATTCGTCTCAAATTATCATCCAGTTTACACCACTCATCATCCGTCATTCTATCGACAATCCCTCTGAACTCGTCTTCCCATTCCCCCATGAGAAGTCTATTTTGTTTACTTGTGCCTTAGCCATGTTAAACAAAATTATTTAAATAATAACTCTTTACATAACACTCACTATAACCCTTCTATTACACACTAATCATTCAATTTAACTCAAAGTACGCCACACATAAAATCACGATATTAATTGATGACCCGTTGGGCACTATGTGTCGTTGGGCACTTATGTGTCTTATATAGACACATAAAATCGTTATCCATACGTAATAATTTTGTACGCTACGCTACCCAAAACATAACCATAAAATATACGTTTGACATATACATGTACAATCAATTCACAAATACATCGTTATCCAAATCCTATTTTCTGTGCTTAAAACAGGTCTGATTCATATAATATATATACAAATATCCTGGCAGGGTCACCATTTGTGAAGAAACAAACATTTATTAATTTAAAGAAAAAATATGCTCTGCCAGAATCTTACCTTTCGATCTTTTCTCGCTGACTTACCTTTTCATATACCATCAGAAGTTCAGGGCCGCTACCAATATCTTTGAAGGACAGATATGGAAACCTTTATACTATACCTTAATTAAAAACACTGGACAATTTAGCAATCTGACTTCCCACAATTCAGAAGATTCCCCGGAACGTTTAGACGAGTTTTTCAGCACAGAATTATTGAGTCAGCGAGAAAAGATCACAAGGTAAGATTCTGGCAGAGTATATTTTTTTCTAAATTAATAAATGTTTGTTTCTTCACAAATGGCAACCCTGCCAGGATCTTACCTTTTCAACTACTACTTTATTTGTACTTAAACTAACATCTTTCTGATTATCACTTGTATTAACCTCACCTACCTCGTCATTTTTTGTTTCCACTGTACTTAAACGAACACTATTGTTTGTAAAAGTATCATTATTATTACCTCCACTATCAGAACTACTCACCTAGTTTAGGCCACTTTCTTTATTTTCTTTTAATTTATCTGTCTCTGGTTTCTGCAATAATTTATCCCACTTTTTGTCTATCTCGTCAAACCGTTTATTCATCATATCGAAACCCTTATCCATCAGTTTCTCCCTTTCATCCAAACATTTATTTATATCATTGCACATCATCATCATCCTATTCACCATATGCATCTTATAATCCGATTCACTCATATCATCATTACTTACCTTATTATCTGCTGCCTGATCGTCTTTATTCTCGTTAAATTGATCTGTCTCTCTACCATTTTCTACCATCACTACACTATCATCATTATCATTATTCACTGTCTTATTCTCTACCACTATCACTTCAACTATTTTACCTTTATTATTTTTCATCTCACTACCAATATTACTTTCACTCCCCTTCTTATCCACTACCTGATTGATTTTACTTTATTGTTTACACTCTTCTGTAATAGTATTATCACTATGCTTTTTAATTTCAGCGAATATTCCCTCTTCTTGTTCTTCCATTCGTCTCAAATTATCATCCAGTTTGTGACAGTACAGAAATACCTATTACCATAATAATGGGATTCAGGAATTTTTATTGGAAATTTTATTCTGATCCTGAATGTTAACAAGGGCTAAGTCAGTTTTGCACAAGTCCCAAAAAATACGCAGATTCAACAAGAGGGGAGCTGAGCCAAGGTCATCATGGTACGAGCAGAATTTAACATGTGTAATGGCAGTATAAGTGAAACGAACTAATAATACGAACTTTTCATTGGTCCACAAAGCCAGATCGTCATAAATAAACAATGACGGCGTGAAAACAAATACGTATTAACCAGGGCGGTGGCTATAAAACAATGAACCATGACATCAGACGCACGACCACTTACATAACAATTGCGTCTGATTCCGCCCCAGTCGTCTATAACAATTCAGCGAGCACACATGCTCGACCAGTGCAGTGGGCAGCTTTTGCCGTAAAATGCAGTAATTGTTTTAAAAAAAATGCAGTAAACATTTAAAAAATGTAATCATTAACAATAATGTAGAATCAGTGGACAGCCAATATGAGAATTCAGTAAATTCAGTGCACTAAAAGAGACAGAAGAGGTTCGGCCGAACACCTGCCAGCCAACATGGGAGTCTTCTGAGGAGTCTACGCCGCATCAATTTCAGGAAAGCCCTTCTTAAATTTCTTTTCTAAATTTAAAAATACAAAAGATGAGCTCAAATCAGAATAAATAACGAACGTATTTAATATTACAGTATGATTGAGAGTGAAAGTGAGAGAGTGAAAGTGATCGTTGGCCAACCTTGAATAAGTTATATTTGAGGTGTTGGTTTGTGTCTAATTATAGGGTAATTATTCAAATCAGAGAAATAAATAATAATTTGAAAGTAACTGCAGTACAGAATTTAAAAAAGAATTATTTTAAAGAAAGCACATGGATATAGCATTAAACGCATGGCGAAAGCAGAAATAATGTAGCCGCCATTTTGAAATTTAATAATCGTTGATGACTCCCATTGTTTATAACCTATAGCGCAAGTAACTGAATAAAATATAATTTGTTATCCTCATGTTGTGTAAATGGTTATTTCAATACCCCGAAAACCTCCGTCTTTTCTGCTTAACGCAACCTTGGACCCAAAAAGCCTAATGTACTCAACAAAAACTGAGCACGTGTTTCACCAGATGTGTGGTTTAAATTATGCAAATCACATAATACATGATCATCATCCAATTATTATTATTAATTTATTAAATAAACAAAAAGAGAAAAGTCACAAGTTTACACCACTCGTCATCCGTCATTCTATCGACAATCCCTCTGAACTCGTCTTCCCATTCCCCCCATGAGAAGTCTATTTTGTTTACTTGTGCCTTAGCCATGTTAAACAAAATTATTTAAATAATAACTCTTTATATAACACCCACTATAACCCTTCTATTACACACTAATCATTCAATTTAACTCAAAATACGCCACACATAAAATCATGATATTAATTGATGACTCGTTGGGCACTTGGTAAAACACATATATCTTATGTGTCATTGGGCACTTATGTGTCTTATATAGACACATAAAATCGTTATCCATACGTAATAATTTCGTACGCTACGCTACCCAAAACATAACCATAAAATATACGTTTAACATATACATGTACAATCAATTCACAAATACGCCGTTATCCAAATCCTATTTGTTAACGGACTTTACTTTCTAATAGATTTGATAATTATTTTCATGTATTTTATTGTACTTAAATAATATCCACCATACATCCGGTGTAAACATGTGTTATTCTTATTAGCATAGATTTGGTTTTTCGGGTCCAGAGTTTCGTTAAGCGAAAAGGCAGAGGTAGTCAGGTTTTTTGAAATAACCATTCATACAACATATAGTAAACAGATTAGGCTTTATTTAAATTTCAATATTTATGTATTACAGACAATGGGAGTCATTACTCAATTGACAATTACCAAGATGGCGGCTTCATGACTTCCGCCTTTCGCCATGCTTTTATCTCTACATAGCCTTATTTTCTTTGTAAATTAATTCTTCAAACAAACGTATTTACTGCAGTATGGTTTTCAAAATTACTCGTTTCTTTAAAATCAATAACTAATATATGTTTTCAACACAAACCAATGCCTCAGATATTGGTTATTAAAAGCCGGCCAACTTTCACTCTCACACACTCACCCAAACCTTTCATACCTTGATACTGATTACATTTCGGTATTAATTATACTTTGAGCTCCTTTTTTACTTTATAGAATTTAGAAAAATTTAAAAGGGCTTTCCTGAACTGATGTGGTAAAGACGCTCCTCAGAAGACTCCCATGCTGGTTGGCGGATGTTCGGCCGAACTTTTTATCTGTCTTTTCCTGAGTGCACTGAGTTTATTATTATATTTACTGTCCCCTGATACTAATTGCTTTTGTGACTACATTTTTTACAAAATTTTACTTTTTTGTGGCAAAAACTGCCCAATACACAATTGAGCGTGTGTGTGCTCTGAGTTGTTAATGCAGACTGAGAACGGGTTAGACGCAACTTCTGTGTAAGTGGTAGTGTACATGACGTCATCGTCTTTTGTTTTACGGCCAACGCCCTGGTTTATACGTTCTTGGTGTTATGTCGTCAGCGTTTAATAATGACGACATAGCCTTGTGGACCAACGAAAGTTCATATTTATAGTTCGTATTCACATACACCGCCATTATACATGTTAGACTTCGCCCGTCCACCGGTGACCTTGAATTCACTCCTCTCTTGTTGAATGTGAGTTGTTTCTTGGGACATGGGTAAAACTGACCTAGCCCTGGTTGACATTCATAATTATAATAAAAAATACAATATGAGATCCCTTAATCCCATAGTTATTGTAATAGGCCTTTATGTACTGTCACAAAACCCCTTCAATGAAAGGTTTGGTGTCGAGACACAAAAACTTTCATGGACTCATTCACACGTTTCTAAAAGGATCAGTTCAGATATGTTGCCACAACCCCCTGTAGTGTTAATATAAAAGAAGTATAATCATTTACCCTTGGTCCAATAGTGCTGATCGTACCTGTCTGACCTTACTGGACTTCTCCGGAGAGATCCCTACACCATAAGGCCATGAGGCACTGAATGCTCCTGTTCTGACGCTCCGGCCAGCGAAGGACCGCGGTCACAACACCACAAAACTCTGAAACATGTTGATATGTCTCCCCTTAGATGCATTGGTTTGTGTTTTGAGGCGTTGGTTTTCTTAACTCTACAATTTTCAAACAACAAAAAAAAAAACAAGTTTTAAGACAGATAAATCCTTCCATTTTTCCAACACTCCTGTATATTTTTTATCAAATTCTCTGACTCCAGTCAACATCAACTTACTTCTCTCACCACAAGAAAACATATTATACTAAGCATAAAACAAATTTTAATCTCTCAAACAACAACCACTATCTCTGTTATTTTATTTCAAATAAAATCAACACATATAACTATTATGGCAAACACTTCAAAACTATTTATTTTCTTTACTCAACTTTCTTTATGTTTAATTTTCTTTACACCAGAATCCTTACTATAGACTTGATAACCAACACCAATCTCACTACTAATTCTTTAAAATTTAATATTGTTATCGTTACTACCGTGTAGTAACCTCCCAGCCACACACACTATTGCTTTTTTCTGTTGGACTGTTGCGCCCATATGCCTCCACAAGGACGGCATTGTTGGAGGAATCTATCGCCTCCGTGTCCTTGCTTCAGCGCTACATTTTGAAAGATTTAGACATCAACATATCTTTTGTTACATAATTACATGCCCTTAAAACGGGTCTACCACCTGGCCTTGCTGTTCCTACTCAAACAGAGTGGCAGCCGCTGTTCCATAGTTTCCGGGGATTCCCCTAAAGTCACCCCCCATTGATTTCAAATTTACACCAATTTCAAGCCAGCTATGGTCAAGGTTCTTAATTTATGGCCATAGCTGACCGCTATCCAAAACCACGATTAGTGCTGGTAAGGCAGTAATCGCCCGAAAAGTCGGGGAAATCAACTTCATTAGCATGTCTTACATCACATCATCATCATACACTGTACCGCCAATAATCACATATAATACAAAATTATATTAAAATTGTACAGTGTAGTCACGCCTTCTTGAGGCCTCCGATGATGGCAACGGTCTGTGCATTACTCATCAACCCACTTCGCTAGCTACAGTAGCACATGCCACTACTGCACTAGCCCCATTAATTCTAACTTAATTCCTCCTACATATACTGTTCTTACAGTCCATTTTGACGTACTTTTTTCTAACACCAAACAACTATAAAACACCTTTTAACCTTGCTCAAAAACAAGTTTTTTAATTATTTAAAAATTTTCACATAGATACTTTGCAAGTTCAAGCTTTCACTTTCACTAACAACTTCTTCCAAGACAAAATAGGAATTACAACAATGGATCACCTGATAAGATTACATAAAAATAAAATATATTCCCTGGTTCTCTAAAGTAAGACAAGCACTTGGAAAATTTTATCATTTAAATTACAATAATTTTAAATATTTCGTTTCACAATTTCTGAACGAAACTACTTTAGTTCGTGGAACACATGTATATAAATATTTTTTATTTATTTATTTATTTTTTTACTCTATCCTTCCACGAACTCTGGGTCCCTCTCCCCGTTCTTGCACGTTAAAATTTCTACTCACACCTTTTCGTGGAGCCAGACCACCGTTAGTTTCACCCCGCTGTTGAGGCTACTGCCAACCATGGTCTGCCTCCTTAGCCAAAATCCACGATCAGAGGTGGTGAATCTGTGATCGCCCGAAAAGTGGGGGAGTGTCTATCCTGGAAACATAAACAACAAACTAAACTCATTCACACTCATTAATATACAAATCTTATCCAAATCCTATGATGACCAATATAACTTTAAGTTTGTTGCATTGTGTGTTCCTACTAACTCCCTAGTCTCCCTGTCCTGCAACACATATGAATTTTTCATTTTGATCCCTACTATCTCATAAGGTCCTTCGTAAAGCAGGAAGAATTTCTTAATTTCCTTGTCTTGAGCGCTCGATAGATCGTGCCTCCTTACTAATACCAACTGTCCAACTTCATATTTTATCCATTTACCTTTTGCGTCGTGTCTACGTTTTCTTTGTTCACCCTTGCTTGACAGATTCTCGTTGGCCAACCGGATCTTAATGCTCACATCCATCCGCTTGCGCTCCGTTGGATAATCAAACAGCTGCTCCAATATTCTTGGGGGGCGTGTTCCCTTTACCAATTCGTGAGGTGTATAGCCGGTGGACTCGTGGGTGGTACTGTTCAGCCAATTTTCTACCTTCTTGACGTACAACGGCCACTCGCTGTGTTTAGCGTGACAATAGGCTCTAAAGATCCTGTCTATCTCTCTAATTACACGTTCAGCCTGGTTTGACTGGGGATGGTACACAGCCGTATGCTTCGTGAGGATTCCTTCCCATCCTAAGGTCTGGCGCCATTTTCCACTGATGAACTGTGGCCCATGATCTGACAAAATCACCTTCGGCTTACCCACGTGAATCATATAGTCTTTAGTCACCTTCTCACCCAATACCTTACTGGTAGCTCTCTTTACGCTATACAATTTCACATACTTCGAAAAAGTGTCAAGTAATACAAAAATATACACAACTCCGCCTCTACCCTTCGGCAATGGTCCAAACAAATCTACCGCAACTAAATCAAATGGTCTCTCTACCCTTATAAAATTCAACTCACCTTCAACCCTGTAGTTTACTACCTTAGACTTCTGACACAAATCACAACTCCTCAGCAACCTCCTCACTCGTCTCTCCATATTCCTGAAAACACATGACTCCTTCAACACACTAACACACTTATTCGCCCCAAAATGACCGTATCTAAAATGACAATCCCAAATAATCTTCTCTTCCAACCCTTCTGGTACTACTAACTTCCAGTCACGCTCACCCCCTACTACCCTTTTAAACAACAATCCTTTGTAAACTTGGAAAATTTGGCTATATTCTGATTCCTCCAATTCCGTTTCTAAGGTGTTTATTATGTTACCCGACTTACCATCTGCTCTTTGCATGGTGCTGATATCCTTTAACTCTTCTCCAAAGATCTTATCCTCCCTAGTTATTTTAAAAATTTCAATTTCCTTTATATCCCTACCTGTTTTGTTATTCTCACAATCTACTCTGGAAAGAGTGTCGGGTACCTTGTTCTCTGTCCCTTTGATGTATTCCCACTCGAATTTGTACTCCTGTAGTACGAGCACCCATCTTGTTAGACGGCTGTCAGCAAGCTTGCAAGTGTTCAGAAAGGATAACGCCTTGTGATCCGTTCGTATGATGGTCTTGTTTCCTAAAATGTAAGTTCTGAATTTTCCAACGGCGAATACAGTACTAAGTAATTCTTTTTCAGTCGTTGTATAATTCTTTTCCGCTGGCAGCAATGATCTACTCGCGAAGGCTATAGTGAGGTGCTCCTTTTCCTCATCCTCTTGATACAGCTCCGCACCGACGGATACATTACTGGCGTCTGTCTGTAAATAGAACACTTTTTCAAAATCCGGGTGGTTCATCATGATCATTTCACTAAATTTCCTTTTAATTTCCTCAAAAGCTCCGCGCTCTACGTCACCCCATTTCCACTGTCGGTTCTTTTGCAGTACCACACTTAACCTTGCTGTCACGTTTGCGTAGTTCCTTTGGAATTTTCGGTAGAAGTTGCACAGCCCTAGAAAACTTTGAAGTTGCTTTTTGTTCCTTGGTTCAGGGAAGCGCATGATCGATTCGACCTTGTCCGGGTTTGCTGAGATACCTTCCAGCATAATAATAAAACCTAAAAATTTAATCTCTGTCTGTAAAAATTCCGACTTGTCCCAATTCACCATAAGTCCTCCTGTCTCCAATTTCGTCAATACATACCTTAAATGTTCCAAATGGTCCTCGAAAGTCCTGGATGTAATCAAAATGTCGTCTACATAAACTGTCAGGAAATCCAAGTCCTTGGGTCTCAAAATTTTATCCAAACATTTGATGAAACTCGCCACACTGGTATTTAATCCACTGGTAGTCTCCTAAACTGGTAATTCTTTCCATTGAATAAAAATGCGGTGTATTTTCTACTCACCTCCGCTACTGGTACCTGCCAATATCCTGCAGTAAGGTCCAGCGATGTCATGTACTTCACGCCGCTGAATTTCTGGAATATCTCATTAATCGCTTCTGGTGACTCTCGGTCGGGTATAATTATCTGGTTTATCCTCCTCGCATCTAAACACAACCTGACGCTGCCGTCCTTCTTGATTACTACCACCAAAGGATTCGAGTAGGACGATACTGATCTCTTTATAATTTTTCCTTCCAGCATTTTATCCAATTCCTCTTGCACCGCTCGTCTTTTGGAGTAAGGCACAGGATAAATCCGTTGCATGAATGGTGTGTGTTCCCTTGTCTGTAAAATACATTCATAATCTTTTGCCCTACCTGGTACATCGGCAAATACTCCCTTAAACTGCTCTATCACCTGCCATAACGCCACGTGCTGGCCACTCCCTACACCGGACCCTTCACTCCGAAACTTATCTGCCCTTATCTCCCACACTGCATCATTAATATTACTCATTTTGTTATCATCATAAATATACTCCGCCTCTCTACACCAATTAATTCTAGTATCGCTATTATTCTCATCTACTCATTTCTTCAATAACTTTACACCAGTTGTTTTAATTTTATCTATCACCCGTTCAGAATTAACTCTTACCGACCGGTCACCCCCGTCTAACTCTATCACCTTCTCTTTAAAATTTATCACCGCTCTGTTCCTTTGTAAGAAATCGTTACCCAAAATAATGTCCAAACTCAAACCCTTAACTACCAAGAATGTGCTATCAAAATCTATACCATTTATCAAAAAGTTCAAATGTATCTGCTTCGTCACACGTTTGCTCCGTACCCCTGTTGACTCCTATCACCGTAACCCCTGCTACTGGCAAAATTGGAATATTCTTGTTGAATTCTCTCAAATCATTTAAAATATTTTCTGCTATAACTGAAATTTCTCTCCCGGTATCCACCAGTGTTCTAAAATGCTTACCTTCTATAGTTACCTGAATTTCCGTCAATCCTGCTCTCACCTCCTCTAAAGTATTGTTCTCCTCTTCCAATAAATCAGCTACTATGTCCGTTTTGATGACGTTACTTGGGATGTCTTCTGTTGGTTGGACCTCATGCGCTTCTCTGAACAGTGGTCTGGTCCTGGCTACCACTGTTGGTTTTAGTTTTCCGGCTGTCGTCCGCTATTATTCATCTCTTGTTGTTGACCACTTGGTCGTCCTTGCTTGTGGTTTGATGTCCCGCTGGTACCTGGTCCTCCTTTGTCGGTTGGTACATACTGTTTCATGTGTTCTCTCCTCCTTTGTTCTTCTTTAGGTAGTTTGCATCTGAAACACTGTTGTCTGTGAGCGTAGTTCTCTCTTCCGCACCTAAAACAATTCCACTCACCCGATTGCTGGAAATTATTTCTATGTCTATAATTATTATTGTGATCATTATTTCCCTGATAACTACTCCTAGGTCAGTTAAATTCTGTGTTACTATTATTGTGGTTATTCTGTATAGGTCGTCTAACTGTTTCACGATCCCTAATACTTTGCAAAATGTCTAAAATCCGTTCTAATTCACTTAAAAATTCTCTATCTCCTTCGTCATTAAGGTAATCTGTGCTTCTCTAGGTAGATGTTTACTCACATATCTGACGAACGATTTGAACGGTATAGGCGGTTCGAGGTATTTTGCCTCGTTATACAACTTTGTCACGTACATTGTTATGTTATTGTGTCCTACAAAATTACCTACTCCCATAATACGACTTCTTAAACTCTCTTGTTCTTCTTCCGGCCAAAATTTATCTTTAAATGCCCTCTCGAACGTTTCAAAACTGTCCCATTCTACTCTGCGCGCTTCCGCCCATATGATAGAATTACCCTTAAAACATTTGACAATTTTCGTTAGTTGTATTTCCCAGTTATGGTTACAAAAATGATTATACTCTCGTGTCTGGTTTAAAAATCTCATAGGGTGTATTACTCTGTTCTCGTGGTTAAAATTTTCTAACTCTATTTCGTTGTACATCTCCCTAGTCACTATTATTCTTTCCGTAATACCGGTAAATTTTTTCTGAATTTCCCCCCGTAACTCATTTTTCACTTTCATTAAATCATTTTCAATCACATCACATTTAACATGCATATTATTATTGTTTTGTATAGCTAGGTCATCTATTTCTTTAATCTTACTTTGTAACATGCTCATTCTATCACTAGTACTATTCTCATATTTTGATACTGTTGTGTCTATTGTTTCGATATTTTTGGTTATGTCTATTACATCTAATTCACATTTGCCTATTTTATTTTGTAAAATACTAGTTTTCATTCCTATTAGTTTATTTATTTTACAACTAATTCTACTCTCTATCTGCTCATTAACTGTGGTTAAACATTTATTCTCTGTTTTTTCATACTGTGTTTCTATTTGGTTTTGAACTGTCTCATTAATTTGCTTAATTTTGTCGACTAACTGACTTATTGTGTTATTAAATTGCTCATTACTGATTTCTGTTTGTTTTTGGATACTGTCACACTGTATTTCTATTTCGTTTATTCTTTTGTCAAAATTACAACTTTGTTTCTTAATTTCTTTTTTAATATCATTAAATTGTTCATCAAACTGGTTTAATTTATCATTTAATTCACCATTCTGTACTTTCATTAGTTGAAAAAGGTCTTCAAGCGACACCTTATTACTTGTAATGGCCGTTGAATTAGCCTGTGGTTCGTTTAATAACAGCGACTCTGTTGCTGTATTTTCTATACTAATACTTTCGTTATTGTTTGCCATTTTTATCATACTAATAATAATAAATTCTGTTTTAGTTGTTGTATTGTATTCTATTCATACCATACATAACCTATACAGGTAACCTATATTGTTCTGCGTACATTTTGTTACCCGTCTGCCTCTGCTTTTGGCTTATTTATATAATGTAAATTTTATATAAAGTTCACTGTTCGGGGGCCATCTGCTAACGGACTTTACTTTCTAATAGATTTGATAATTATTTTCATGTATTTTATTGTACTTAAATAATATCCACCATACATCCGGTGTAAACATGTGTTATTCTTATTAGCATAGATTTGGTTTTTCGGGTCCAGAGTTTCGTTAAGCGAAAAGGCAGAGGTAGTCAGGTTTTTTGAAATAACCATTCATACAACATATAGTAAACAGATTAGGCTTTATTTAAATTTCAATATTTACGTATTACAGACAATGGGAGTCATTACTCAATTGACAATTACCAAGATGGCGGCTTCATGACTTCCGCCTTTCGCCATGCTTTTATCTCTACATAGCCTTATTTCCTTTGTAAATTAATTCTTCAAACAAACGTATTTACTGCAGTATGGTTTTCAAAATTACTCGTTTCTTTAAAATCAATAACTAATATATGTTTTCAACACAAACCAATGCCTCAGATATTGGTTATTAAAAGCCGGCCAACTTTCACTCTCACACACTCACCCAAACCTTTCATACCTTGATACTGATTACATTTCGGTATTAACTATACTTTGAGCTCCTTTTTTACTTTATAGAATTTAGAAAAATTTAAAAGGGCTTTCCTGAACTGATGTGGTAAAGACGCTCCTCAGAAGACTCCCATGCTGGTTGTAACATTACATTTGGAACACCTTAATATCGTACCCGATTTAATGAAGACAATGGATAAGAAGCTAAACAAGAAGAAAAATATCTTTCAAGATGATAGTGAAGAGGAACGAATAACGATTTCAGACTGACTAGTAATACAGCTGACCGTACCCAAATTAATGATTCAGGCAAAGTGATGCAAAATACATTCAACCCCGATTAAGACATGAACTTTAAATAATGACAAAATAAGTATTATAAAGACAGACAGATTATGTATCAATGCTATAAGGAAACAAATGGTTTCATTCAATGTATCATAATATCAAGATAATCAAAATACAAATTGAGGGATAATAGGCCCAAACATACAATACTATGTAAAAATAAATATTAGTAAGTGATTAATTTGAATGATGTAATGAAAATATAACAAACCTTATTATAGATACATGAACCATACAACTAATTATAATAAATAGTGGTCATAAGGTTGTCCAGAGAATAACAAATAATAACTTATTCACAGTAATATTTTATAACAAGAGTGAAGTTCTTTTAATGACAATAAAAATGTACACCCAAATACAAAAACAATGAATGTGACAAATAGAAACACAATACGATATATTGTAGTATTAAATATATTTTAATGGATAAGGGAGTAGCTGAATATTGTGTGTCAGTGAAACCAAAACAATCAAATCAGTAACAGAAGTGTCTAAAGGTAGAATTAAAAGTGAACCAGTGGAAATTATTTATATTGTTACGTTCAAATACAGTTTAAATATATAAAATACAAAAATATAATTTATTTTCACCTACCTGTAAAGGTTCTTTCTTTATCTGGGTCCAGAAATCCGATCGCACGAACATCAGACGCAAACATGTGTTTTATAGGTTAGTGAAATGACTTACTCTACACATTTTATGAAGAGAAATTATGATTTTTAATTATCAAAATATTGCAACGTTAAAGGTTCATTTTTTCCAATAAATTTTCTCACATGGTTTTCCAATATTTGTTACTCTGTTTCATACCTCTTACCATGGTACAATTAAATTAAATTACTTACGTCTATTGTAGGTAGCCCAGCCTGCCTTTCATTCACTCTCACATTCTTAAAAAACCCCCGTTACTTTGATTTATTAATTAGTACATTATATAAAACCCCCGCCGGCAACGCGTTCATCTGTTGACCTCGTGGCCGCCCCGTTGTAAGTTTGTAGTCGTCTCGAAAAAAAAAAAATCAAATTTGTGTGTTGGTGTTCTGTTGTTAGTCTCGCATCACTGCCACTGGTTTTAAAACGGCTAGTTCACTTTTACTGACACATTTTAAACTTTTTGGGAAGAGGTAACCCCTTCGAGTTGCACCGGCCGATACTACTTGGGACGAACTGCGCAAAGAGTCTCCTTGTGGCGGGCGGATCTTCATGCCTTGCCGGGCGAATTTCGTCGACGCTCATACTGGAGTTGTTGCAGTTGAGCGACCATGTGCATGATATATAGTGTTCTTTTCTGTAGTGTGTGCCAACGATATTTAGTCGCTTCCGGTTTGATGTCACTAAAGAGGCGGTCCTTAATTTGCATATCCTTCAGCTCGGGTTGTAGGTCTCACCAAAATGTCGTCTGCACCATTTTCGACAGCGTCGGTTGATCCGCTTCGCGCCCCCACCCGCGCGTATACCTGTGTCATGCGTACAGACACATGACCACATTCAACAAAGTTCTTGGAAATCTGAAGTGGCTACATACCTCAACTGATTACACAATGTGATATTGCGTTGCTGCCTTGGTTATAAACTGTTCTCTTTGCCACGTGTTCTGGTTTGTTGGAATAAAATTTACACAATACCTTTGTCAATCCCCGAAAATGAAATAAATTTAAAAATACAGATACCCACAAAATTGGACCGTTACAATACCCCCTCAATGAGAAGTCTTCTGTCCAAAACAGAAGAAATCTCATTGATAAAACCCCTAAGAGGACCAGTGAGGAACTGGTGCCAACAACCCCCCTTTGTTCTTACACTTCATGGGTACCCGACCCCCTTGGCTCGGTGACTATGGACGCATCTGAACGAGATCACTGGACTTCCCTGTAAGAGATCCCAACACCGAAAAATCGAACAGACCCGTACCACAGCGCACCTCGCCTTTTATCATACTACCCCAAAATCCTCAACCCCTGGCTCAGATCATGCCAGATCCTCAACCGATATGTTTCCCCTTATATGCAAGCTGGGCTGCCTTTAGCAGATACTGGGCTCACACACACTCACATTACATATTATAAATTGAAAAATTCCTTAAAAATCTGCTTAATTTACAACTCATTGGTTGTTTTCATTTAAAGTCAAATCACAAATTTTGTATATATTTTAAATTATTCTCTTCATTGGTTTTTGTTTTTTGTTATCAGAAAATTATATCCATTGAACACCTCTTAAAATTAAAAGCACATCCTTAGCCTAACATGTGATTACCTAGAGTCTAACAATACAATTCAACAAAATAATTCAATAATAATAAACATGGTTAGTACACAAATAATCAAAGTTTAAAATATTCATTATCTGGCAGGCGAAAAATCAAGATTTTTTTTTTTTCAAAAAAATTTCCCAAAAAATTTTAAAATTCAAAACATTTAAATTTCTTAAAATATTTTCTTTTCATACGAAAATTATTTAAAATTTGTTTAAATGGATGAAAAACCAATGTTGAATTAACTTCCTTACTATTAACTTATATGACCTCACTATCAGCTGATCAAAACTAGGTCAAGTCCAAAAACCTTGACCCACATACGTTATGTACAAGTTCTATCTGAAAATACATTTACCATCTGTAAAATTCTCGCTTAAAACACAAAAACATAATAAAATAAAACCTTTAAAATAACAAAATATTATTATAAATAACAATCAAATTGACATTTAAATTATTCAAAATAAACACTTTCTAACTTTACATTTCCCAATTCTATCAAAATTTTGTCACTGGTTTCAATTAAAATTTTATCTTCATGTAATAAATCTCTTTCTTTATTTAACAATCTTATTCTCCATTACTGTGGGTGATTTAAATACTTATAACAATTTAATTTACCACTTGGTAGGCTTACACTTATAATCTCTACCCCTCTGACTCTAATACTCATCAACTTTAACTATCAGGACACACATCTCTATCAAAATATCTATCAAAACACTCTCTAAGCCCAACTTATCATTAACCTCAATTCGCCATATTCTCTCAATATATATAAAAAAATACTCTCTAACCCTTTGTACTCAGGATAAGTGTTCCCCCCCCCAAAAAGCTCATTTCCCATTATGTTGGTTCCTGGATTCTACCTAAGGCAACCCCTTCCCACTAAATCGGTCCCTTCCCGTCCCAACCATTATGTTGCGGACTTGAGATGTTCATTAATAAATGACATAATAAAAATGCAAAATAAAAATGAAGAAACTCCTACTTACCATCACTCAGTAACCTCAGCTTCAGGGTTGCGTCATACGTACGTTAGGATACAGGCGTAATTTCTTAAGGTTGTGTGAATGATTTGCACAACACATTTTTTATGAAGAGAATTAAGATTTTAATTCTGTCAAGTCATTTAAATTCAAATTAGAAAACAAATTTTATCATGCTTTTGCATCTTACATAACTTCTTACTAATTTCCTCTTTTGTTTGATTCGGTACATGAATACTACTTGTACTTACTTATGCTATGGTCTTACCTTAATTAAATCACACAAACACAAACAGCCCAGCTTTGCTCACTCACGCATACTCACAGAAAATTTATTTAGCCCTTAACATTTTGTAATAAGCCCCCCCAGCCATTACACTTAAACCGCCGGCACGTGGTTCGCGCGCGCACTCATCGTCTGTTACTTTCTTGTGGTTTATTTTCCGAAAATCATGCCGTTACATTCTTTAATCTTTTTTAAACTCGACCGCGGTCATATAAAATTTTCTCCTGTGACACTTTGAACTGTTAAAATAGAAAGTTTTATGACGAGCCTACTTTGCTCGTTCCGGCGCTGGAGAGTTCAGTTAGCAGACTGGGGCCGATAACGTAGCAGGTGTTGCTGATGTGATCTCATACTTTTAACGGAAAGCACTGCCTTGGGCTTCGTCGCAGAAGCTTCGTCCCATTCATTGCATGTAGTTTTTTGGAGTGACGATAACAGACGATTTCAGCTAGGCACTGGCTGACGTCACAAAAGTGGGCAGTCCTTAGCAGCATTTCCTGAGGATCGGTAAGGAGACGATGAAAAAATTTGTTCTCTAGACATCTTGGTTTTAGGCTGAAGGCGTCATTCCGAGCACGTACTTGAGTAGTGCCGTGCGTGAGTGTTTACACTTATGCACATTTCTGAGAATTTGAGGGGGCGCAGATTCCTTGTCGACTTACACAATAGAAATTGCGCCTTGCCTTTGTTTCAAACTGTTCTACTTGCCATGTGTTCTGCTGTAATGGAAATAATGTTCGCCGTGAAATAAAACTTTCACAATAAATTTATAAAATCCCGCAAAAAAAGAAACACAAAAATGCAAATACCCCATACTGTAATAAATAAAATAACCCAATTTTGGACACGTTACAATACCCCCTCAATGAGAATTCTGCTGTCCAAAACAGAAGAAATCTCATTGATAAAACCCCTAAGAGGACCGGTGAGGAACTGGTGCCAACAACCCCCTCTTGTTCTTACTACTCATGGGTACACGACCCCCCTGGCTTAGCGACTATGGACTCATCTGAACGAGATCACTGGACTTCTCTGCAAGAGATCCCAACACCGAAAAATCGAACCGACAAGTACCATAGCACGCCTCGCCTTCTAACATGCTATCCCCAAAATCCTCAATCCCCGGCTTAGATTACTCCAGATCCTCAACCGATATGTTTCCCCTTGTATGCAAGCTGGGATGCCTTTAGCAGATACTGGGCTCACACACACTCACATTACATATTATACATTGAATAATTCTTTAAAATTTACTATATCATCAAAAGATTCAAAATTCAAAATAAAATACTTTATCAAAAAATTCTCTTCCATATTTTCTGTTTTATCTTAAAATAAATGAATTTAAACATTTCTTATAGTTAAACATATCCTTAACCTAACATGTGAATACTTAGAGTCTAACAATACAATGCAATACAAAATAAATCAATAAAAATAAACATGTTAAGTACACACATAATAAAATAATCATTACTCAAAAATATTCATTAGCTGGCAGGCGAAAATCAAGATTTTTTTTTCAAAAATTAAGATTTCCAAAAAAAAATATTTTCCAAAAATTGTTTCCTAAAAATTTTAAAATTCAAAAAAATTTAAATTCATTAAAAGGTTTCCTTTACATTTAGACATTGTTTAACATTTGGTTTAAATTGATCGAATAAACAAATTAAATTGCCTTCCTACTATACAAGCTTAGTGGGTGTATGACCTCATCAGCTGATCGAAACTAGGTCAAGTTCCAGACCCTTGACCCACATATGTTATGTATACTTTCTGAAAATACATTTAACATCTGGAATAAGCTAACTTGAAACACAAAACATAATAAAACTAAACATTTAAAATAAAATATTATTATAATTAATAAGCAAATTGACATTCAAATTATTCAAAATAAACAATTCTTAATTTTACATCTCCAACTTTTATCAAAGTTTTGTCACTGGTTATAAATTAAAATTTTTATATCTTTATTATAACTCTCTCTCTTTATTTAACAATCTTATTCTCCATTACTGTGGGTGATCTAAATATTTATCTCATTTAATTTACTACTTGATCTGTATACATATATAATCTTTACCTCTTTGACTCTAATATTCATCAACTTCAACTCCCATGACACCCATCTCTATCAAAACATCTACCAAAACACTCTCTAAACCTCAACTTATCATTAAACTCAATTCGCCACCTTCTCTCTATATATATAAAAAAATACTCTCTAACCCTTTGTACATAGGATACGTGTTTCCCCACCCCCAAAAAACTCAATTCCCTTATTTGGCCCCTGGATTCTACCTAAGGCGGCCCCTTCTCACTAAAATCGATACCAATCCCGTCCCAACTTATCATTATGTTGCGGACTCCCACATTACACTACCCCCTACTACAAAATTGCCATCCCCAAAATCTCAATCTCATTACCTTACTACAACTACAACAAAATAACATTACTTATAAACATCATTATATCACTCAAAACTCTACATAAATTCTCCATTACTACTGTGTCCACATCAATACTTCTCAAAATTCTATAACATATATTAACTCAAAACAACATTACATTATTTCAAAACAACATTTCGATCTTCACTACTTCAACTCTAACTTCAACTCGGACAGATCTATATGTCCCACAAAATATTTATCACCCAAAAACTATCTCTTGTTAACTTGCATAAATTATTACTTTACTTCTCACTTTATCAAATTATTTTTATCATTACTTTAAAACATCCGTGATACATTAAAACATTACATTGAACATCAATTACTTGGAACATTTATAAACCATTTTACCAGTGACCTGTTATTGCTAATCAGCTGATCCTCCTAACACAATGAAAACACATTTCAAAATTGAACAAATTACATGAAATATATATATATATATATATATTTATTTATCATTACTTCTCACCTCATTGTTTCCCCTTTTTCTGATTCTGATCATTTATGTTGACCGCCTGCCCGACAGTTCAATTATTGGCTTAGTTTAAAATATACACACATAATGAAAACACATATTCTTATCAATACCTATATCTAACGTACAACAATAAAATAATACATTTAAAACTACAGCATGAACACCTTATATTGAGTGTCTGAGCAACTAGTTATTTAACAGAGCACAAACAGTTTTATTGGATCAAAGTTTGAATTAGCAAAATTTTTTATGTTGTAAAATCTAAATTCGTGGCTCCTCTGAGTCACCTCCCATCCACACACCAAATTTTCAAATTTATTATTAATAATTATCCTATATCATCATTCAGTTATTATTACAATTTTTTAATTATCTTTTTTATTGAACACAATTATTTCAAATCTTAGTTATACCTGTAAACATTTTTGTTATACATGATTCATATTGTACAAGTTCTATACTTACAATCCATTTAACACGATATATACAAAACATAATCCCCATACCACAATACTTTCACCTCACCTCTGAAACATTTAACAAAAATATTAGTTTAAATTAAATAATTTATCATTCATTACCAAATTTCCATCTCGTAGAATAATTTATATTCATCAAAAAGTTAATTATACAACATTTAAATAATCAATCAACATATTTAACACGTATCAAATTGTTTTCATTAATTTAATTATTAACAACACAAATTGCATTACCATCATAACAGCTATTATTAGTCAATTACTGTTTTTCATAATTAATTCTGATATTTCTTAAATTGCAAATATTATTATTTTTATTACCACAGTTACACACACTTGTTTACTTAACATTCCACCATGTACCCAAATAAATTTACTACATTATTATTTACAAACTTTAGTTAATAACTGTTCAGTTTTTTCCGCACTTCATTGTCCAAATCTGCCATGTCAAAACCCATAAGACAAAATGTTTATAGCTGTCTTTTATTGTTTTATAGTTTAACCTCCATTGTCCCAAATAAGTCTTGGTGTTATATAACATTTTTCAATTTCATTAATACACCAGTTATTATTTTGTGTATTATAACCATACAAACTAACTTCACTCATCTTATCAAAATACTCATTAAACCAGTCTACGTTAGGTATTTTTGTTACATCTCCATCGGTAAATTCGCTCATTATCGGGTTAAATACTTTTGTCAACTCATTATAGTCATCATTACTCAAATATACTTTTAACCTTTCATTCCATTCTTCATACTTTCTATTCAAAAAATACAATTCGGTTACTTTCTCCACATACAGTTCTCTGTTTAATTCTCTCTCTTCATAACACCACACCACACTCTCACAATTATTCCGGACAGAGGGTACACAATTACTCAACAAAAATAAACACCTCGATTCATCTATCAATACGGGACTCTTGCCCTTCAAAAACAACACTTGTGAACTCATTAAATAATCATCACAAATAATAAAGGGAAATCTACCCCCTGTCCCCACTCTACTACAACATTATTTTTCCTCTCTCTCTCTCTAACTCACTAACACACCTTAACATCTCATAATCACATTCCACAAACTCATCAGTACTCTCTGATATGACATTTTCAATTACATTATTATTCTCATTATTTTCAACAACATCATTTTTATTTATTAATTCTTTATCTGGTATCGTATTTTTACATTTGTCACTACAATTTTCATTTGTTTTATTTTTCTCTGTACTCATCACATGTACTCCCATTCGCTCAACACTCTGTTCTAACTTATTCAAGCTGGTTCTTATTGTTTCATTAGTACTTTCTAAGCATTTATTTAATTCTTGAATCTCATTTTTTAACTCATCGAATTTGTTATTGATTATTGAATTTTGCATATTGAACTTAGCATCAGAATTACTTTGTACTTCATTAAATTTAATACTTTGTTGCTCCAAAATCAGTTGCAACATATTCATGACTTTCTCATCTTTATCTATCTCTTGTTTACTTTGGACAGGTGTCGCTAGACTTTCTATTTTATCGTCAATGAAGCTGACTTCACTATTATTATTTTTATTTTCTCTATTTGATTTTGGGGTCGTTTGGATCCCCGAATCATCTGTATTATTTGATTCATTCGTTTTTCTTATATCCATAGTTTTGTCATCTTGATCTACATTCGGTGTTGAATGTACTTCAAGACTGCTCATAACAGCTGATTCATCTAATTCAGCCACTTCGCTTGTAACATTTAAGTCGGACACAACGACTTCACTCTCTGTATTTTCCATTGTTATACTTTTAAATGTGTAATTTATTTACTAATTTTACGTAACTTTACGTATTTTCACTCTAACCTCTAAATTACGCTTGTATCTTATTTGTAGGTATGGAATTTCATTTTATTAAATTCGTTCCGGTTCGTGGCGCCATTGAGATGTTCATTAATAAATGACATAATAAAAATGCAAAATAAAAATGAAACCATCACTCAGTAACCTCGGCTTCAGGGTTGCGTCATACGTACGTTAGGATACAGGCGTAATTTCTTAAGGTTGTGTGAATGATTTGCACAACACATTTTTTATGAAGAGAATTAAGATTTTAATTCTGTCAAGTCATTTAAATTCAAATTAGAAAACAAATTTTATCATGCTTTTGCATCTTACATAACTTCTTACTAATTTCCTCTTTTGTTTGATTCGGTACATGAATACTACTTGTACTTACTTATGCTATGGTCTTACCTTAATTAAATCACACAAACACAAACAGCCCAGCTTTGCTCACTCACACATACTCACAGAAAATTTATTTAGCCCTTAACATTTTGTAATAAGCCCCCCCAGCCATTACACTTAAACCGCCGGCACGTGGTTCGCGCGCGCACTCATCGTCTGTTACTTTCTTGTGGTTTATTTTCCGAAAATCATACCGTTACATTCTTTAATCTTTTTTTAAACTCGACCGCGGTCATATAAAATTTTCTCCTGTGACACTTTGAACTGTTAAAATAGAAAGTTTTATGACGAGCCTACTTTGCTCGTTCCGGCGCCGGAGAGTTCAGTTAGCAGACTGGGGCCGATAACGTAGCAGGTGTTGCTGATGTGATCTCATACTTTTAACGGAAAGCACTGCCTTGGGGTTCGTCGCAGAAGCTTCGTCCCATTCATTGCATGTAGTTTTTTGGAGTGACGATAACAGACGATTTCAGCTAGGCACTGGCTGACGTCACAAAAGTGGGCAGTCCTTAGCAGCATTTCCTGAGGATCGGTAAGGAAACAATGAAAAAATTTGTTCTCTAGACATCTTGGTTTTAGGCTGAAGGTGTCATTCCGAGCACGTACTTGAGTAGTGCCGTGCGTGAGTGTTTACACTTATGCACATTTCTGAGAATTTGAGGGGGGCGCAGATTCCTTGTCGACTTACACAATAGAAATTGCGCCTCGCCTTTGTTTCAAACTGTTCTACTTGCCATGTGTTCTGCTGTAATGGAAATAACGTTCGCCGTGAAATAAAACTTTCACAATAAATTTATAAAATCCCGCAAAAAACGAAACACATAAAAATGCAAGTACCCCATACTGTAATAAATAAAATAACCCAATTTTGGACACGTTACAGACTCCCACATTACACTACCCCCTATTACAAAATTACCATCCCCAAAATCTCAATCTTATTACCTCACTTCAACTACAACAAAATAACATCATCAATTATAAACATCAATATATCACTCAATACTCTACATATATTCTCCATAACTACTGTGTCAACACCAAAACTTCTCACATTCTATTACATTATCTTACAACAGCATTACATTTCAACTTTAATTTCAACTTGGACTGGTCTATATGTCCCACAAAATATTCATCACCCCAAAACTATCTTTTATTAGCTCTCACAATTCATTTTAACATCTCAACTTTATTAACTTACTTTTCTCATTATTTAAAATGGCATCTGTAATACATTGAAACCTTACATTAAACATTAATTACCTGGAACATCTATAAACAATTTTACAGTGACATTTTATTGCTGATCAGCTGACATTCCTAACACAATGAAAACACATCTCAAAATTGAGCAAATTACATGAAATATATATATTTATCAATCCTTACTTCTAACCTCCTTGTTTCCCCTTTTTCTGATTCGGATAATTTATGTTAACCGCCTGCCAGTCGGTTTAGTTATTTGCTTAGTTTAAAAAATACACCAATTATATAAAACATATACTTTCTATCAACTCTTATATCTACCCTACTACAATAAAATACTACATTTAAAAAATATAGAATCAACACCTTATAGTGAATGTATTAGCATCTAGTTATTTAAACGGAACACAAGCATTTTTATTAGAGCAAAAATTAGAGTTAGCAATTTTTATGATATAAAATTTAAATTCGTGGCTCCTCTGAGCCACCTCCCATCCACACACGCTATTGCAAATTATGTAAGACTGTGGCGCCTTTTCGCTTCCACAAAGACTGCATATTTGGAGGGATTGGACCCCTCCGTGTCTTTGCTTCGGCAGTTACATTTTAAAATTTTTGATATCAACGTATCTTTGGTTATATTTAAACGCCCTTAAAACGGGTCTACCACCTGGCTTTGCTGTTCCTGCTCGAACAGAGTGGCAGCCGCTGTTCCATAGTACCTGGATTTCCCCTAATATCACCCCCCATTTAATTTCTATTATAAACCAATTTCAAGTCAGCTGTGGTCAAGGGACTTGGTATGACCATAGCTGGCCGCTAGCCAAAGCCACGATTAGTGCTGGTAAGGCAGTAATCGCCCGAAAAGTCGGGGAAATCTAACTTGCATTTCAATGCCTGTTCTACATTAAAATCTTTGTTATGTGCGGCACGAACGTCTATCAGTGTACAAATTAAATTTGCACAAAAAGGTGTGTCGCACATTGTCGCCATGTTGGCCTCCGATGGAGGTAACGCTCTCTGTTACCCCCAACCCATTTCACTATCTACGAGGGCACAGGCCACCCCCGCAATAGCACCTTAATAACTAAATAATTAAAACGTTTTATATACATTCTATCGTAACATTTTCATTACCCATTTATCCATCAACATTCAAATCATTCATCACTTTCTGCCATTGAATTACTAAAATTTTCAAATTCATTATTAATAATTATTATTATATCATCTGTCCGTTATTATTAAATTTTTTAATTATCATTTTTATTTAATACCATTATCTCAAATCATCTCAATATTGAATTATAATCTGAGTTACACCTGTAAACATTTTTTTATTATACTTGATTCGTACTATAAAATTTCTATACTTACAGTCCATTTAAATTGACATACACAAAACATATTCACCATACCAATACTTTCCCCTCACCTCTGAAACATTTAACACAAATGTTAGTTTAAATCCCACAATTTATCATTTAATTCCCAAATTCACAAATCTCGTAAAAATAATTTAAATTCATTAAAAAAATTTAATTCTACAACATTTAAATAATCAGAATATTTAAAACATCTCAAGTTATCTTAATCAAATTAATTACTGAAAATATAATTTCCATTGTTATCAATACCATTACAACTCACCAGTTACTGTCTTTCAAATTACATTCTGTTATTTATTTAAATTGTAAAATATTAATATTATTATTGTAACAACCGTACACATTGTTTATCTGACCTTCTACAATACACATAAATAAATTCACTACAATTATTTACAAACTTTTGTTATTAACTGTTCCGTTTTTTCACACTTCATTGTCCAAGTCTGCCAGGTCAAAAACCACAAAACAAAGTATTTATAACTGTCCTTTATTGTTTTATAGTCTACCCTCCATCGTCCCAGATTAATCTTTGTTTTATACAACATTGTTCAATTTCATTAGCACACAAATTACTCTCTTGTGTGGCATAACCATAAAAACCAAATTCATTCATTTTACCAAAATAATCATGTAACAAGTCAACGTTAAGTACATCTGTTAAGTCTCCATCAGTAACTATATTCATTATCAGGTTATTTACTTTTGTATTATCCATTAAATCATTATTATTTCGACACACTTCTAACCTCACTTTCCACTCATCATACTCTCTATCCAATTCATACAATTCTGTTTCTTTATTAACATACAATTCTCTATTTAAATCTCTCTCATCACAACACCATATCACACTCTCAAATTTACTCCAGACAGAGGGTACAAAATTATAAAACAAAAATAAACACTTCAAATCTTCTACCAACACGGGACTCTTGCCCTTCTTCAACAATACTTGTGAACACATTAAATCATCATCATAAATAATAAGAGGAAAATTTACCCTCTGCCCCCATTCTACCACTATACTATCTTTTCTCTCTCTCTCTCTAACTCATAAGCATACATTAACATTTCATTATCACTACATTCTGCAATTTCATCAGTACTCTCACTATTTATTTTCACCGTATCACTTTCTGATACTAACTCTTCAAATACACCACTGTCAATATTACATTCATTATTTTCGACATTATCATTATCATTTATTAACTCTTTGTCATTATAATTTTCATTCGTATTGTTTTTATTTGGATTCATTACAACTACTCCCATTCTCTCCACACTCTGTTCTAATTTACTCAAACTAGTTTTTATTGTTTCATTATTATTTTCAAAACATTTATGCATTTCTTGGATCTCATTTTTTAATTCATCAAAACTCTTCTTTTGAGCCTCAAATTTCTCATTCATTTCGTCTTTCAATTCTCTAAAATTACTATCTTGTTTTTCTAAACTATTGTACATCATATTATACAATCTTATTAACATATTATCATCATCAGATTTCTTATTTTGATTTCCTAAACTAGATGTTGAATGACTCTCAACTGTCTGTATTATTTTTGACTCCTCAAGACTACTGTCATTTGTTTGAATTCCGGAGTCGCTACTTATTTTGACTTTCTATCTGATTGTCCGAAAAACTGACCTCATTATTATCTGCCATTTTTTATAATTGGTATTTAAAATATTTTAATTAATCTAATTTTTTGTAATGTACTTTCTATCTCGTATTAACTTTGCGTAAATGACGCATTTTTATTTTGTTATGCTAACCCTAAAACACACGATTGCCTCTTTGTAGATGCGGAATTTAATTTATTAAATTCGTTCCTGTCACGGGCGCCATTGTTACGTTCAAATACAGTTTAAATATATAAAATACAAAAATTAATTTATTTTCACCTACCTGTAAAGGTTCTTTCTTTATCTGGGTCCAGAAATCCGATTGCACGAACATCAGACGCAAACATGTGTTTTATAGGTTAGTGAAATGACTTACTCTACACATTTTATGAAGAGAAATTATGATTTTTAATTATCAAAATATTGCAACGTTAAAGGTTCATTTTTTCCAATAAATTTTCTCACATGGTTTTCCAATATTTGTTACTCTGTTTCATACCTCTTACCATGGTACAATTAAATTAAATTACATGCGTCTATTGTAGGTAGCCCAGCCTGCCTTTCATTCACTCTCACATTCTTAAAAAACCCCCGTTACCCTGATTTATTAATTTAGTACATTATATAAAACCCCCGCCGGCAACGCGTTCATCTGTTGACCTCGTGGCCGCCCCGTTGTAAGTTTGTAGTCGTCTCGAAACAAAAAAAAAAAAAACAAATTTGTGTGTTGGTGTTCTGTTGTTAGTCTCGCATCACTGCCACTGGTTTTAAAACGGCTAGTTCACTTTTACTGACACATTTTAAACTTTTTGGGAAGAGGTAACCCCTTCGAGTTGCACCAGCCGGTACTACTTGGGACGAACTGCGCAAAGAGTCTCCTTGTGGCGGGCGGATCTTCATGCCTTGCCGGGCGAATTTCGTCGACGCTCATACTGGAGTTGTTGCAGTTGAGCGACCATGTGCATGATATATAGTGTTCTTTTCTGTAGTGTGTGCCGACGATATTTAGTCGCTTCCGGTTTGATGTCACTAAAGAGGCGGTCCTTAATTTGCATATCCTTCAGCTCGGGTTGTAGGTCTCACCAAAACGTCGTCTCTGCGCCATTTTCGACAGCGTCGGTTGATCCGCTTCGCGCCCCCACCCGCGCGTATACCTGTGTCATGCGTACAGACACATGACCACATTCAACAAAGTTCTTGGAAATCTGAAGTGGCTACATACCTCAACTGATTACACAATGCGATATTGCGTTGCTGCCATGGTTATAAACTGTTCTCTTTGCCACGTGTTCTGGTTTGTTGGAATAAAATTTACACAATACCTTTGTCAATCCCCGAAAATGAAATAAATTTAAAAATACAGATACCCACAAAATTGGACCGTTACAATATAATGGAACAAAGAAATCTTAATAATCTTGTATAAATAAGATTATTAATCTTATAAGACTAATTAAAACAAATAGAGATAAGATCAAAGAATAACAGTGGACTAGTGCAAGTAATTTTATTATGAAAATATACTAAAAATGATCCCAAGTGAGTGCTATTTTTATCTCACAATATTATACTAAATGTCTAATATTATATACTATAAATGTGATGAGATGATATAATAAGTAGTGCAGTGATCAAGGGTACATCCCTGAAATAAAACAAAAACAGCAAGGACTGCATGAAACTTAATTTTAAGGAATAATTTAAGTAATGAAAAAACATGTTTTGTTTATATTAATGGTTCATTGAACTCAAGGCTGGAAGGTCTGAGTTAGAGTACAACTCTTTTGTTTTCAAATATATTTGTTATGTGTTAATAGTAAGGATTAATTAATTAGTTATCAAGGCAAGATGGAGTGAAAGGAGGTGTTATTACTAGTGGTAAACAGTTGTTTATGTTTAATGAAAGTTTAACTTAGTTATTTAATGTCCATAAAAGTCATAGCCATGTGGGCATGACAGTAAATTGATTTGATTATATATTGTTTTGTTATTGTTCATGTAATGATGTTATCAGGATAGCCAGGAAGGCAACCAACCGTTCTAAATTAATGAGAAATAGAAAAATAACAAGCAGACAGTAGTTATATAAGGACGATCATTTTTTGAACAAATAAATGGTGTAGCAAATGTTTTGTGGATGGCAAACTGTAGGAAGCCATGTAAAACCAACTTTTGTAAATTTTAGATAATACTGTTAGGAATTTTGTGAAACAAATGTTGAAGGATGAATAGATTTATAGTTAATAATATACACAACAAATCTAGAAGCAAAATAATTCGTTTTAAGCTATTTAAGAAAAATTCAAATAACGAAAATTGTAACATCTGTATTTCTTAAGTAAAAGTAGGCATGTTTAGTGTCTATATGTCACAAATGTAAAGACCAAAATAATGTTGCTAATAGTTTTAAATTCCCAATCAGTACAGAAAAGTTATACTAATTTAAAGGTTTTGAACAAATTCAGACATTGAAATAATGAATTTACATGACAATGTATATCCGAATCAACCAACCAGATTCCAAGTTTACCCTTAGCAACCAGAAATTTCGGATAAATAAAATGAGACTTCTTTAACAATGGTAATAGGGTACAGACGCGTTTGTAAAACGTCTTACATAATTAACTATAAACTGTGAAAAAACATTCCAGACATATTAATACAGATAGATATACATAATACGAATTATTACAACCGAGTGAGGAACATCCAGCATTTGAATAGAAGAATCAAGAACCAGGGAGGAGGACCGAAGCAGACGTGGGCCCTATCTTTGACCAAGAACCATATAAAGAAGAGGATTTGGTGACTTTGAGATTTTATTATATTATGTATCAACACCAACTTTTGTATACACGACTTTTTAAGAATTAATCAACTAAAACTACAGACACCATATCACACCAACACTAAGAACACTCACTAATAACAAGAATTGAGATTGACACCTTTTTAAACACCACAAGAACCTTTGATTTTGATAATAATTAATAAACACATAAACTGGACATAACCTATAATAACTAGCAACTACTATTCGACTGCATGTGTGCACATTACCCTCTAAAACTTTGTAATATCCTTGAACTGTAAAATTTGTACTTTGATTTATAGAATAATATTTTGTTTAAATGTAATCCCCGAACCAGATACGCCCTGAGATGATCTATTTTAATATAAATAATAACCAACGCTTTATTTTGGTCTGAATACAATAAGAATTGCAACTACTGTACCAACTGGTAAAGAAGACACATAATTTTTGCCACAATTGTGATTATCATAAAAAGAAACGAGAAACAATTAACCAATGCTTTACTGAATAAATGGTTTCTATAAAGATATATGTTTGTTGTTATATTTGCGTCGTTATTATTGCTGTTCCATTTAAAAAATAAGTTCACAGAGCACAGCGGACACCACAACGGTTGGCAACGGTGGGTGATGTCATTGAAGCGGTACGTATAGTGGGAGCGAGCGGCAGATTACAAAATCATTCGCCGTTCAACATATTTTATTAATAGCAACATAATTACAACAACAACGGTGTGGTTGAAAGTAGTTAATACATATATATTGGTAACAAAATGACTCTTCCAACGGGTGGCGTATATAATTTAAGTGCCCGCAACATAACAATAACATCAGTAACACAATTTTAGTGTTACAAATTGACGAAGCCAACGTGAGGCTTAAAGAAATAAGACGTAACATATTATTAATTTGTTACATGGTTGGCGGATGTTCGGCCGAACTTTTTATCTGTCTTTTCCTGAGTGCACTGAATTTATTATTATATTTACTGTCCCCTGATACTAATTGCTTTTGTGACTACATTTTTTACAAAATTTTACTTTTTTGTCGCAAAAACTGCCCAATACACAATTGAGCGTGTGTGTGCTCTGAGTTGTTAATGCAGACTGAGAACGGGTTAGACGCAACTTCTGTGTAAGTGGTAGTGTACATGACGTCATCGTATTTTGTTTTACGGCCAACGCCCTGGTTTATACATTCTTGGTGTTATGTCGTCAGCGTTTAATAATGATGACATAGCCTTGTGGACCAATGAAAGTTCATATTTATAGTTCGTATTCACATACACCGCCATTATACATGTTAGACTTCGCCCGTCCACCGGTGACCTTGAATTCACTCCTCTCTTGTTGAATATGCGTTGTTTCTTGGGACATGGGTAAAACTGACCTAGCCCTGGTTGACATTCATAATTATAATAAAAAATACAGTATGAGATCCCTTATTCCCATAGTTATTGTAATAGGCCTTTATGTACTGTCACATATTTTCTGTGCTTAAAACAGGTCTGATTCATATAATATATATACAAATATCCTGGCAGGGTCGCCATTTGTGAAGAAACAAACATTTATTAATTTAAAGAAAAAATATTCTCTGCCAGAATCTTACCTTTCAATCTTTTCTCGCTGACTTACCTTTTCATACACCATCATGTTCAGCCAAGTCTCTACTCTTCGGACGTACAACGGCCACTCGCTGTGTTTAGCGTGACAATAGGCTCTAAAGATCCTGCCTATCTCTCTCATTACACGCTCAGCCTGGTTGGACTGGGGATGGTACACAGCCGTATGTTTCGTGATGATTCCTTCCCATCCTAGAGTCTGACGCCATTTCCCACTGATGAACTGCGGACCATGGTCTGATAGAATCACTTTCGGCTAACCCACGTGAATCATGTAGTCCTTTGTCACCTTCTCACTCAATACCTGACTGGTAGCTCTTTTAACGCTATACAATCTCATATTTAGAAAAAGTATCAAGCATCACAAAAATATACATCACTCCGCCTCTACCCTTTGGCAATGGCCCAAACAAATCTACCGCAACTAAATCAAAAGGTCTATTCACTTTTATAAAATTCATCTCCCCTTCTACCCTATAATTTACTACCTTCGATTTCTGACATAAATCACAACCCCTTAACAATTTTCTAACCCTTCTTTCCATATTTTTAAAAACACATGACTCCTTCAAAACATTAACACACTTCTTCGCCCCAAAATGACCATATCTTAAATGACAATCCCAAATAATCTTATCAACTAACCCCTCTGGCATAACTAGTTTCCAATCACGCTCACCCCCTACTACTTTCTTAAATAATAACCCCTGATAAATCTGAAAATGCTGATTATATTCTGACTCTACTAATTCGGTTTCTAAACTATCCATAATCTTACCTGACTTACCATCTGCTCGTTGCATGGTCCTGATGTCTTTCAACTCTTCACCAAAAATTCTGTCTTCCCTGCTAATCTGAAAAATTTCAATTTCCTTTAAATCCCTACCTGTCTTATTGTCTAACATGTCTACCCGTGAAAGAGTGTCAGGTATCTTGTTGTCTGTTCCCTTGATGTACTCCCATTTGAAATTATATTCCTGTAAAACAAGTACCCACCTGGTTAAACGGCTGTGAGCGAGTTTACATGTATTTAAGAAGGATAGTGCCTTGTGATCGGTGCGGATCACCGTCCTTTTTCCCAAGATGTAAGTGCGAAATTTGCTGACAGCGAACACAATACTTAATAGTTCCTTTTCGGTAGTGGTATAGTTCTTCTCAGCCATTAATAAGGATCTATTCGCAAATGCAATGGTTAGGTGTTCTTTCTCTTCATCCTCTTGGTAGAGTTCCGCACCTACGGCCACGTTACTAGCATCTGTCTGTAAGAAAAATATTTTATTAAAATCAGGGTGGTTCATCATTATCATTTTGCTAAATTTCTGTTTAATTTCGTTGAACGCCTCTCGTTCCACTAATCCCCATCTCCAGTGTTTATTTTTCTGTAGTACCGCACTCAATCTTGCTGTCACGTGGGCGTAGTTCTTCTGAAATTTTCGATAAAAATTACACAATCCCAGAAAACTCTGTAGCTGCTTGATGTTCTTTGGCTCAGGGAAGCACATGATGGAGTCCACTTTATCCGGATTTGCGGAGATTCCTTCTGGTGTGATTATAAATCCTAAAAAATTTATTTGTGTTTGTAGAAATGTTGATTTGTCCCAATTTACAGTAAGTCCGCCTTCCTTTAATTTGGCTAGCACATATCCTAAATGATCTAAATGGTCCTCAAAAGTTCTTGACGCAATTAAAATATCATCTACATATACCGTTAAAAAATCTAAATCTTTGGGTTTTAAAATTTGGTCTAAGCACTTTATGAAACTGGCTACACTGGTATTTAATCCAAATGGCAATCTTTGAAATTGATAGTTCTTACTGTTAAATAGGAAAGCTGTATATTTCCTACTCACCTCCGCCAATGGTACCTGCCAATAACCTGCTGTTAGGTCCAGTGACGTCATATATCTCACCCCGCTGAATTTCTGAAATATTTCATTGATTGACTCTGGTGATTCACGGTCTGGTATTATTATCTGGTTGATTCTCCTGGCATCTAAACATAACCTAACTCTGCCATCTTTTTTAATTACTACAACTAATGGGTTAGAATAGTGTGATACTGACCTTTCTATTATCCCTCCTTCCAGCATCCTGTCCAGCTCCTCTTGCACCGCTCGTCTCTTGGAATAAGGCACGGGATAACTTCGCTGCATGAAAGGTGTGTGTTCCCGTATCTGCAATGTACATACATAATCCTTTGCCCTTCCCGGAATATCGGCAAACACTCCCTTAAACTCCTCGATCACTTGCCACAGCGCTGCACGCTGATCCCTCCTTACCACCTCACCTCCACTACAAAATTCATCCGCCCTTATCTCCCATACTGCATTATTAATGTCACTCGTTTCATTCTCACAATCATCAATATATTCACTCTCTCTACATAAATTTACTCTAGTATCTGCACCACTTTCACCTACTCTCTTTTGTAATATTTTTACCCCCGTTGTTCTAACTTTATCTATTATTTGTTCAAAATTAACCTTTACCGACCGATCACCCCCGTCTAATTCTACTATTTTCTCCTTAAAGTTTACAATAGCTTTATTTCTTTGCAGGAAATCATTACCCAATATAATGTCTAAACTTAACCCTTTAACTACCAAAAATGTGTTCTCAAATTCTATGTCATTTATCAAAAAACTTAAGTGTATCTGTTTTGTTATTCTCTTACTGCGTACGCCTGTAACTCCTACTACTGTAACCCCAGCTACTGGTAAAATTGGAATATTCTTTATACTTTCTTTTAACTCTCCTAAAATGTTTTCAGCAATAACAGAAATTTCACTACCTGTATCTACAAGTGTTCTATAATATTTATTAGCTACATTTACCTGTATTTCTGTTAGTCCCGCTCTCACCTCGATTGTCTTGTTTTCTTCTTCCAGCAGATCTGCAACTATATCTGTTCTAATTACATTACTCGTAACATCTTCTAATGGTTGGACCTCACTTGCTTCCCCGTACAGTGGTCTGGTCCGTGTTACCACTGTATGCTCTAGTTTTCCGGTTGTTGTCTATGGTTGCTTGTTGTGGGTATCTGGTGATCCCGCGGCGGTCCCTGGTGATAGTTATTTGTTCCTCGGTACGGCCTGTTTTCGTTTCTCCTCCTCTGCTCTTCTCTTGGTAAATTACATTTATAACACTGTTGTCTGCTGGCGAAATTCCCCCATTTGCACCTGGAACAACTCCACTCACCTGGTTTGTTTACATTATCTCTATGCACATTATTATGATACCCACGATAATTATTATTCTTATTTTGATTATGTTCAACATGATGATGGTTATTATTCTGTTGTGTTCGCCTACCCCCTTCTCGATCTCTAATACTCTGTAGTATATCTAGTATTCTCTCCAACTCGTTCATATCGTCAATTTCTTTTGTCATCAAAGTGGTTTGTACATCTTTCGGTAAGTGTTTACTTACATGTCTAACAAAAGATTTAAATGGTATCTGCGGCTCTAAATATTTCGCTTCGTTATATAACTTGGTCACGTATATTGTTAAATTATTATTATTAGGGTGTCCTAAAAAATCGCCCGTTCCCATTATACGGCTTCTTAGTATTTCTTGTTCATCTTCGGTCCAATATTTCCCTTTAAATGCTCTTTCGAATGTCTCATAACAATCCCATTCTGACCGATGTGCTTCCGCCCACACTACTGAACTACCCCTAAAACATTTAATTATTTTGGTTAATTGTACCTCCCAATTACTGTTATTGAAACGGTTGTATTCCCGGGTTTGGTTTATAAATCTCATTGGATGTATTGTCCGGTTTTCATAGCTAAATGTTTCTAACTCAATTTCATTGTGTAAATCTCTCGTTATGATAACCCTTTCCGTAACCCCAGTAAATTTCTTGTTAATTTCCCCCCGTAATTCATTTTTTACACTCATTAAATTGTTCTCAATTACAGTACATTTGTCATAAATATTATTACTAGTTTGTAAACTGAACTCATCTATTTCTCTAAGCTTACTTTGTATTGTACTTATTTTACAGTTGGTATTATCTGCATGCTCTGAAATAGCTTTACTTACTGTTTCTATATTCTCTGCTATACTTATTACATCTGACTCAAAATTTTCTAACTGATCTTGTAAAACAGTTGTTTTAATGTCTATTTGTTTATTTATTTCAACTTTAGTTTTCATCTCTATCTGCTTATCTACTGTAGCTAAACATTTATTTTCTATCTCTTTACTTTGTGTCTCAATTTGGTTTTGAACTGTGCTAATTACTGTCTCATTGATTTTATTGACTCTGTCATCTAAATCGTTTATTTTAGTATCAAATTTCTCACTAACTACTTCTATGATCTGTTCTTGGATATTTTCATAACGTGTATGAATTTCATTTATTTGTTTGCTAAAATCAAAACTCTGTCGTTTAATTTCATCTTTCACTTCATCAAATTTGTCATTCAAGTTATTATATTTAACATTGGAATCACTTGTTTGCTCATCCAATTTTGCATTTTGTTTTTCATATTTACTATCTAGATTGTCACATTTCTTATCTATCTTTAACAGTAATTGCATCATTACACTAATCTCATCTGTTTTACTTTCGTACCGAGTCGAGATGGGTGTTACTTGTACTCTGTCTAACTCTATAGATTCGGTCGCACTCGACTCGATCTGACTTATTGGTGTTGAGCAGACTCCCATCTCACTCGTAAACGTTTTGTCATTTACACTGATATCTATATTTTTATCTGCCATTTTAAAATTTTGTTTAAATATTTCTTTCAAAAAATTATTTCGTGTACTAAATATTACACCATCATATTATGCATAAAATTATTGTACTATTCTTTACCATGTGTAGTTACAACATAACCTTAATTTTACGTCTTTTTTATTCTTTCGCTACCCACTCTGTTTCTGAGTTCTGGCTTATTTATATAATTATTTTATATAATGTCCCTGTTCGGGCGCCATTTGTATAAAAACTCACTTATTTATATAATTTAATTCACTTGTTGTACTCACCGTTATTCCTAAGGGTCCCCCCAGAGTTCTATAAGCGAGATCAGAAACAGTGTGAGGTTACGAAATAATTATTCTGACACATTTTGAATGAAGAGAATTTACCTTTTAATTTTATTTTTTAAATCATTCCAATTTCAACAAATTTTTACCATGTTTTTGTATATAAAATAGCTTCATAATTTTTCTTTGTCTGGTGATTCGTTACATATACTATCTTATTCTACTAGCTTACCTTATATTCATAGACACATACAGACAGAGCCCAGCCTGCATATTTAGTACACACCCAAACACACAAAAAGTTATAAATCCCTGAACATTTTTTAAATGATATTTCCCCCCGTCAGCCACGCGGTCTTCTCACACGCACTCATTGTTCCGGTAAAACTTCTTATTATTGTCCGAAAATTGCACAATTACGTTCTTTATTCTTTTTACTGGACCGCGGTCACACCAAATTTTTCTACTATTGCACTGGATGTCAGTTTAGAAAAGTTTTATTTCTGAGCCCGGTTGACGGGCGGCCTGCGCAGGCGAGAGTCGACCAAAGACTGACGGCGTCTCTCAGTTCCCCACTCCGGGAGTATTTTAGTCAAGACGACGGACACCAATGCCTTGTATGTAGTCGTCACAGTTTTGACTCATGCTAGTCATGTAGTTGTTGGAGTGACGATAGCAGACGATTTCAACCAGGCACTGGCTAATGTCCTAAAAGTGGGTGGGACTTAAAACAGCACTTCCGCAAAGTTTTGGAGAAGGCGATGAATATTATACTCTCTAGCCATCTTGGTTTTTTACCATCGCTTGGGTAGGCGCTCATGCGCGAGTAGTGACGTGTGTGCACTGCCACACCAGTACAGATTTCTGCGAATTTTTAGGGTGGCGCGAATTCTCTGCCGCATTCCTCGACAACAACTGCGCCTTACTGCTTTTGTTTCGAACTGTTTCTTTCACAATGGTTCTGGTATACTGACAAATACGTTGCACAATACAATTACTTTGCAATATTTTATAAGGCTCCCGACCGAAAAGGAAATAAGTAAAATATATATATATATGCCCCAAACGGTTAAAATAAAAAATACCCAAAAATGACCCGCTACAATCAGAAGTTCAGGGCCGCCACCAATATCTTTGAAGGACAGATATGGAAACCTTTATACTTTACCTTAATTAAAAACACTGGACAATTTAGCAATCTGACTTCCCACAATTCAGAAGATTCCCCGGAACGTTTAGACGAGTTTTGCAGCACAGAACATTATTAGGAAATGGTAACAGCGAAATAACTACGCTAACACATGGTTATGCAATTAACACAATATATTTTATTTTTTCTCAAATTTACTCTTTCTCTTGCTTTTTATGTTACTTCCACTAATCTCTGTTAATTAAAATGTTTCTATACTAATTTCTATTTACAGACCAGTACTCTCTTTTACTTTTATTTCTCCCCTTTTCCCTCACACACACACTCACGCTCTTTACCCCCCGTTTTATTAACTGAGCTCCTTAGTATTTCAAATGTTTTACCTTATATAAACTTTTGGCCAAAAAGAAATTTGTTTTAATATTGTACTTAACTGAATTCAGTATCCGTGACCGTTACGCCACATGTCGGTTTACACTTTCCCACAAAACTATCACAAACTCATTTTATAAATGTTACTTCTGTTGAACCCAACTGTTTTCTGTTGCATTACATCACAACACACTCTTTGGTAGACCTACTTTTACATTTTCGGTCTACCAAAGTTTTTCCGAGGCTACCGTGAAATTACGTTTGTACTGTTTAAGTAGTGGTGTCCAACTGGCCAGCGACGACTGTTGACTGAGTGCGCGTGGTTGCCTATCTGCCAGGTGTCAGGCGTCGCCATCAACTCGTACTCCGTGATTCGTTGTTTCCATCGCATGTTCGGCTATAGAATTTCCTGTACGTGACTTTCATGTTGTGAAAAGGCGGCACACTCGCGCGCTCGTTCACATTCCCAGACTCTTAATTGCTTTTGTACCTCGCTCGGCCTGACACCGAGCTAACCACAGGGTGTTAAAAAAATCAAGCTTTTGTGATAAAAAAAAAAAATGTTGCCCAGCCGAGTTGGCCCCAGATTATTACAATTATTATGAAAAATAAACAAAAAACAAACCCTCAGCCTTATTTGCCCCGTTACAACCTTCCATCAAAATCATCTCATACATTTCGTTGACTAATTCTGCAATTCAGTCTATCATCCATTATTTATAAAATTGAATACGCTAATTGGTAGTTATAAAATTAAACTTAGGGAATTTACTTAAGTGACACTTGCAACAAAATCTGATTACAGAAATTATGCTAGTTATTTTTACTTTTCAAATTTAAACACAAAATTAAATTTAGGTTTTATCTTGTGTTTCATTTTTTCTTCTGTTTTTTTTTAAAGATTTTTCTTTCCATGGCTCTTTGAATACACACACCAGTGGGAAGTGCAGATTTATACATACATGTAGATTTAACTGTATTTACTATTAGTATTAAAGTGAAGTGATGTGATGTTAACTTCAGACTCAACCTTTCTGTGACAGTAACTGTACTGTGTGCTGAATAGCCAGATTCTAAGAAGTACGATGTACACCGTACATTGGTATATGTTCTACAGACATAGTATAGAATATTACTGTGTTTGTCCAGAATAGTACAAATGTAGTCCGGAAGGTTGATAAACATTCCTGCAGGGGCATCATTACCCACCAGTACTAAGTTAGGGCATAGAGCAAATGATCCTGAATCAGCTCAACTTTGGCTTGTTGCAGGCAGCATACAATTTTTAATATTTGCCTAGTTACAATACTGCAAATATTGTTACCAACCTTCAGTAGAATAGTCATCGTCGTGGTTGTCATGTTTTACAGCTTAGGCTAGTAGCCTGTTCCACTCTCAATGGAAATCATCCAACCATCGTTTATGGGGTCTTCCCACACTTCTCTTCCCCCTTGGATGATAGTCAAGGGATATCCTTGAAAATCTAGTTAGATCCATTCTCTCCACATGTAACCGTCACTCCGTTTTGTACCAGGAAATTTTCTTATTTAAGCTTTCAGCTATGCCTAGCCCCATTCTAATATGATCATTTCTGATAAGGTCTCTTCTGGTACAACCCTTACAGCCCTCAAGAATCTCATTTCCACTCCTTGTATTCTAGATATATCTTTGGCCTTTCCAATCCAAATCTCACTACCATACAGCAGTTGAGGTATGTCATTACATTATAATATTTCAATTGCATCTCTTTCCTTAGAATAGTATGAGTATTAGAATATTCCTTAGAATATTAAAAACTCTGTATACATTTTCACAGTAGTCTTTAGATGTGTTTAATCAGTGTAACTGTGACTCACATAATGTTTATGTTGCTTAAGGTGTCGCTGTTCAAACACTTACACAGTCTGAGCTTGCGTTGGCATCTGTCGCGTAAAACTGGGGAAGTGTTGCGTGTGATGGACCGTGGTACTGACAGTATTAACAATCTTCTCAACTATGTAAGTATGCCAAATTGACAAATAAGAAGAGAGAGAGAGAGAAAAAATGTGTGTGTGTGTGTGTGTGTGTGTGTGTGTGTGTGTGTGTGTGTGTGTGTGTGTGTGTGTGTGTGTGTGTGTGTGTGTGTGTGTGTGGTTAATTTCAGTGATGAAGGTTGAGTACAATGACTGTACCAAATCCGTGACAACTAATAGAAACGTTCCTGTTCCAAACTTCAAACTTACAGATGATTATAAGTTTTGGTATGTGGTGGACTCATGTAATATCCTTCTAGCTGCGAGCAGGATGAATAGAAACATTTCGTTGCAATCTAATGCTTCAATATCTGTGACACATAAGTGATTTTTTGTAGTAACCTGCAAATCAATACACAGCTAAAGACCGCTGTTTTGGTGCCTATGTAGGGTGAACACAGAGGTCTGTCAAATATGCGTTCAGTTTGTAGAGTCTGAACATCTGTAGCTGATAGGACGATGTTTTCAGTATCAATTGGCCAGGTCTCAGTTGACCAAGTTCAAATTTCCACATTGGTTGCAACTGACTGTGGTACACTGATTATAATCTTGGATAATGTTATGTTTGAGATCTGTTAAATTATCCATACTTTTTGTAAAGTTATGGCCAAGCAATAACAGATATTAGAACAGGCTGAATAATACATTTCAATAAATGTTCTGGTTGTTCTTATCAGTTTTCTGTGTATTAAGATATATTTTTAATAATAAATAAATAATATTTGTGTTAATGGGAATACGAATATGTATATTTTTGATATACAGTAAACCCTCGATTTAATGGACTGTAACCCCTCCTCCTCCTCCTCCTCCTCCTCCTCCTCCTCCTCCTCCTCCTCCTCCTCCTCCTCCTCCTCCTCCTCCTCCTCCTCCTCCTCCTCCTCCTCCTCCTCCTCCTCCTCCTCCTCCTCCTCCTCCTCCTCCTCCTCTTTTTTTTTTTTTTTTAGAACTAGGCAGAAGGCCTAGAAGGAGCATAAAATGTGCTGTGTCCAGTGAGACGGGACTTGCAATTAAAACTCTCTATTAACCAACAATAACAACTTTTATTGATTTTATTGAACTTCATAGTTTTCATATTTTGTATGCGTTCGTATTCAAATCATATTGACAATCTTGTTATAATAAGCATGACTCTCCTGGTTAACGTTCTAGATATTACAATATTTTAAGTATTATTATCATTTTATGTATATTGTACTGTACTTTTATGTGCTGTGATTATTTTCTGATATAATAATATTTAGTATTTGCACCACGTTGGTTGCGTCATTTATGTGTTGTAATTAATTACAGGTATGGTAATTAAGATCTGCTCCACGTTGGATCAGCCATTTAATGTACTGTTATTTTTTTATATGAGTCTTGTAATTATTTAATAGTATAATACAATTAATAAATGTACCTACTGTTTTTTTTTTTTTTTTTTTTTTTTTTTTTTTTTTTTTTTTTTTTTTTTTTTTTTACCAGTACATGTAAAGAAACTCTTTCTCTCAGGGTTAATGATTATTAAGCTGTTTGATCGTATTTACGATTGTATCTAATATTTTCTTTTCTTTAAACCAAACCAAAATTCAGTTAATATGTAGTATTTTGAGAATTAACCATGTAAAAAATAAATACCAGACTAATGTAACTTGACCGACTATGAATTCTTCCAGCTGCCACGGGTTCACTTCTGGTTGTTGTTTACCTTTTTTCAAAAGCAATATCAGGCTTGGCGATCTGTTCCTTCACACAAATTTCTTATTGATCTCACCGCTGAGTGTGGTTTTCTAGGACGACTGCAACATTGATGTCTCCTCGGAATGCTCAATTATCTTTTATGGCCAATTAAACTCTTCTTCAGTCCAGGATTTCCCTCTTCTATAGTCGTTCTATTAAGGATATTTTTATATTTCTCGTAATATTATTTCTTTATTAAATATTATAATCAAAACTCTGGTATCACAAATTAAACTCCTTTACTTTATTTTCTTTTACCTATTACATTAAACTTGATGATGTACAAATGTTATTTTATTAATTTAGACTCTTCAAGCTGTTACTGTTCGATATGAAATTAGACTCTTCACTATAAAATAGGTTATTTACCTTCTGTCGACGTTTCTTAAAATCCTTTTAGGATGACTCGAGTTTCAACACCATTTGGTGTCATCATCAGATCGGTGAATTAGGTTAAAACATTTCGATGCATATGCATCTCGTTAGATATTTAAAAGATTAAAAACAACACATAACATTATATAAAACAATAAATAAACTATATCACAATAAAACAACATTAATAAAAGAATATAAAAACAACGCGGCCGCAAACGAACCTGTACAGGAACGCACCCCGCGGTAAGATTAATCAATGCCGGTTTGACCTCGGTTCAATTTCATCGATCTAAAGTTTTAACCTAATTCACCGATCTGATGATGACACCAAATGGTGTTGAAACTCGAGTCATCCTAAAAGGATTTTAAGAAACGTCGACAGAAGGTAAATAACCTATTTTATAGTCTTAATCGTTTCTGGAGGCAAGAAAAATGTTTAAATAGACTCTTCACGTTACTGAATATAATTGAAGACTCCTGATATTACTCTTATTGAATATATTTGAAGACTCTTCATGTAGTTACTATTAGATATAAAATTAGACTAATACACATTTCCTTCATCACTATACAATACCATTTTTTAACAATTTACAAATTTGCCACTATGATAATTCCCTAATTTCTTTACATCTGTTTATCATATACCTATTAAAACATATATCATTTTTCTATTTCTTATTAAACATCTTTATTTTACCTCTAATATTCGTAATTCTATTTGTTATTTATTAAATTATAATTTTATTACTCTTTACTCTTCTTATAACATTCATTCCAATTTCATATATTATTTTCTGAACATATAACTGAATATTGTTTTATATCATATAGGAATCGACCTCTATGTTGACTGGGTAAGTCGATATTCCCAATGTTTTTTGTTTACATTTTAAAACATATGTTACATTCAATACAAAATCTGCATCCTTTCTCTTTTAAAATTTATTATCTCCTTACTATGTACTGTGTGCATTTTAACAGCAGTACAATATACATATATACCAACATTATTCATTGTTTCAACACATAATTCAACAACCCTTAATTTAACATAACATCATATATATATATATTGTAACGTTACATAACCCAGTCCCAAAAATGATAACTTAATTACCCCATCATAAAGGTCAGAAATGGGTATAATATACCTAGCTCTAAATTACTTTATATCACCAAACATTATAAACTATATTTAATTGATATAAAGTGTAACAAGTGAGTTATAGTGTACCCAGTGAGTAAATAAGTGACTTTGAAGGGAGCATCTCACAGACTTGTACTGTAGATGTAGAAACAATTGATTATAATAGTAGACTGTGTTGCTACTAACCAGTTATGTGTTTTGTTTAAATATTGTATGATTTGTATTGTGTAGGCAACTAAAATTTAGTACCTAGGTTTAATTTTATATTTAATAGAATAATTATGTTGGAATATAAGATAACCCAGGGTTAAAAATAAAAGAGTTAAATATAAGATGATAATAAAAAATAAAATAATACTGTATGAGGAAAATGCCAGAAGAAAATAGTGCAGTGTAAGGATACTATAAGAAATTAATAAATAATATATAAATTCAATTAAAGGAAATAATAATATTAAAGACCTATATCTAAGGTTATAAGAAAATAAACGGAAAACCCTTATATAAATCAAATTGGATAATAAACCAAAATTAAAAAGAATTATTTTTCTATAAATAAGAAATAAATTTATAATAATTAAAAACAGCCTATATACTCAAAAGTAAATAGAAGCACCAATAAAAAATGATATAAAAATTATTGGTTACTAAGAGTAACCGGGTAAGAACATATGAATTAATTGTTAAAACGATTGAAAACCGTTCGGTTGAGAAAAAGTAATGTCACAAAAATTTTATTAAAACCATTTAAAACTTTCGGAAACAGTGCCAAAAATGGAATAAAAATTAACTCACAGTATCCACCTTATGTTCAAACTCCTTCAGATATCAAATATAACGTGCTTTACCTGATAAAAAAGTGAAATAACCAATTACAAGATCTGGCCTAGCTAAACCGCACTTCGAGATTTTGGCGAGATTGTATCTATCTTATGGACATTCAACGAAATTACAAAACAACTAGAACTACAACACTAGAAACGGCTCCATTCAAGTAAAAACTTCGAGGAAAGAGGTAATATAAACGTTATTAAGAATTATTAACCAAGAAATCCTCATATCAAATCGTTGTGCAGTTCCAATATTTCGTAAATAATTCCATGTGTATAATAAAGAAATAATCTGCACTCTTGCGGACAAATCCGGAACTACATACTATGAAATAAACCAAAAATTCAAACTTTATTAATTTTTATCTTGTAAAGCGTGGTATATAATTATTCATTTCTGACCGTCTCATAACACAAAGAACTTCCCTTAACCCTGGGGAAATTAATAAAATGCATTATATGTTGTTTAATGTCTAATCAAGGATAAAATTATAAAATCATAAAAAATATATTTTATGATAATTCAAATGTTTACCTAACTAAATCGATCTAATGTATTATTGACTGAAAAGATCGATTATAATATTTGTATACTGGAAGAAGAGGAAATCAGTGTATTATACAAATAAACACTCTGAATATTTTATGTTAAATAATCAAACGTGTATTCTTTATTGTAGAGGGTAGTTGTTGTAGATTTTCAGTAAGCCAAGAAGAGGGTTATCCACCGGGGAGTATTAACCTAACATTTTGAGGTTGATGTCAAAATCAGCTGATCTTATGATCAACAAATTTTAAAAAAATAAGAAATTGTATAATCTGGGTGTAACAAAATTGTTCTTACTCTCTCTTCGAACTAAGATTAAACAACTTCCTTAATCTCTACCAAATCACACACACTCGATTTCTGTTTCGTTTGGTAAACTTCAAATCCGATTGATTTGAACATTAATAATTATAATTCATAAGTGACGATCGCAAAAAGGTACTCTGACCGCTCCGAGACTTTCAAAAAATAACTCTATACCTCATAAAAAGAGATCTCGTTACAAATTGGCGAACCCAACATTGGGGTTTGAATAAGACGGACGTCTCACACCTATTGTGATGCTACGAATTAAGTCCCTAGTTCTGGGCGTCAAATGTGAAGCTACTTACCTTTTTGTATCACATAAAATTCACTAACAAACATTGTATATTTATCGGGCGCCATCTTGCCAACTGCAAGAAAATAATTTATGAGGGTTCTTTTCAGCGAACTAGGAGAGCAGAATGTGGTTGCTGAAATAATAACAATCATTTATGTTCATCAATAATTAAACGTTATTATTACTTTATTATTATTCATATTTCATGTTAATAAAATCATACAGACAAAATTTGAATTAATAATTGACAAAACGTGAATAATAGTTGTTGATTACCTTGAATCTCTTTTAATTTACTTACTCGCATTACAATAACAGATTCTTGAAATACATTTTTAAGAATTATAATAGGAACGCAAACCAGCCTTCTTAATTTTTATCTTAATTTCAATATATTCTCACATACTCATGCACGCCCACACGCACACAATTAATTTATATCCCATGAGATCTCATTTTTTTTTTTATTAAAATTTTGTTGTGTTCTCATTTTTAATTAGCCCTTGTTAAAATTCATTTTAATTATTTGGTACTTAGCTGTTCAATTTTGTCCAGAAGACGTCGCCTTAATTTAACCGCACATTTGCTATTTTTGACACTGATGATTAAAACCGAAACTGTCTCCACATTTTATATTCTGAATTCCTACATATTTTAAAACTGTTATTACACTCTTTTTAAGAAGTAAAATGCGTTACTTTCATTTTCGGTGCGGGCGCCCGTGATTTACGTTTCGAAACTTTTTATATGTACCACTCGCGAGTGGTGATGGCGTTATACTGGGCTGAGAAATAGGCGCTATTTTGTGAAGCGACTGTTGTAGGATGTTCAATTCTTATTGTCTTAAAGTTTATATTACTCCGCCAGCTGCATGTCACCGTTATGTAACGGAATTACTCATCAAGGATAGGCTCTGACGTAACGCTCGCCTGATGTTTCATTGCATAATTTGTTTACCGTTACATAATGTGTTTACTGGTTTTGTGTTCGTCATTGTCTGACCTTGACACAGCTTGTCGGCTATCAAATACGTTCATACTGGTTTTACAAAACATTGTTAAACAATTCTGCCCAGTCAATGTTGCCACGGTTGTTTTCATTTCAAACAAATTTACCTCTCGGTTACAAAATTTATAATTTCTGTCCTTATCACTCAACAAGGGATAAAATTATTATTATTTATTTATAAAAAAAAATACAAAATATGTTATTTATTATCAATAAAATATAAACTTCTTTACATTGTCTCAGGTAGGCCCCAAAAATGCCCCGCTACACTATAAAGCGAGGACGTTACAGAATGACGTACTAACGTGGGGCTTAATTGGGAAAGCTAAATTAATAATAAGAGACTTTCAAGAGATACCCGCGGACATTACAATATATATATATATATATATATATGTCCATATTATTCAGTATTTCGACACATAATTCAACAACACATAATAGAACATACATACATATATACATATGGATCACAGACAAAGTACAACATGTTAAGCCTGGCAGACAGCCTGTATATTCGTATCAAATACATACATAATAAGGAGAACATCTGGACTTGCTATAATAACCAGAAACTACAATTATGAATTTAAGTTGCCAGCACAGCCAGTATAATATTATAGAAATTGTAAAATCTTTAATTTTATAAATATATAAAAATTTAAAGAGAATGTGAATTGACCATAACAGCCAGAAAAGACAATAATAAATTTGAGTGTCAGCACAGCTTGTATAATTTTATAAAATATTGCAAAAAACCTCAGCTCCATAAAAATATAAAAGAATTTTAAAGAAATCTGAATTGATCATAAGAACGAGAAATTACAAATTCAAATTGTTAGTGCAGCCTGTATAGTTTTATAAGATACATTCAGAAATTTTAAAACAATCTGGCTTGACCATGTTAACAAGAAAATCTAAGGGCAAACTTGGCTGTCAAAGCATCCTGTATAATTCGTCAAATTACAATCTATAATCTGGTTTGACCCATGATAGCAAAATACAATTACCAGTTAACGTGTCATCACAGCCTGTATAGTTTTATAAAAATTGTAAGATCTTTAATTCTATAAAAATATGAAATCTTAAAGAAAATCTGATTTGAACATAACAGCAAGAAAATACAATCATAAATTGAAGTGGCAGTACAGCCTGTATAATTCTATAAAAATTGTAAGAATTTAATATTATAAATATATATAAAAATTTAAAGAGATTCTGAATTGACCATAACAGCAAGAAAGACAATAATAAATTTAAGTATCAGTACAGCCTGTATAATTTTATAAAAATGGTAAAATTTTTAAACTTTATAGAAATATAACAATTTACAGAAAATCTGAATTGACCCGGCCGCGGACATGTGCCATAGCATGACCTAACATAAGGTAACATGATCAGTTCCTGCATGGATCAGCACCAACATGTGCCTGCCTCAGGTTAAAAGTGTGAACCGGCCTAAAACCAATTAAAAAAAAACTCCCAACCCATTTTTGATATATATATATATATATATATATATATATATATATATAATATGATTAACCAGCAAAAACACCCAGGATTGTAAAAGGGACCCGACCAGCCGGTCTAGCCCCCAGCCTTTACAAGCAGCACCCACCTACTTCACCAAAATACAGAATCCCACAAACTCTTACACCCCCCATTCAGAATCACAGTAAAAGAAATAAAGTATAAAATTAATGACCGCCGGACACATCCCCGCGACCAGGGCTACAATTAATCTGGAGCGTAATTACATTATGAGAACTATTTCAGTGAAAGTTTGCAACCAATATTCTGTCCAGCTGGACGTGAGCACAATGAAGTATAACTTGAGTTTTTGATGGTTAAATTCACAACACATGGAGTTTGCTGTAGCGGCCTAGTGTAGTAAAAAAAAAATGCTTAATTGTCACCTCATTTTGGTCCAGATTGTTCCCCGTGTGTACTGTGGCATGATATGCAGTAGTTCCTCCACTGGCAGCCAAGATCCGAGAGTCTAGATGTTCTTAAGTCATTGTGGAAGATGTAATTACCACATGCGGAGGGGTCACATTTCCGACTGGATTGGGAACCCTGGACATTCATAATAATTACTTCACTGACCCATAAACCATAACACACATATCCCACAGCATACCAATCTCACCATGTTCATCATAACACGTATAACATTCCCACTTTTGGTTTTTAAATTCCTAGACCAGACACAAGGCCTCAATGCTTCATAATTGGATATAAATTCATAACGAAATATGAATGTATTATATTATAATTCATAACATGATGAATGTATGAAAAGTTAACATACTCAAACAGGCATTACGCATATGACACCATGTGCTCACTGAGACAACTCAGTAAAGTTCCCCAGTTCCACAAAATTACATAATAATTTTTCTTTTACGCCTCTTTTCACATGTACAATTGGTAATTATAAAATACAAGATATTAGGGTGTATTAGTGTTTAAAATAAATCAAATACTAGACAGTGAATACACTTTCGGTTAACACGCCACGAGGTAAGCTTCAAACTTTATCAATTCGCATCCATGTTAATTATAAACTAAATTTAAATCTTTTACCATAAAATGAACAATATATATTTAACCCACTTACCGGAGATCGCTTAGCATCTACTCAGGGATGAAGAATAGCAATTTACAACAATTAAAGAAACTTAGCTCCGCCAGGGAGGATGGCTGCCAACGCCCGCTGCTGCTCATATCAGACTGAACCAACACGCACAAAAACTTCACGTAGAACACATAATCACTCGGCTCCGTCAACAGATGGCGTTGGCGTTCAGTAAAGCAACGAAACGGTAACACAGTACCGACGCTTAATTACCTTAATTAATTAATTCGGCGGTTAATTATATTAATATTCTTCCTTATAGAAACGCCGGGTTCTCAAACCCCGGCACAGGACTTTGGATTTAATGGACAGAATTTGACAGACAAAACGATTCCAAAAAAAAAAAATGAAACATCAAATCATGATAATGTTTTTAGGCTTTTGAAACGTATAATGTGCATAAACTGCAGACTCCCCTGTTTTGGCGATATTGCTTGTTGTTTCTTGCTTTGAAACACGCAAATTTTCTCATCTTCAATTGTATTCGATGAGAACAGAGTATTCATCAAGAATTCATTTAATTCTTCACGATCCCTGTTTTTGCGTTGTCGTTGATGCAGGCGTCGCATACGTTCAGTGGAAGACATCATGACAACTAATACTGAACAATATACACTGATATGCATCTTATTTCACTGTGAAATATTCGTCCATCGGCTAATACAGCAAGCATTACAGTGGCACATAATTTTTCATTTCCCATAATCTTTACTGTTACAGATTTGGTTCCCTTTTGGTCCACCGTAAATATACGTAAATAAGAAATAAAAAATTCGGGCGTTTCATCAGCATTTCCCATTTGTTCAAGTGAATAATTATGCTTCTTGCGTATATGAATGACAAACCGCTGATACTGTAGAAGTTTTTCTTCGTAGTCACTTGGTAGTTTTAGCTCGAGTGATGTACGTCATTTAAGCGCAAATCCATTTTGCCGCATCATTCGTCTTATACACCCGAAGCTGGCTTTGAAACCGGAGACTTTTAATTCTTCTGCAATTTCTAAAGCTTTTAATTTTAAAACATGTCTAGTGACAGGGAGTCCTTGCCTTCTTAAAAGCCATACGTATTCACAGACGCTGGACTCTACTGTTACAAAACGCCCAACTTGAGGTCCCACGAATGCTCGTCGCACAGTATTTGCATTTAAAAGTCATTCCTTCTGTTTTCTCCATCGTCGAATACAGGATTCATCAATATCGAATTTCCTTGCGGCTTCGCGACTGCATGTTTTTTCTACATTTTGTATCACAATTAATTTATAATTCACATCGTATGGGTTACATTTAATTTGATTTGACTGCGTGCCTTTAGTCTCCACAATATCACTCATACCACAAACGCACTACAAAAACGCCGAATGAAAACAAAGTACAGATAAGCGATGTTGTCGCTGTTACAATAGAAAACCACACTGGCAGTTTACCCGTTATTTAGAAACATGTTACTCACACCCCCTCTACTCATCCTTTGTCTTGCTGCCTACAGAAGGGTGCGAGCACGCACGCATGTGCACGAACTTAAACTTTATCTTCCTATTCTTTCTTCAGTTTGCTGTTAAAACATTCGGTTGTAGTCATAAATCGTAACGCCAGAGTTAACTACAGCCAGGCAAACTGCTGTTGCTTAGGCAGTAAACAACTCATAGATACCAAAAGCGTTCGTCCTGCCAGAAGTCAGGTATCACTTCGAATTTCGTTAGCGCACGAATGCAAGCTGCAGGCTAAATTAGCGACCATGTTTTTAGGAGAAAAAGTGCGGCATGTATTCGGAACAATACGGTATTCAAATGATATTAATAGTATTAAAATTTCAAGTGTTATAGGCCTATTTGATTTAAATATATCCTCAAAAAACAAAATTTGCGATTTAACAGACTTTCGATTTTACGGACACCCCTCAGCCCAATTAGTCCGTTAAATCGAGGGTTTACTGTATAAACATTGTTTCAATAGTGTAAATTGTCAAATTTGTATATAGGTTCAGAAGGTGACAGTTTATACTGTTGAAAAAATGTTAATATATACATATATACAAAATATACAAGAATATTCGTATAAAAACAAGTACTATTTATTTATTACTAAAAATAATAAAACAAGAATAATATGAGAAGGTATAAATGTCATTAAGATAATTACATGAAAATTTCTACCCAATCTGTTTATGTCAGTACTAATGAAATTATAGAACTGTGCAGTTTTATACAGTGTTCTGAGATCAGTATGATCTTTATTGATAAATGTTGAATTCGTTTTTCCTGTATCTTCCAAGCAGCCTCGGCGTACAGTATGGCACAACACTGTTATATTAACATGATTAAAACAGCTTGGACATCAAAACGTATGTGATGCAGTGCTCTTTTAGTTCTGAACAACTACGTGATTCAGCAGCAAGAAAGAGTTGCACCACTTAAGTGAAAGAAAAATTGTGATGTTTACTAGGAGTTACAAGTTGAAACAATTTATATTTTTTTATAAGTGAACTTTGTTTACAAATATTAACTTTCGACTATTGAAGCCACCATCTTGTTAACTACCAACCTTGAAAATTTTACTTACCGGGTCCAGGTTCGATGTTGGACGAGCTGAGAAGCAAAATGGTTGTTTGAAATAACTAATAATTCACTTTTTTCAACCAAATTTATCTTATTTTATTCCATCAAAATTCATCTTTTCCATAAAGAAAACACTTTACCATCATAACATACAAACGGAGCCATTACTCCGCCCTCCTTTACACATTTAGTTTTAGTAATATTCTCATACCTGGTTTAACAAAATAAAAAAATAGCTACAAACTTAAATTTATTCTTCTTCGCAAACCAGCGATCCTTATTTATTATTTTTTATTCACGCACCTATTCATATATACCCCATTCCTTTATGTGAGATCTCAGTGTAAAAAAATATAATGATGTTGAAATTTGGTTTAGCCCTTATTAAAATTTGGTTCTCCCCCCCCCCCCATTTGTTACTTAGCTGTTGTCCAGGAGACGTCAGTCCATTTTTGATGTAAACTCTCGATTTTTTCATGTACACTTTCACAGTAATTTTTTCCAAGTAACTCGAAACTGTTAGCTCATTTTAAACTCTTTTAACAAACTCTTTTAAATTCTTTCACAATTTACATTTTAAATTACGGGCGCCCGTACAGTCGTCTGTGGAACTATTGTGTTGTGACCGATTGGCACAAAGTTGTAATTTCGACTGGGTTTACTTGAAACGGGCGAGCACACCGCCCACGTCCGTCGTCGCTAGATGTTGTTTTCCGACTGGCTTTGTTCTCAGCACAGATGGTTAGCATCGCCCTGCATTCCAAGTGATGTATTGCTAGGGTTCAGCACTGACGTCATCTCGCGTGACTTCTGATTACATAGGTCAAAGTTCGTACTGCTAAAAATAGCTGCTTCTCTGTCGTTTCGCTGTTGACCTTGACACTAATTTGTTCACTCGGCATGCGTCGTTATATTTAGAAATAAAAGTTTACAATTATTATGTCATTACCTCTTTTCCCCAAATTACCCCTGGATAGGCCTAAATGTCCCGTTACAAAGTGTAATTTACAGTGCTGTTGTACTGTTTTACATATTTAATCATTGGGAATATTATTAAATGTTACTGGGGAAAGAGTAAAGGTTGAAAATGTAGTGATGTATAGATTAGAGGAAACTTGGTTAACTCTCAGAAGAATCAGGGAATAAGATGACCATAGAAGATATTTAATTGAACAGCTATGGGATGAAGAAAATGAGGTAGACCGATGCAAACATAGAACATGCTGTAGATAGAGCAATGATGAGTAGACATAACAGATAAAACAAAATATTTGACCTTGATGTATTGAATGAGTGAAACACTAAATGTCGTAAACCACCCACTCTGTGGTGTTTATAATTTGACTAAATCTCATGATACTCTTTTTTTGTCATGAACTTCATTGTCAGTAGTTTTTTTTTTGTACAGAAAATGTTTGTTAATGCAACTTTTATTTTGTTTTGCAGATATTGTTCAGTATTGTGCCGACACTGATAGACATTGTAGTTGCGGTCGTCTACTTTGTAACACTGTTCAACGTTTGGTTTGGTGTCATTGTGTTTGTCACTATGATGCTGTATATAGGTGAGTGTTGTATCAGATAATTGTGTTTTTATTTTACTATAACAGTCATTACAACATATAGATTTACTTTTCAATTAATTGTATTAACTTCCATTTGACATGTAAATTATTTTTTTATTTAATTTAAAAGTCCGTAAAGAGTCAGTGGTAAACCGTAAAAACCAAATTACAAATAAAATTTCTATTCTTGGCACGCTGGTTAAACAAATAAAAAAAACAAAGACATTTGGGAGTAATAAAAAATCTTTAGTTTAAATAAGAAGCTCTCTGAATATATGAAGGCTATCCAGTTCCGATCGGATATTAAAGGGAATTAAGAACATATTTACAAAACATTTTTATTGCAATTTGAAGTAGACACTTTAAACTACTTTTCCATATAGTTTCCATAATTTTTTAAGCATTTTTCATAGCAAGGCACCAGGCGTTGTATACCTTCATCGTAGAAATTTCCCCCGTGTGATTTGAACCATGTATTAACAGCTTGCTTGACATTGTTGGCCACCAAGAAAGGATTTCTCATGCTTGAAAAGGTGACATTCACTTGGTGTGAGATCTGGGTTGTAAGGCGGATGATCAAATTCTTGTCAGCCAAACTTTGTGAGGACACACAGTTGCACTGGCTGCGTGTGTGTGTGTGCACGCACGCGCTCGTGCGTGCGTGCAGTGGCATTATTCATCATGATGTCCCGGGAAAAAGCATCTTACATCGCTTACTCTGGATCGGACTAAGCAAAAAAGTCATATCCATATTGGTACCAGTGAATTGCTTACTGCTTCTTCTCCATGAATATCGAAAATCTGACTGTGAATTTGAACTGTTTTAATGCCTTTCGCATTCAAGAACCAAATCACATACCTACTTCCACCGGCGGGTGTCGCAGATTTCTTCGACATTTTAAACACGTCCAATGAAGCTTATTCAGTGTACAGTTGATTACAAATGGCGTTGTTGGCTTGCCAACAAATCAAAAAACTGGCTGTGCATGCACAACAGGTGATGGGATCGATATCGCAGGAATACTTAAAAATGGAACTTACTTTCTGGATAACCCTTGTACATGGCATTAGTATCAATATTGGGATCAGATGATGATAACAGAAATTCCAAGCAAGACTTCATACACACACTGCTTAAGAAAAATCGGTATGGAGAACCATACATGACTTCCATGTTCTAAGATTTATATTTAAAATCATTTACGAAATGAAATGTTTCCATAGAAACTACTTCTTTCCACTTATTGCTTCAGCCTTAACCACAGTACTGTGGTCACTAATGTATACCACCACACGTTATCGCACTCAATTTTCACAGATGATGGCAGTCGACGGCACTGCTGAAACGTCTGGTTTTGCAAAAAACATTGGACTACGGCCAAACAGCCCGGGAAGGAATTTTAACAACAAACTACTACTTTGTTGCCGATAACGTAGTACACATATGAAAATTATCCCCTCCCCCTTCAACTATAATTTTCATTTATAGAAAATTACCCCCACCCCGTTCAACTAGCCTCTTCATTTATAGATATTTCATCTACGTTTCTACAGTAGATTATTAAGATCTTGTTATCAGGATACTTTATTTATCAAAATTAAGTACTTTACTCTTGTTACAACAAAAAATGTTTCAGGTAAACTACCCTTTCCCCGTAACCGATCTTCACTAAAATCAATAGGCCTTGAGTCTTCTACAACTCAGGCACAATGTAAAAAATTATTTGATTCTGTTTGAATTTACGGCAGTTATCGTTCGTCATGAAAAAATTTCTCTTGTTACAACATAAAATGTTGCAGGTAAACTACCCCTTTCCCTTAACAGGCCTTGAGTTCTCTACAATTTAGGGATGTATGCAAAAAATTATTTGATTATGTTTTAATTTACGGCAGTTATCGTTCATCATAGAAAAAATTAACCTTATCATATAAAATGTTGCTGGTAAACTACCCCTTTCTCTAAACTGATCTTCACCAAAATCAATAGGTCTTGAGTCCTCTACAATTCAGGGATCCATGCAAAACATTATTTGATTCTGTTTGAATGTGCGGTAGTTTGATCGTTCGCCATAGAAAAATATCGGTATAGAGAACCATACATGACTTCCATGTTCTAAGATTTATATTTAAAATCATTTACGAAATGAAATGTTTCCATAGAAACTACTTCTTTCCACTTATTGCGTCAGCCTTAACCACAGTACTGTGGTCACTAACGTATACCACCACATGTTATCGCACTCGATTTTCACTGATGATGGCAGTTTACAGCACTGCTGAAATGTCTGGTTTTGCAAAAAACATTGGACTACGGCCAAACAGCCCGGGAAGGAATTTTGACTACTTTGTTGCCGATAACATAGTACACATGAAAATTATCCCCTCCCCCTTCTACTATAATTTTCATTTATAGAAAATTACCCCCTCCCGGTTTAACTAGCCTCTTCATTCATAGATTCTTCATCTACATTTCTACAGTGGAGTATTAAGATCTTCTTATCAGGATACTTTATTTATCAAAATTAAGTACTATACTCTTGTTACAACAAAAAATGTTTCTGGTAAACTACCCTTTCCCCGTAACTGATCTTCACCAAAATCAATAGGCATTGAGTTCTCTACAATTTAAGGACGTATGCAAAAATTTATTTGATTATGTTTGAATTTACGGCAGTTATCGTTCGTCATAGAAAAAATTACCCTTGTTATCACATAAAACGTTGCAGGTAAACTACACCTTTCCCTTAACCGATCTTCTCCAAACTCAATAGGTCTTGAGTCCTCTACAATTAAGGGATGCATGCGAAACATTATTTGATTCTGTTTGAATGTCCGGCAGTTATCGTTCATCATAGAAACAATTGCTCTTGTTAAAACATTAAAGGTGGCAGGTAAACTACCCCTTTCCCTTAACCGATCTTCACCAAAATCAACAGACCTTGAGTACTTACACCTTGAGGAACGTATACAAAATATTATTTGATTCTCTTTGAATATGCAGCAGTTATCATTCGTCATAAAAATAAAATTACCCTTTTAAAACATGAAATGTTGCAGGTAAACTACCCTTTTCTCTTAACCAATCTTCACCAAAATTAACAGGCTTTGAGTACTCTATAATTCAGGAAGGTTAGCAAAAAAGTATTTGATTCTGTTTGAATTTACGGCAATTATCGTTCGTCATAGAAAACATTACCCTTGTTAAAACATAAAATGTGGCAGGTAAACTACCCCTTTCCCTTAACCGATCTTCACCAAAAACAATAGGTCTTGAGAACTCTACAATTCAGAGCTGTATGCGAAACATTATTTGATTCTGTTTGAAGTTGCGGCTGTTATCGTTTGCCATAAAAAAACCCTTGTTGAAACATAAAACGTTGCAGGTAAAGTACCCCTTTCCCTTAACCGATCTTCGCCAAAGACAACAGGTTTTGAGAACTCTACATTTCAGGACTGTATGCGAAACATTATTTGATTCTGTTTGAATTTGCGGCTGTTATCGTTTGCCATAGAAAAAAAATTACCCTTGATAAAAAAAATGTTGCAGGTAAACTACCCCTTTCCCTTAACCGATCTTCACCAAAAAGAATAGGTCTTGAGTACTCTACAATTCAGTGCTGTATGCAAAAATTATTTGATTCTGTTTGAATTTGCAGCTGTTATCGTTTGCCATAGAAAAAAACTCTTGAAACCATTTATTCCTTTTTAAAAACTCTCTACCTTATTATTTCAATCTTTGTTTACAAACTTACTTTTCGACTATTCTTAGCCGCCATCTTTAATAACTACCAACATCGGAAATTTCACTTACCTCTGTCCCGGGTTCGATTGGACGAGCTGAAAAGCAAAGTGGTTGTTTGAAATAAATAGATCGTTTACTTGTTTACTAAGAATGGACTTTTATTGATCATTATTACTTCCATTATCTTTTACTCCAAACACCTTCCATTTATGTAATTCTCGTTTCAAACCAAATTATTCTTTCTCATGTTACCATATTCACAACTATTTGCACAAAATATTTTTACTTGACAAGAATTAATTACAAGTAATTACTTGACAGGTGGCTCAGTAGACCAGTGGGTATGGTGCCTGGCTACTAATCTAGATTCAATTCAATTCAATTCCCGGTCCCGCACCATAAAATCAAGGTGCGTTTTTCAGCCCCCAGGTTGACTCAGCCTGTTGAAAATGAGTACCTGGGATAACATCCTGGGGATAATAATGGGCGGCTGAAGCGTAGTGCTGGCCACACTGGCTTCCTTATATGCCATACGGCTCATATTAGGCAGCCTACCCTGCCTACTCCTAAGCTACTTCGGTGGTATACATGGGAGCCATTATTATTATTAAGAATTAATTAGAAATTTTATTTCGTTCTATATGAGCAAACTATAATAAACTTGTAGTTGTAATAAAAAAGTTAATATATATTTAAGGTACCATTTAAAATTGATTTATGCAAACCAGCGCTTTGTGCTTAATTTAATAATAATACGTAATAATTTTCATCACACACACACACACACACACACACACACCACGCTTTCACTCAGTACATCTCTTTGATTGCCCCCACCCCTTTGGGCCCATTATTTCCCTTGTATATTCTTTTTTTTCTAATATGTATTTTCAACTTTTTGATACCTCTTGGTTATTCTCCCCGTTGTTTACTTATCTGTTCATTGTTTGGTGATCCACAACAGTCCAGTCTCTTTCTGTGATTTTGCTTCACTCGCGCATTTTATTGTGCTTTCACTCTTCGCACTAAAACTGTTATTCTATTTTTTATATTGATTGTCAAATAATTATTTCACATTTTTAACACCTTTAGGTGTTGGGCGCGCCCGTAAATTCGTTCCGGAACTTTTTACGGCTGTACAGCACGAAAGTATATTGTAGACTGGGACGAATGGAATGGCGTTGATTTCTGAGATGGGGGAGCGTCACGTGGTCACATTGTATTGTTTCAATCGTGTCTTGTAGTCAGATTTGAGAGCGTTGTTAAATTAGCTCGACATTCCAAAGTGACGTACATAAAGGTTTGGCCCTGACGTCATATGTTGCATTGTTTAATGTACAAAGTTCACAGTTCATGTCGCTAAAAATAGCTCTATCCTGCGTTCGGGTGACGACCTGGACAGTAATACGTTCACATTGCGCACTATGTGTATTATTCCCAAGTAAAATTTACAATTTCTATTTATTTATGTTTATATTTCCCCAAAATATCCCTGGGTGGGTTACACGTCCCGGTACAATCTACAATCACAGACACACACACACAAACCCTTTTCAAAAAACGACTTTTTTCATGTTTTGAGGGTAGTACAATCAGAATCTGCAATTATCTCGAACAAGATTTTGTTTGCCATCATCATACTTCCATTTCCTTATGGAACATGGAAGTAAAAATTACCCTTGATATAAAAAAAAAAAGTTGCTGATAAACTACCCCTTTCCCTTAACCGATCTTCACCAAAAACAATAGGTCTTGAGAATTTTACAATTCAGAGCTGTATGCGAAACATTATTTGATTCTGTTTGAATTTGCTACTGTTATCGTTTGCCATAGAAAAAAAATTACCCTTGATTAAAAAAAAAGTTGCAGGTAAACTACCCCTTTCCCTTAACCGATCTTCACCAAAAACAATAGGTCTTGAGTACTCTACAATTCAGGGCTGTATGCACAAAATTATATGATTCTGTTTGAATTTCCGGCTGTTATCGTTTGCCATAGAAAAAAAATTACCCTTGATAAAAAAAAATGTTGCAGGCAAACTACCCCTTTCCCTTAACCGATCTTCACCAAAAACAATAGGTCTTGAGTACTCTACAATTCAGGGCTGTATGCAAAAATTTATTTGATTCTGTTTGAATTTGCAGCTGTTATCGTTTGCCATAGAAAAAAAACTATAGACAGATAGACAGACAGACGACACACAGACACTTTTCGAAAAACGACTTTTTTCATGTTTTGAGGGTAGTACAATCAGAATCTGCAGTTATCTCGAACACGATTTTTTTTTGCCATCACCATACTTCCATTTCCTTATGGAACATGGAAGTAAAATATCGGTATGGAGAACCATACATGACTTCCATATTCTAAGATTTATATTTAAAATCATTTTCAGCCAAACAGCCAGGCTGTGTCTTACCTGCCTTTTTATTGCTGTATTAAATGAAAAATATTATATTACATTAAAATGAAAAAATTTTAATTTTATTGCCTGGCAACAAAATTATTTTATTTTTAACAATTACCATTGTTTGAAAAAGTTTAAATAAATTTTCAAGTACTTTACTCTTGTTAAAACGTAAAAGGTTGCAGGTAAACTACCCCTTCCCCTTAACCGATCTTCACCAAAATCGAAAGTCCTTGAGACCTCTACAATTCAGGGACGTATGCAAAAAATTATTTGATTCTGTTTGAATTTGCGGCAGTTATCGTTTGCCATAGAAAATACGCTTGATAAAAAAACGTTGCAGGTAAACTACCCCTTCCCCTTAACCGATCTTCACCAAAAACAATAGGTCTTGAGTACTCTACAAATCAGGGCTGTATGCAAAACATTATTTGATTCTGTTTGAATTTGCGGCTGTTATCGTTTGCCATAGAAAATACCCTTGTTAAAAAAACGTTGCAGGTAAACTACCCCTTTCCCTCAACCGATCGTCACCAAACACAATAGGTCTTGAGAACTCTACAATTTAGGGCTGTATGCAAATAATCGTTTGATTCTGTTTGAATTTGCAGCTGTTATCGTTTGCCATAGGAAATACCCTTGTTAAGACATAAAACGTTACAGGTAAACTACCCCTTTCCCTTAACCGATCTTCACCAAAAACAACAGGTCTTGAGAACTCTACAATTCAGGGTTGTATACGAAACATTATTTAATTCTGTTTGAATTTGCGGCTGTTATCGTTTGCCAAAAAAACAAAATTTCCCTTGATAAAAAAAAACTGTTGCCGGTAAACTACCCCTTTCCCTCAACCGATCTTCACCAAAAACAATAGGTCGTGAGTACTCTACAAATCAGGGCTGTATGCAAAAAATTATTTGATTCTGTTTGAATTTGCGGCAGTTATCGTTTGCCATAGAAAAAAAATCTACAGACACACACACACACACACACACACACAGACAGACACACACACAGACACTTTTCGGAAAACGACTTTTTTTCATGTTTTGAGTGTAGTAGAATCAGAATCTGCAATAATCTCGAACACGATTTTTTTGCCATCACTATACTTCCATTCCTTAAGGAATATGGAAGTAAAAAGAGTGTTGGATGGCGTCGAAAATGGTGGTCAGATTACTTTTCACAAGTCTAGAACAGCCTTGGTATAATCCATTTAAGATGATCGTGATGAAGATGATGATATAATGTGTATTGTTAGCAACAATTTCTACATAACAGGCTATCCCTGGTCACCTTAAAGTTTAAATAAACACACTCACTTTGTTCAAACTTTAAGGTGCCCTTTGTTGCAGATTCATAATATCATTAAAAAAGGGCTGTTGAAAAATACTCTTGCAGATGACCTTGGGAAAGCCATCTACTCATAGTTTTGAGTTTTTTTTCTCTGCTGTAAGTTTTATCACTGTTCAACCAGTTCTTGTGAGTTCTTTCTATTATGAAAATAATATATTTTCATCTTTCAAGTGTATAGTTTTTTAAATTCCATATTTTAAAAACTGTAATTTAATATCATGAAAAAGTATTATTTTCTTGACGGGTTCACTCTTTGTGGAAGAAATGAAATGCAACACACCAAAAAAAGTAAAACAACAAATTTAAATAAACTATATTTATGCTGCAATTGATCAATTCTGTGTACAGACAACAACTGTAGGATTTTAAATAATTAGCGCAGTGACACACAGCCCCAGCCCAACATAAGGATCAATTGGCATTTTCCCCAATCTTGAAAATCTTTTTAAGATATAAGGCTGAGTCAAAATGTAACCTTAATACAGTCATACAAATTTTAAATTGCATTGAGATCTGCTATGATGCTAAAGTGTTGTGACATCAGCAGAGCACAACAAAGATGGCAGTGCCTTTATAAGCATACTTCAAAGATGAGCACGATGCAGAGATGTATTTCTTGACTAGTGAAAGTGAAAACCCAGTTGATATCAATTAAAGGATGCAAAATATTTAATGGATAAAGGTCAACAAATTCTATTTTCTGTTTATGTTAACAAATTAATAATAAAAATGCTTATTAATGCTGTAATAATGTCATAATTGAACGAGTGAAGTGAGTTCTAAGTTTTAACCACAGTGTGAATGTGGTTAAAACTTACACAGTTGTAAGTTTTAACCAAACTGTTCCATTTTGGAAATGTCAAAGTTTTTGGCATCAGAGACCAAAAGGTGTACCAAAAGTTTGAAAAAAATCTAAGTGCTATATCAAATTTAAAATTTTAGGGCATCAGACTCAAAAGTGAATTATATTAACTCAAATTCGAATAGTATAGCGTTTGCTTTAAAAATTTGTGTCTTTAGGGGGGAAAATGGAGGTCAGAATTGTCAAAAAATTGTAAAAATCTGAGCAAGTTTTGTGAAGTTCAGGGAGCTTAATAGTTTATCGCATGATTTGGGGTGTAATGCTATAGTAATAATTTAGCATTGTCTTTTAAACAATTAGACCCGTGGCATTGTTACACTGATATGTGACAGCATTGTTACACTGTGGCATTGATACAGTCCACATGACACCACCGGCACATGAAAAACCAGTCTGCGCATTTAACCATGTGCAGTGATGATGGTTGCACAATGGAGAGTGCTAATGTTGTGCGGTATTTTAAAAGTGTGTATGTCAGGACTGTAACTGATGAGGTCTGTTTTGCTCAACCAGATTCTGTTTCCCCTAGCAATAGATAGACAGGGTTGGATTGGCTTGAGTCTGAGCTTAACCCTCAGTACAGCATGATGAATGAAGAGTGTGCAAAGCACAGTCTCTCTTCCACAGAGTTACCCCACCAATTAGTAGGCCTATAATATATAATACTTATAATATTATTATTAATATTTAATGTTGGATACTGTTAGTTCAGATTGTATTGTGTATATGAAAGTTTAGTATTTTCTGTTGTGTACTTTCATAAAAATGCTAAAATACAATTTTTTTTTTACAATGCAGAGTTAAGATGTTTTATAAGGCAGTGTTCTATAGAACTGTGAAAACTAGTGTCCTAAAAACGTATTAAGGGTGTAACTATTCAAACATTTTTTACAAAACATGTAACGATTACTTACCCCGATTCTGACACTTACCTTACTAACCACACAGAAGACTCCAAATTATTCAAGGTCGCCACGATGTCTTAAAGTGAAACATCGAAACCCCAATACTCTTCCCATTAAGATAATTTAGTTAAATTACAACTCCCTTAATTCAAAACTTACCCAGGTTCGTTAGACGAGTTTTTCGGCACAGAAAACTAGGATATGGTTATGGCGAAATAATTATTCTAACACATGGTTATGATGCTAACAAATCTTATTTATTATTCCAAAGTTAAATTTCTCTCTCTCTCTCTCTCTCTCTCTCTCTCTCTCTCTCTCTCTCTCTCTCTCTCTCTCTCTCTCTCTCTCTCTCTCTCTCTCTCTCTCTCTCTCTCTCTCTCTCTCCCCCGAAATTTGAGATCTCATTCTCATTTCTGAATTTTGTATTTTAAGAAAAGACAAATGGTTATTAAATGTTGGCCAGTCGATCTAGTTTTACGAGTACTTAGCTGCTGATGATATTGTAACTTTATTATTTAATTTGCTATAATAAAAATTTTTTATACACTTCCACCTACCTTAAATTCTTATATTTGTTGGCCGGATCTCTGGTGGTGATCTAACCCCGTTCGTACGACGAACCGATCAGTGCAGCAAATGAAATGAGGTGTTTGCAAATAACTTGTTTAACAAATTATATAATATAGTAGATAACATTTTATTTAGTACTAATGTGACATTTAGTATTCAAACTTCTTTCTATGCATGAAAAATATAAAAAAATGTAAACCCTTTCACCTTATTATTTTTAACATATGAAATATATCATTATCCTTATTATCTACGTAAAAACCTTAACTATCTAACATATATCATTATAAGAGAACCAATACCTTTTATTTTTTCTTATATACACACACGACTCACATACAAAATTATTTGAGATCTCATTTTATTTTTATTTTTAGGTTATGCCCAAAATGAATCTAATGTTTAACTGTTATTTTCTTCGCCCATTTATAAAAAAAAACTGTTACGTATTCCAAACTTACGTGGTCCCACGCTGTTGTGTCACCGCGTGTTTACGCACTTTCACTGAATATCGTTAAATTTTGTTCCTTGTTATGTTATTAGTAACTACTAGTTAATTCTTCTATCACATCTGATGAAATTTAACACATTTTATTACAATTAGACTAGGTTTTTTATGAGTCGGGTCTAATACCACCGGCCGTGGTTACGGCTGGGCTACGAGTGAGAACAAGACTCCCCACTATACCTTGTTGATGAACGGGAAGTCACTGCCGTCAGACTGTGACTTTTTCGTCGCCGTACACGGAAGTATGGACTGTTCACGTGCCAAGTTAACCAGCGACGTTAGGCGGTGACGATATTAGAGGCTTAGGTGGGTGGAGCCTCTTCGTTGATTTCCTCCATCTCCAAAGCACATGGCATGAAAATCTTTCTGCTTAGCCATTTTTGTAGCGTCGGTTCCAACTGTTGTGCGTAGCAGCTGCGCCCGGGCTCATGTATGCGCTCACAGTACGTGACAATTATTCAGTTCACAACCAAGTATTGCGTTCTCCGGCTACACCCAGCCCAAAAAATTATGTTACCGTTCATTGTTTGAATCCAACACTATTTCACATGGGACTTGCAATGATGATACTAAAGAAATTTAAATAAATTTAATAAAAAATAAAAGCCCCCATTTTGATACATTACAGTTGTAATTATATATATATAGTACAATTCCAGTTGTTATGCCATCATTCGCAGTTCACTTTTTTATTAAACACTCCACCAAACTATTTAAAACTGTTAGATGCTGTTCATTATTACATTTTTCTCATCATTAAAGCTTTTTACTCGTTGTATTACACTTATACAACCAACATTGGTAGGGATACCCTTAATTTACAGTGTAGGCCTCCCGACACTAATACGATGCAACTGTATGGTATCAAGATGTTCTGTCGACTGCGACGAATTGGGGCCCGCAACTGTATACTATCCGGACCTTCCACGCATCGGTCACGTGGTTCCCCTGGATCCCCACTTCGTCCCTTGCCTGGACACAGAAAATTCTGGAAGCTTGTCGAAGCCGGAATTGCGTTTCAATATTGGAAAACACGTGATTCTTTCATGATACCCGCGTGACATCAGACTAATTACCAAAATTCCTCGCCTTATATGGTTAGGTCTATTCAGCTTTAGACGGCAATGCGTACGTCATACACGCTTAGTCACACCCTCCAGACTTCTAAATACATATTTTACCAATGGTTACATAGATTGGGAATTATTGAATAATATCAAAAAATGGTTCTGCCCTTTTTGTCCCGTTATAAGGGTACCAGGTCATAAAGGCCTGTCCCATGTTAATCAAATAAAGTGTTCCTTATCAGTTAGGTAGAGTTATTTAGAAAACCATTCAAGATATCTTTATGAATCTATTTTCACTGAAAGATAAATGCATAGAGCATATGGTGAACCTAATGAAAACGTGTATTCATAAAAAAGTAATTAGGATGATTTTTCAAAGACAATGTTTTAAAAAATGCAAAATTTTTACTTCTTTTTGAAAACATACTAAATATTTATATAAGATATCATGCAAAATTTTAGGTTTAGTGTAAGAAGTATTATGAGACAAACACTATAGAAAAATTCAAGTCTCTAGCATGTTCCAGTGCAAAGTTAGAAAATAAAATAAGAAAAAAGTTCCATTCCAGTATCTAAATAAGAAAAAATGGACTTACAAAAAATCTAAAGTTTTGTAGTGTTTTATTCGAAATGCACCTGCACTATACACTTCTTCTTCATTCCTCTCATCTCCCTTCCTTTTTAGCTGCCTTTTCTTTATTCTGTTCTCCTTTCTTCTTTTCAGAACACTCTTATTTGCTTCTAGAATTCTCATTTTGTAGCTAATAATATTATTATAAAATATTGAAATGTTTGTTTGATGGAAGTCAATGAACATGAAATAAATGTATAAGATGATATGACAAAAATAAGTTTGGTATAACAGTGTATATATCATTTTAAACAGGAAAAAAGGAAAATTTTGTAATGCTAAAAACTAAAAATCGATTTTGTTTGAAATTTTTCATGACCTGGTTTCCTTAATAAAATATAAATATACTTTATATAATATAAATATAATTACCATATAATCTGATTGAAAAACTGATAAAATTATTTTTTTTTACAAGACAAAAAAGCTAAAATATTTGGAGACAGACTGTGTATCCGTATACGTTTGGTCATTGTTTAAAATTATATTCTGAGTATATTTATTTCCTGGCATATTTTCAGTATTTTTAGCATGTAAACATGAAAACATTAATTAATAGTAACACTTATTTGCACCTTTGTTTGCAGCTGCTACCATAGCTGTTACTGAATGGCGTACAAAATTCCAGCGCAGTATGAACCTGGCTGACAACGCCACCAAGGCACGCTCTGTTGATTCACTGCTTAACTTCGAAACTGTCAAATATTATGGTGCTGAAGAGTTTGAAGTTGATGCTTACAGAGAGGCTGTCCTCAACTTTCAGGTATGACTGTGTGTGTGTGTGTGTGTGTGTGTGTGTGTGTGTGTGTGTGTGTGTGTGTGTGTGTGTGTGTGTGTGTGTTAATATTTTGAATACCCCACATTATACTATATTATAATATTACACACACACACACACACACACACACACACACACACACACACACACACACACACACACACACAATCTTTGTTACACCCATATCGATCATATGCGCCTTCCCATCATGCATCACTATTTTCCCCTATCCTGTGTCCAGCCAGCATCCATCAATGTAAAGACACCACTCTTTAACCTCTTTTGATCAGCCACAATTAATAATGGACACATTAGTCGCCCTCACCTTCAACCGATTTTCTGTTGTTGAATAGTGGAAATTATTGTTAACTTTGTGATGCGAGATGTTCTTCACTATCACCCACAATTGTTTTGAAATTCTTTAATTTATATCATTCTAACACCAAAACCACTATAACCCACAATATGTTGGTACGTGTCATTACACCATGTTGTGCAATAATGCAATACATGGCATTTTAATTTTCAACTTGTTGTCCAAATGTCTAAATTTGTATGCCTCAACTATGTTCCAATTAGTTACAAGTTCGCTTGTTAATATGGTCCTGTCATAATTTTAGTTTATAAAACATCCCCCTGTAACAAAATACAGTACATGGCAAAATAGGTGACCTTCATTAAGACTTGATATTGGAGGAAGACATGGGGAAGATTTTATATACAGAGGAATACAACTATTTACAGGTGAAAATTATGGCCAGTGGGAAGCAAGACAAAGAAATACAATCCAGAGTTAATTTGGGAAAGATGGCTATATCTACATTAAATGGAATCCTGTGGGATAAATTACAGCAGAAACTAATACCAAAATATTTAAAACCATTGTTAGAAGTATCATGACTTACAGCTCAGAAGTTTTAACTAACAATAAACGCACAAGAACAAACTTAATGACAGCAGAGATAGACTTTTGGAGGCATTTAGCAAGAGTATCCAGATGTGAGAAAATCAGAAATGAAGTCACTAAGGGCAGAATGAATGTGAAAAATTCAATTGTTGATTTTATTCAAACAACAAAATTACAATGGTATGGACACACAAAAAGAATGGCACAGGAAAGATTGCCAAGGAGAGTTATGGAATGAACCCCACCAGGAAGAAGGAAAAGAGGAAGACCACCTATCACATGTAATAGAAGAAATTCAGACAATATTGATGGAACGAGAAATTGAAGAAGCTCTTTGGATGGGCAAGCAGCAATGGAAGATGAGAATTCAATCACTTCTGTAATCTTTGGTTCCAGAAAATGTGTAAACATTGTACAGCCGGAATAATAGTAATAATAAAACATGCCCTTCTAATTGTGTCAGCCACTGTGTGGTTACTTAACTACTTTTGACTAACTGTTTAATATTTAACTGCCAATTATTTCCATGGATTTTGCACTGTTCACATTCGGTATAACTGTTTCTCGATTTATGACACACACTTCTAAATCTTGAAATTTGAATTACTAATATGTGATTACTTGTACCACGCACTAAAAAGATGACCTGGCTTCCATGATGTCCGGCTCACAAGCAACAAGTAATTTGCTATCGACCTGGTAAATTAGTCTCAAAATTAATGTACGATTTCTTCTGCATCCACCAAGCTTTTATAACACTCCATTTCTTCCGATGTTTTCGCTATTAAACATTTCATCACCTCTTTATTTATATTTCACTTTTTAAAAATATAATACTTGTAGAACTACAGTACTTTTATCACATGACAAAATCACTTTCTCTTCAGTACGTGTTACCAACCTACCTACATACAACACTCAATTTTCTGTATTTCTTCACTGATACTGTCGACATGAATATTGTTCATTCCTCTCTATAGTTTATACATCATACAAAATACAATAAAAATGTTTTTTGTATTACTTTTTAACTTGTACATAAATTTTAACTCACACACAATTATGCTATCAATTTACCAATTGCACTATCAATTTTTTAACTTGGATGTTTTTTCAGATATATGATTTCAAATGAGCTATACTGTTATAAGGTCAGGCAAACGAAGTGAGTGCAGAGGTCTGTTACATATGATATGGGTTCAGTATGTAGTAGAGTGTAAAGAAAAAAATGTATGTTTTTGCAATTATAGAATGATGATTGAAATGTTCCAAAAGATTTTGTTTTGACTACAGTGCTACAGACGTATATTTAGGGTCGTTTTCACAAAAGTGTTGGCGAAAGGTGAGGTTCGTTGAGATTGAACAATTACCAGTATTTAAAATATTTGCAGCTTTGGTGTATTCCTTATGCTCACAGTCCATAGCACCATATCGTTCTTCATCCAGCTACCTTCTGTTTCATGTTTTTGTCGTCTGTTAACTCATTGATCGGTGACAGTTCATTTAGTATGTTAGACCTCTGGTAGTGGAATTTTGAAACTTTGTAAAATTTAATTTAATGTAAAATTGTCAATTTTAATTATAGGAAAACTGATTTAAAATATATATAAATAGTGTTAAATTGATCATTTCCACTTTACAATTTGTCAAAAATAGATACTTAATCACCTGACTCATACGTTTCTAACGTATTGCTACGACAGCGTAGAACAATCTAGGCGTTTATCGAATGTGCCAGAAAGATCTCGACGTAAGCGTGTGGTGTACGTGCTACTAAACGCATGTTACGAGAAATTTCTCGACTTTGCCAGCCTTCGCTCGGGCGCTCGGACTGTGTCAAGGCCGCAGCAATTACGTAGTTCGCGAGAGATAAGACGCAGTTTGGAAGCTTCTGGTGTGTGTAGCGTAACTATAAATACATCGCGTCGCGGCCTTAGTTGTTCAGTTCAATGCGAGATTTTTGACTGTGCGGTTCGAGAGTATTAGTGCGATATATTTACAGAGCGGTTCGGGTTATTACGGTGTACGTTCAAGTAGTTATTAGTGAAGTGTTGCGTTTTATATTCGGACGGTATAATTGTAATACAGTTGAGTTTTAATATTAGTGGACATTTTATTGCGTATGAACAATTTTCATTTGATTTGTTGTAGACACTGTGCTGTTAATTACGAACTGTTTTACTAGAACAATTAAAGGTGTGATTAGTGACTTAATTGGTGTCTTGTACTTATTTTGTTTCCACTGTACCTACGACGATCGAGTAGACCGTCGTAACAGTGGTGTCAGAAGTGGGATAGAACGGTTAACAGTGGAAACAGTGGACGCTTTGTACAAGACGAGTGTGATTCGTAATTAATCAGTAAACATGGATCCCAGTCAGATGATGGAAACTTTACAAACACTGCTGTGGCAGACACAGGAAGAAGCAGAAAGACGACAAAAAGAAGAACGAATACAAGAAAGAGAAGAAGCAGAGAAACGACAGGATGAGAAACGCAGACAGGAGGCGGAAGAAGCAGAAAAACGACAGGATGAAAAACGTAAGCAGGAGGCAGATGACATCAAAGCATTAATTCATGAACAAAAGCAGACACAAGAACAAACCGCTGCAGAGTTGGGTCTCCTACGAGGTGAGCTTAATAAGCAAGTAACTAAAATATCGGAGGTACAAGAATCAATGACATTAAAAATAGCTGAAGTAGAAAAATCTGTCTTGACTGTGGAGGAATCGATGTCTACAAAAATATCTGTTATAGAAGAATCTGTGTCAAATAAAATATCTGCAGTAGAAAACTCAATGGCAAACATAAGAGAACAAATTAAAACTGAAGTTGAACAGTGCATGAAGATTCAACCAAAACAAATTTCTGAACAGACTGTACCAGTGATCAAGACAGAAAATAAGTTAACAGAGAAAGTCACTTTGCCTGCAGTAGGGACAGTTCATGTCAAAGCTCCAACCTTTGACGGAAGCACTCACTGGGCAACGTACCTCCGCCAATTTGAAGCTGCTGCATGCGCAAATAATTGGACAGAAAAAGACAAGGCTGTTTCGCTTGTTCTTGCATTAAAAGGACCCGCGGCAGAACTACTACAGAAAGTGCCACCTGACAGCCAGAACATCTATGCCGAGTTGATAAAAGCTCTAGAATTACGCTATGGTGATAAACATTTGCGAGAGGTGTACTACGCTCAGTTGAGAACAAGACGACAACGTTCCGGGGAAAGTCTTCAAGAATTTGAAGCAAGTATCGACAGATTGATTAGATTGGCCTATCCTGAAGCACCAGAAGATTTTCGAACGCGTTTTGCGATGCAGACATTTATTGATGGCATCGGAGATTGTGAACTTCAGCAAGTGTTACGAATGGCAAGACACCGAAATAGCTCAGAAGCTCTTGTTCACGCCCTAGAGTTTGAAGCTGCCAAGTCAGCGTCCCGCTACATTAATGGGTTTGTGCCATCACGTTGCAGTCAGAAGATCCCTGTATCACATTACCGTTACGATGGGTGCAGAAAAACAGTGTTGTCGGACAAACAATTCAAAAGTTCAAGAGAGTCGCAACGATTTGAAAAAGACAGAAGACCGAAATGTTACAACTGTGGGAAACGTGGTCATCTACAGGTAGACTGTTGGGAGAAGAAAATACCGAGAGAAGAGACTGATCGCACCAATTGGAGAAGTAAAGGCCCAGAACAGCACACAGTTTCCACGCTACATAAGATCAGTGGAAACTTGATTGTTAATGGATTTGCGGATGGTAAACCAACATCATTTACAGTTGACACGGGCGCAACAGTGTCCATTGTGCGCCCTGACTTAGTCTGTAACCGCCATCCTCTAATTAGCTCTTGTACAATACAGACTGTGACTGGAAGCCCCGTCAAGGTGCTAGGAAAGGTAGACGTACGTGTACGCCTGGGTCTTCTTGAGTTTAGCCACCAAATGCTCGTTGCAGACATTGTCGATGAAGTGATTCTTGGCACGGACATTATGAATGCCTACGGATTCGTTGTGGACTTAAGAGAGAATGTCCTGAAAGTTGGCCAAGAGAAGATAAAGCTTTGCATGGCTAAAATGACAGGGTCTACCAACCATTCGATTAAGCGAGTGGCATTAGTCGAAGAAAAATTCAACAAGTCTGGTCAAGAGGAAACCTCCCTGTTGCAAGCGGAAATGGAGGAAGAACTAGCAGAGGAAGTACAAATAAGTATAACGACAAAAGAAGTGATTGGAGAGCCAACTATGGGTGTCGAGACAAAACTCTTGCTTGTTCCTGAGCTGATAGAAGCGCCCGAGGGTAAAGTGGCTGAAGATGAGGTTACGCAAGAGGTTGTTGACGAGAACCAAACAAACTTGGATCAGCCAGTGGTATTTAGGTCATTAGTACATGACGCAACGAGAGTGATTACAGCGAAGCTAGTGGTTACGCGAAAGATTCGCATTCCTGGGAACGTGATGTTCGGATCACACGAGACTGAATTCGAAGAACGGGAAAATTATCCTTCGCAAGGACGGCCACCTAGATCGCCTGGTCGAGTATTACTTCGAAGACGCTTTGCCAGTTCGGGACGAACAGGCTTAAGGAGGGGGCAGTGCTACGACAGCGTAGAACAATCTAGGCGTTTATCGAATGTGCCAGAAAGATCTCGACGTAAGCGTGTGGTGTACGTGCTACTAAACGCATGTTACGAGAAATTTCTCGACTTTGCCAGCCTTCGCTCGGGCGCTCGGACTGTGTCAAGGCCGCAGCAATTACGTAGTTCGCGAGAGATAAGACGCAGTTTGGAAGCTTCTGGTGTGTGTAGCGTAACTATAAATACATCGCGTCGCGGCCTTAGTTGTTCAGTTCAATGCGAGATTTTTGACTGTGCGGTTCGAGAGTATTAGTGCGATATATTTACAGAGCGGTTCGGGTTATTACGGTGTACGTTCAAGTAGTTATTAGTGAAGTGTTGCGTTTTATATTCGGACGGTATAATTGTAATACAGTTGAGTTTTAATATTAGTGGACATTTTATTGCGTATGAACAATTTTCATTTGATTTGTTGTAGACACTGTGCTGTTAATTACGAACTGTTTTACTAGAACAATTAAAGGTGTGATTAGTGACTTAATTGGTGTCTTGTACTTATTTTGTTTCCACTGTACCTACGACGATCGAGTAGACCTCGATCACGAATTTTGTCCTCAGTCAAATAGTTTGACTTTTGCAAAGGTAGTTTATCAGAAACACTCAACACTAAAATAAAATTTTACATGTAGTGTTATCTATATAAAATAAACAGTACGAGTCATTTATAGAATAAAACACTTTTGATGGCTTTATACTTTCATAAACTAAGCACAACATAACCTCCAAGCACAGTTCAGCACAGTGCACTAAATCACATGGGACAGAATGCAAAGTTTTCACCATAGCCACATATATCACATAACATCAAGAATTAATGAATAGCAATCATTTGAAAAACAGTCCACTAGAATGCAGCATGAATAGCATTGCAACTAATGTTGTATATCGGCAATACTGAGGCAGCGAAAGTTGAAAACATATGTGTACGTAATACTGAACTTGGCCCCTCTGATACATATACGTTCTTAAATGTGTATAAAGGGCTGACTCAAAGGGTTAACAGTACTTCCAAATAGCTGCATTTTATGGCTCCGTTGTTAGTAATCAAATCATACCCGGTTGTCACCAGTCACCATGTACAGAGCTTACTAAATATTTAATTCTTTCCAAACCCCAATATTCACAATCCTTTGTTAGCCTTCTTACCTTACAGGGTCTCGTCAGTATCCTTGGCAAAAACCTTGTCATCAACAATTAAATATTTTCTTTCTATATATGTACACCCATTCCAGAAATTGTTCAAATTTATTGAAACTGTTTTTAATACAACCAGAATGTGCTTGCAGAGTGAAGAAATGAAGAGCATGGTATCTCTGAACCTGCTGAATTCGCTTCAGAACGTGATTATCTGCGGAGGTCTGTTGGCAGGGTCACTGCTGTGCGTGGACATGGTTGTCAATCATCAGCAGCTCACCGTAGGTGACTACGTTCTGTTTTCATCTTACATTGTACAGCTGTATGTGCCACTGAACTGGTTTGGTACCTACTACAGGTGAGTTCATAAATTATGAATAACATTTGGTTTTGTTATTACCAAAAAAATTACATGTTTGGCAAAAGGCTTCTCACGCCCCAAGTTGTGGAGAACTAAAAACTAAAATTTTTATCCCCAAGGGACTAACCATTGTATAGAGTTCAGAATTACATACCCATCATATATTTTTTTCCCTTTAAATTGTAAAAATTTGCTTCTTCATACTCAATTTTATGTATGACACAACCACCTAGTCATCTTGATCATATTACATAACACTGTGTGAAGATCTTTTTCATATTTTCTCACTCGTATCTGGAGCATTTGGAGAAGATATTTGACAAACATCTCCACTATTAGACTTCAAAAAAATTGCTGCTGGATGGGAACATTGTTTAATAAGAGAACTGCTTTTTCTGGAAACCCGAGCTTTTTAAGATGGTCACAGACTTGAAGTACAAATGTGTTGTGAAAGCATTTTGTAAAAATTTCACAATCCCTCCAAGCAGATCACTGGTTGTAGTAAAGGACTGGTAAATTTTTTATATAAACCGTAGTCCCTTTAAACAAACTAGGCTTTTTCCTTTCCCAGGTACAACTAATTTTAATTTATGATTTCTGCTGTTTCCATAACACAGAATTGTTACCCACTCTTTACTAGGTTTGTGTCCTGGCATTTGTCTTTCAAATTTAAAAGTTAGTATCCAGGTTACCAGATATTTCCAATAAAAGCCTGATTCATCAGACTTACATATTTGGTTCAGGGCTAATCCCTGGGTTTCAATAAAATCTGAAATTCTTTTTTAAGCTCATTGACAATATTAGTATCAGCACTTAATTTTCTGCCCGGATGCTTACATCCCTAATTTTGTATCAGTTTTTAAAATGCATTAATCAGCCCAACAAAGTGTTAAATTTATTTCCAGCCCCAGTTTTCCAAAAAAATATTTTGTATTATTGGCATAAACAGGTCGGGTTAGGTGTTCCATTTGCCCTTTGTTGGTTGAACCGTATTACCATTGCATTTTCCATATCTCTTGAGTTGATTTTTTTTTCAATAATTTTCATTTTTTAAATCCATGTGATGACTCTAATAATGCAGCATAAGATAAAATGTTGCTCTTTTTTCCTCATATCGTATACAGTTTGCTCCCTGATTCCATATTGCACTAATAGTCAGTCATAAAATAAAATAAAATTCACTTCAGCAAATATGAGATACTCAGCTACTACTGTCCTGCTGTAGAGAAAAAGCTTTTAACTACAAAAGACAGTGTTGTAACCTTGACCTTGTAGGGAAATGTGGCAAGTGAGCTGTCCCCGTGAGTGGACGAGTTCACTTTACAGGAGTAGAAAACATGAAATATCTACACATACTCAGTCATTTTTACAACAGACTAGTAGGTTAACACTTTCGATATGCACATTTTTTTAGTTGCGTTTATCTAGAGTATGCATGATTTTTCATGTATTTCATAATGACTACGTATGAAGTCTGAAGACTAGGTAATGTTTACTGAAAGCATAAAATTGTTACACTGACATAAGAAAATTACTGTATTTTGTTGTTCATGATGTGTCCATTGATTAACTGATTATAAATATATCACTATACTGTCTCGGAACACTAATTTTTTATTGGTAAAAATGTTAAACTTTTACCTTGTAGCCTGAAATAGTTTTCGCTTATTACAAGCTTCGTCAGAGGCTTCAAGCATCTGAAGAAGCTTGTAATGAGTGAAAACTAGTTCAGGCTACAAGGCAAAAGCTTACATTTTTACCAATAAAAAATTAGTGTTCCGAGTCAGTAGTGATATATTTATAATTAGTATAAAAATTATAATACAATGTTATCTAATATTTTTTATTATTTTAAAGAAAATTAATATAAATTATATATCTAAACTAGTATAATATAGTATCAGATTGTTGTATAATAACTCACGAATTTCATCTTCAGTCAAATAACGATCCTTAGAATCCATACTCCACTCTTGTAAACAGTACCTCAGTCCATGGAATGGCTGTGAAAACGTATATTCCTATTTACAATAAACAAAAACAAAAGTGTGAATATGTGAGAGATTATGTTCCTTATATGTAACTAAATTTCTATACACACAAACAGATACACCTGTGGAAAGCATGGCAACGTACACTGGGAGAAATATGTGGCCCATGCTTTTTACGGGCAGCGTAACTAAAGTGTTAAAGGCAGTACTTCAGTTTTTAAAATGCTAATTTTTTCATGTTCATTTTGCATTTTGAATCTAGCTGTGGTAAATCTGCAGCGGAGTAAATTTGCCCCAACTAAATCAAGAGTTGACTGTGTGTATTCTTGTAAATTGGCACTATATAGATCTTGATGATGACATCAATTTCAAACCTTGACTATAAAGTGTCGGAATGTCGACACAAATCTTCTAAAATTGTATCTTTTTAGTGATCAGAACCTTACAAAATTTTAATTGCTAGAAGTTATCAAAAATATAATATTTTTCTCAACCAACTTATTACCCACTCTTTATATTCATGTTGCAGAATGATACAGAAAAATTTTATCGATATGGAAAACATGTTTGATCTGCTGAGAGAAGAACCTGAGGTAATCGATGCACCAGGAGCACTACCTCTTGCTGTGACTGGAGGTAGAATAGAATTCCGCAATGTTACATTTGGATATATGCCCGAACGAATTGTCCTTCGTAATATCAGCTTACATGTTCCACCTGGGAAAACATTAGCTCTGGTGAGTGAGCAAACATGAACTTCCTACAAAACGTAGGAGAGAAAATCAATACAATGTTGTATTAGATTTTATTAATAATTAAATTTAATAACATATTACACTTTGTTTACTTTTACACTTGCGGCTAGTTCAATCACCATGTTGTATGGTACCAACATGAAATTATACTTACTAGGGTCCAGATGTTCGACTTAGACGAGCTGAAAAACAAAATGGTTGCTTGAAATGATTACCTCACCTTTACTTGTATTTTCAAACTCGTGTTTATTCATTATTTGGGCTTTATGTATATATTGATAACAAAGCAAAATTTACTCCCTCCCATCTTTTACCAAGTTAAACATGGATGCAACACATTTTCCTTACAGATCAACCCTCTTCAGGGTATATTTAAACAATATAATTAATATTCAAATTAAACTTGTTACACATTGAAATATATGCTGAAAATTATTACTACCTTTCCACAACGTAAACCAGTGCTTAGGATCTTAGATTAATTTAGGTACCCACACGCACGCACTCACACTATGTCATACATATGGTACATTTGTTATTTATTGAGCTCAATTGTAAAAAAGATTAGTATTTTAAATGATTTGAAAATGTCTACTTTCCTGATGTTGTGGCGAAATTTGACGCCATAGATATCAACTCGTGGTTTACAGTTTGTTGGTTCTCGTATTTCTCATTTTTTACGGCCGAACTGTTAATTTATTTCCAATTTCACTCACTGTCTCTACTTTGTTGTTATAAAAGACTGTTTAATTACTGAAATATATAAGAATTTACATTTTTGTTGTTATGCGGGCGCGAAAATCATGCACAGCCGGCGGACACGACGGTTACATGCGTCCGATGCTTATAGATGGTGTTTGCCGACTGCCTTTGTTCTGTGAGTGCGACGAATCTGCTGGCGTTGACACACCTACATTCCCGCTTGGGGATCATCGCTGACATAATATCGTGCGATGCTGTTACATCATTTGTTTACAGTTTAGAGTCATTGGAGCTGACCTTGACTTATTCTAGCTTGTTGTTTATTTCGTCTTTATAATATTCATGAATAATTTCACACTCACTGCCGCCAACTTCACTACCAACAAAATTTACCTTCTGTCCCTTTATGTTTACGTTTTTCCCCAAAATTATTATTATTATCGTAAAAAATGCTGATTCACTTTCATGGAAATACAAATTTCTTTATTTTACCCCAGGTAGGCCAAAATGTCCCGTTACAGTACCCCCTCAATGAGAGGTTTTATGCCGAAGCATAAAAACTCTCATTGACACACTCATACTTGCTAAAGGGATCAGCCAGGATATGTCGCCACAATCCTCTTTACGGTTTACAAAAAAAAATATATATAATTAACACCCTTGGTTCAATGACTGTGCCCGCACCTGAATGACATTACTGGACTTCTCTCTCGAGATCCCAACACCATAAAGTCAGACAGATACTTAACGCCCCTGCTCTGATGCGCTGGCCAGCTCAGGTCCGCCGCCACAGCATCACCAAACACTGAAACAACAAATCAAATATCAACTAGTGGCCTTATACAACACCATATCCCCAACTGATCTATTTCCCCTTAGCGGTGCTGGTTTACGTTAAGAAGCACTGGTTTTGTTTTTCACTTAACCACTAACACATACATGAATACCTCTTTTAAACTTCCATAATTTCAATCTATCTACTTTTTCTTGTTAACTTTGATTACAAAATTCAAAATTACTGCCCTGATTCCTATCAGAAATTAAATAAACATTTCCCATTACCATAGTACACATTTCTCTTATCCCCAATTTGCATCACAAAATTTTTTAAATTCATAAAATTCTCTTAAATACTAACAAACACAAAACATAGTACATTCATAATTCACATTGTTATTATTATATTAAAAATAAACAATTCACATTTAAGTTTGATCACAATTTACACACTTTACATCATTAAATTTGCATATAAAATCATAAAATTTACATTTTAATCTCAATTTTTTTTTTTACATAACATTTCATTTATTATTCCATTTCATTAACTTGGGTGATTCTCAGTTATGCATAACAATTCATTTTATCAACTTGGCATTTGCCCATAATCTTCCCCTTTTATGACTCTAACGCTCACTTACAAATTCTTTAACTAGTATGACACCCATCTCCCAAAAAATCTGCTAACCCTTCTCTACCTCTAACTACTTACTACTTTAACTCATATTGCATCATTCTGCCCTTATATAAAAAAAATACTCTCTACCCCTTGTGTACTCAGGATGTGTAGTCCCACTTACCAGCTCATTCCCTTATGTTGGTTCCTGGACTTTCCTAGGCAACCCTTTCCGGCGCTAAACGGTCCCCCTCCTGTCCCAACCCCTTTTGTTGGACTCCTTACACCACCCCCCTTACAAAATTCCCACTATCAACTAATTACTCTCCCATTACATTACTTTCAACTACAAAATAACATCGTCATTTATAAACATCAATATATCACTCTCATTTCTCCACATAAATTCTCCATTACTACTGTGTCACTATCAATATTCAAATTCTACATTACTCGTATTTCATCTCTTATTCTC